>JANFOE010000152.1:50000-526996 GCA_025667525.1 Glebionis coronaria | reverse complement strand
CTCCCCTTATGATTAAACTCAACACATTTGTTATCAAAGTCAAAAGTGACCCTTCCTAATGTGACAAACCACTGGATGCCCAAAAACCATGTCACTTCCTCCCAAGTGCATAACCATTAAATCAATTTCAAATTCAATGATATACATCTTCCATTTAAAGCGTTTTACCACCATATCACATTGTATTTTGTTACCATCAGCTACCCTAACACCCATAGGATTTCTCTTGACCATTTTACAACCCAATTTAACCGCCAACGCGTAATCAATGAAATTGTGGTAGCTTCCGGTATCAAGTAACATCTGTACTTTTTTGTTACCAACATGGCCAATGATCCTTATGGTTTTGTAATCAGTCACACTAGAGATAGCATTAACAGAAATTTGTGCAAACTCGGTCATTTCACTCGGGTATTCAACTATAGCATCATGTTCTTCCAACACTTGTTCCTCTTCACAATCCTCTTCTTCCACTTCTAAATGAAACAACTGAGGTTTCTTTCCCTTACATATGTGACCAAAGCTGTATTTTTCATCACAGAAGAAGCAAAGACCCTTTGACCTCTTTTCATCCATTTCAGCAGCAGTTAATGTTCTTCTATTGTTGTTTACCTTAATGATGGGCTGGATGTTTTGTTTGTTGTATGGGAGTTATTTTTGGAAGCTGTTTTGTAAAAGAGGTGGTTTGTTATTGTTGTAAGTTTGATGTTTTGGTGTAGTGAGTGATGGTTTATAGTGTTGTTTGGATTGTTGTTTTTGGAGGGTACATTCATGAAGTTTTGCCAATGAGAATGCTTCTTGTATAGTGGTAGGTTTAAACATTCTTACCATGTTACTGATATCCTCGTTCAATACCGACAGAAAACAACTCAAAGCATACTTAGGTGGTAACTCCAATCTGCTCAAAATACAATCAAATTTGTCATGCACATCAGTCACAGATGCTGTTTGTTTCAACTTCATTAACTCAGCCATAGGATCATCATAGGGTGCCCTAAACCGACTATTAATGTCCTTCACATACTGTTTCCAAGTAGGCGTTACTTGTTTCCTATTAGTCATGTACCCTTGGTGCCATTGTAAAGCCTTACCCTCTAAATGTAAAACCGCCAAAGGTAACTTTGTGTTTTCCCTAACCTTATCCAAACGAAAAAATTGTTCAACCTTAAGCAACCACCCTTGAATATCATCACCACAAAACCTTGGAAATTCAATTTTTGTTAACCGAGATGAATATTGATGTGTATTACCAATTAAATCTACCAAACTACCACCTGAATCTTCTAACTTATCCTCTTCATCAGATTCATCATCAATAACATCTAGCTTAGATTTACCCCTTTTCATGAAATTAGTTAACTGGGTAGACAAACCCAACACCATATCACCAACCTTAGCTATTTTTTGAGCATTGCTTTCAATCCGACTATCATATTCACCTAAAACAGTATGAATCATTACCTCGAGTTCATTTGGGCGTGGTTGACTAGTGTCTTGGTTACTCACCGACGAATCTCCGGCATCTAACACAACTCCCCCGTTACCTCCCGTTCGTTTTGCCGCCATACTTCTAGTGATAGCTATGTTTTGATAACCAAACAGTCCAAGGATAGACTGCTCTTGATACCAATGTTATGTTATAACAGAATCAAGGTCGGGTATTAAACCCAACGATAACCCTAACCCAATCACAAGGGAAACTAATGAACAGAATAGATTCCGATGATGAAAGGATGCAAAATAAATGTGACAGTGAATTGTGGATAGAGAGAAATATGTTGTAATAATCATCTGAATCAAGATATCAGGTTTGTGTATACATATATAGAGTTACCATGAGGTTGCACACATCTGATTAATCCTCACATTACTAACTTTCATTTAGGTCCCTATACTTCTATAACTGATAAAAAGAGACATAGACCCATAAATAAGACACATAACAAAGATTTCAATGTTCGGGGGTTGCTACCCTGAGAGTTGTGCTCAGTTTGGGTAATTTTCTTTCAAACTTACAACCCCGTAAAAGGACATAGCAGCAAATAAACGTTACAAGAGTGCTCATCTGATTTGATATGTACCCTATTCAAAGAGTGGCTCAAGTGAGTCCAACCCGACCTAATGTAGTTAAACACGTAATCAAATACATGTTTCAACAAGAAAAGGTTTGATCCGTGTGTTTGCTAAATTATAAACTCATAAGGAGGTTGCTAATGTTAGGGTGATATTTGATAAGGTTGTGCAAGTCACTTATAAAGCCGTGGATAATCTGGAAAGTGTTTGGTGTGAATATGCAGAGATGGAGCTTAGGCACAAGAATTATAAGGGGGCGTTGGAGTTAATGAGGCGTGCTACTGCTGAACCGTATGCTGAGGTGAAACGTAGAGGTAAGCTATTCTGATATTCATATTTTATTTTCTCATGCATATTTGATACGGAGTACCTTTCAATTAGCTTTTTTTTGTTTTTACTTTGCAATTACCTTAAGTACACAACATCGTTTAAAGGCAACAAAATTTTACATAAATCATAGCAGAAACCATTTGCTGATAGAATCTATAGTTTCTGTTCTATCTGGTTGAAAATGATCATAAACGCATTTCTCCCCTTGATAGAATCTAGTATTACAACTAAGAGCATCTGCCACTACATTCGCCTTGCCGGGATGACACTACAGATTAATGTCATAATCCTTCAACTGTTCTAACCACCTTCTCTGCCTCATGTTAAGTTCACGCTAAGTGAAGATGTATTTCAGGCTCTTGTGATCTGTGAAGATATCACATGATTCGCCATACAAGTAGTGCCTCCATATTTTCAATGCAAACACGACCGCTGCAAGTTCCAAGTCATGCGTAGGGTAGTTCTCCTCATAAGGCTCAATCTGTCGTGATACGTAAGCAATCACTTTCCCATGTTGCATGATAACACAACCAAGTCCCTTCCCTGAAGCATCACTATAGATCTGAAATCCACCTGTACCAGATGGGAGAGTAAGAATCGATGTAGATACCAGCATCTGCTTTAGGTCTTCAAAGCTCTTCTCTATTTCTTCAGTCCAGACGAATTTCTCCCCTTTTCGCATCAGTTTGGTCAATAGCAGTGCTAATCGGGAAAAGTTCTCTACGAACCTACGGTAGTAACTAGCTAAGCCTAGAAAGCTGTAAACTTCAGTTGCTGATGTCCCTCTTGGCCACTTGGTAATAGCCTCAACCTTCGCAGGATCCATGGTTATTCCCTCTGTAGATACTACGTGGCCTAGGAACGCCACTTTAATCAACTAGAATTCGCATTTGGAGAACTTGACATACAGCTGCTTCTGGCGAAGTATCTGTAATACTGTACGAAGATTGTCTTTGTATTCTTCCTTTTACTTAGAGAAAATCAGAATATTGTCAATGAAGACAATGACGAACTTGTCCAGAAACTCATGGAAGATACGGTTCATCAAATCCATGAAAACTACTGGAGCATTGGTAAGGCCAAATAGCATGACTACAAATTCGTATTATCCATAACGTGTACGGAAAGCAGTCTTGGCGATGTCCTGCTCTTTCACCCGTAACTGATGATAGCCCGACCTCAGATCGATCTTGGAGAAATGTTTGGCCCCTTGGATTTGGTCAAACAGATCATCAATGTGTGGTAAAGGATACCGATTCATGATGGTGATCCTATTAAGCTCACGATAATCAATGCAGAGACGCATACTGTCGTCCTTCTTCTTTACGAATAAAACAGGTGCACCCCATGAAGGTGCACTAGGTCGAATGAAACCTCGTTCCAAAATTTCATCTATTTGTTCCTTTAACTCCTTAAGCTTGATAGGAGCCATGCGGTAAGGAGCCTTGAAAATTGGCTCAGCTCCTGGGATGAGCTCAATATTAAACTCTACTTCACGAGCAGGTGGTATGCCCGGAAGTTCTTCAGGAAACATGTCTGGAAATTCTGACACAATTGGCTGATTCTGAATGGATGGAGATTCAGCCTCCATATCATGAACAATGGCTAAGTAGCATTCGCAACCATGTGATAGTAATGCACGTGCTTGTAAGGTTGAAATTATTTGTACAAACCTTCCGGTTATAAAATCGTTGTGAATGTACTCTGTTTTGTTTACATTACCGAAGATGACCCGATATGAATGGTAGACTATGGTGGCGTGGTGTTTGGATAGCCAGTCCATGCCTAATATCATGTTGAAATCGCACATGTCCAATAGAAGTGCGTCAACTGGACGAATTTTGTCGTCAAACTCAAGGGGAAGACCCTTGTACCCATATGTGATGCGTACAGAGTCTCTTAACGGCGTGGAAATGTTTAAGACATTTTCTAATGGCATAGGGGATATCCTAACACTCTTGGCATAAACACTAGATATGACCGAATGAGTAGCACCCGTGTTAAATAATACGCATGCATCTTGACCATACATATACAAGATTCCAGTGATGGTACCTGTTGACTTGTTGGCCTGATTGCGAGGTTGTGTACACCCGTCCAGTAGTAGGAGGTGGCTTGGAGTCAGCATGTCCATAAGTGCCCTCGATCTCACCCTTACGGCAGTCCTTCATGCGATGGTCTGGCTGGCCACACTTGAAGTATGCATCACTATCACGGCGACACGGACCTGGGTGCCTACGGTTGCACGTAGTGCAGAGAGGGTGAGTATACCCTCCAACATGTGCCCTAGCTGGCTGGGAGCCTGTTCAGAAAAGTATACGTGAGACATGATTAATGGGTACAAACAGGACAATGCAGAAAATCGTAGGACGTACTACCAGATGTAGTTGTACGGTTGGGCTGTGAACCTCTGCGATCATGCTCCCATCCGTTGCCATTATTCCTGGTAGTAGATGCTGAAGTGTCAGAATTATGAATCATAAAGCAACAAAGAAATGAGTAAGTTTAGGGACCTGCTGCTATTGGAGTTGTTGCCATTGTTACGGTAATTTTCATTACCGTCACGCCTATCCGAAGCAGAATGGTCTTGGGTCTGACCGTTTCCCTTGTGCTGACTCTGCTGCTGAGTGGCCGGTTGGGACCGGTCCCCAGTCTTCTGCCTGAAAGATGAAATTGTTTAGAGAAAGATAAATATTTGGATAGTACTGAATGAAATGAAATGATCACCGCTGATGACGAGATATACCTCTTGTCAGGTCTTTCTGCCTCTCCAAACTCATCCCTCTTCTACAACATCTCCAACTTGCGGGTTGCATCTGCTACTTATGCCACAGTATTGAATGTAGCACACACCAAGTTATTGGCGACAGATGTGCGAAGAGCCCAGCGAAAGTGATACGCCTGCTCCTCTGCTGTCCCTGCTGTTGCGCCAAGGAATCCAGTCAGTCGAAGTAACCTCTGCATAAACTCGTTGTTGTTTTCCCCAGCTCTCGGCCTAATCCCATTAGATAGCTTAAGTGCCTTCCACCAAGCAAGCACGTTCTCTTCAAACTTGTAGCAGGCTAACCTTGCCTTAAAGATAGGGTCCATCCCGTTGCGTCAAAGATCTTCTCAATATGAGCTATCCAGCTCTCAGCCTCATCGGGGCTACCAGTCTGTTCGAAAGATTTCAGACGCTGCTTATTGAATCGCTCCAGCCATGTGATCGGGGTAGCTGGAGGTGGAGGAGGAGGATTCTGATGCTGGTGCTGGTGCTGATTGTTGGCAGCTTGCACCTCAGCCTGAATTTTGTTACTCAGTTGAGGAAGCATGTCATGCATAGCAGCTTGAATTGCTGCATTCAGTTGCTCTTGTTCACGTGTGAGAACCATCTGACAGTATAAAACAAAATGTAATGATTAAACTGATTAAAACATAATATATATATATATATACATGAAAAAAAAGATTCTATGCATATAAACATAAAAAAATTTATGCATTAAGACAGTGTATGAATGCATGACAATGAGAATGACATGGGTTTGGGTGAATGCCTATGGGTCGGTTCACCTAAACAAAATGACATGGCGAGGATGAACGCCTATTGGTCGGTTCATCAAAACAAAATGATTCGATTAACAGCACATGCAACTAAATATGGCCAGTCCTTTACCAACCATTACTTAGTCAAAATTCCTGCAACAATGATACATGAATAAATGCATGAAAACAACTGTCAGTTCAAGGAAGACCATGGTGATTACCCACTAATCACAGGTCATGTTTTAAGATCCTATAGGTCGAAGCCCTGACTCTAATACCATAATTGTAACACCCCATTTTGGTATATGGAATATCACAGGTAATATGGAGTGTCATCAAAGCATGCAAGGTAAATGTCCAAAAACATTAAATGACCATGAATGGAAATACCAGAAACAAACATCGGTAGTCCAAGTATAAGCTCACACATATGAATATAAGTACTGAGATGGAAAAGTACTAAACAATGTCCAAAGAAATAAATTAACATAATTTATGAAAATGCATAAAGTAACAAAGGCTAGATAACTTCCATCCAGATGCACATACTCTCAAAGTCTACGAGCGTCCTTGAGTACCTTCCGTTTGGGAACATGAAAGGAAAACGGCTGAGCATAACGCCCAGTGAACGGATATACAAGTATAGCATGAAATGACATAAGCATAAAAGACTAATAGCAGCGGAAATGTATAAGTCCTAGATAACCTGGAACATGTTCATAAAACTGGTTTTATAGTTTAAAAAGACTTATGTTTTTATATGAAAACTGTATTAATTAGCCAATAGCCCATATAGGTCATGAGGTTCCACCGTACATGAATACTTGGAGGGGAGACCTCATCATGCAATTAGAGGGGTTGCCTCTAATTAATTAGTCTGGGTAGGAGGGATCAACTTCTCGTGAAGGATGCAAGGCACACATCGCATTCACCATGAAAATCCTATAAAACATGTAACTAGGATACACCCATACGCCCCACATGATAATATATATATATATATATATATATATATATATATATATATATATATATATATATATATATATATATATATATATATATGTATATATATATATATATATATATATATATATATATATATATATATGTATATATATATATATATATATGTATATATATATATATATATATATATATATATATATATATATATATATATATATATATATATATATATATATATATATATATATATATATATATATATATATATATATATATATATATATATATATATATATATATATATATATATATATATATATATATATATATATATATATATATATATATATATATATATATATATATATATATATATATATATATATAAGGCCAAAACTGAAAAGGGACGCCACGAGCAATCACTCCGCCGTGAGGAGGTCATAACACTGGTGCCTCCAATGTTATGGTTATGGTACCTCCATAACTAGGAGACACTGGTCATGCATGTATATGGCTTAGGCATTTAAAACTAAACATATGTAATCAAAACATATAAAACATATACTTGGGAAAACAGTTGCCTGCAAACGGGGAATCCTAATAAGGAAAGAATGTCCATACTGAAGGACGGAAAATCCGTACCTTGTGTCCAGTGAACGAGGAAAGATGAAAGGATGAATAGTCCTACTCCGACCTCACTAATGCTACATAAATAAGGGACATGTATAAGTTGTCTAATTACTGAGTACATCACTGGTTATAGCATGTTCTAGCTTGTTTTATATGTTCTTGTCTTATTTACTGTTTTAAATGATATACTGTATTAATCATGCATTTCATGTATTCTGATTAAATATTATCTTGTATTCCTGTATTATTATACTTGTTGTGACATAATAAGTAACTTTCTAAAAATAGCAGGTTTCCAAAAATAGAAAGTTTCCCAAAATAGAAAGTTTCCAAAAATAGATCAGTTTCTAAAATAGAAAGTTTCTAGAAATAGTAAGTTTCCTAAAATAGAAAGTTTTCATATTGAGAAATAAGCTGGATTAATATGCTAATTATATAAGCTGGATTAAAAGTCATAAGTCATGTAATTAATTGATGACGTATCATAATCCTATCAGGATTGGGATTTTCCTCAAAGCATAGGACATACACTCACCATAATTAGAAGATAACAATCAAGCTAATTATGTTGATTATCTTATGCTTGGGGCCGAAGTAAAAGTGACAACCCATTAGGGTTTCACTGCCTATATAAGGAACCCCCAAGGGTTCCAAAAAGGTATTACATTCTCTCCACTCTCAACTCACAGCCGATTTCTAACCCTTTACTTACTCTCACGCCGGAGTCTAATCTTAGGACACGTGCCCACGGTAAGTCTAACGCGTGTTGTTTTAGTGTGTAGGATCTCAACAAGTTATTCACTTGGTGCAAGAGCCGGAGCTCAGCCCACCCGGATTAAGCCTAATTCGGGTCAAGCAAGGATCATCCAACTTTTGTATCAACAAGTTGGCGCCATCCGTGGGACCCAAACACTAAGCTAAAATCTTAATCTCGATCTATTCTAATGACGAAGGGACATCCACAAGGAAATCCGAGGAACACGAATCCTGGGAACCGAAATTCCACGGGTGATTGGATATTCATCTCCACCCAGTCCCCTGGTAGCCAAACAGGTGGACTGAAAAATCGAAACGTCTTTCAGTCTTTTGGTGGGGCAGGCACGTCCGACAATACCCCGCCACCAACCATCACCATGGATAATCCTGATCCGGGGAGTGCGCCAAAGGCCCCTAACAAGGAGCCGCAGAGGCCACAAATCGAGACAGAATTAGAAGTGGAATCACTCGGTGCCGAAGACCTCGAGCGTGTTCTCACGCAGAACTTTGACAGGATCGTCCCGGGTATCACGTCAAGGCTAAACCTGGGAAGGAACCTCCAATCTAGGCTTAACTTTGGTAGTACCACGCCTGGCACCTCCCCTCAAACTCGAAAGAGGAGAAGGAGGGCGCGCCCACAGGAACGAACTCCCCTTGAGGAAAACCCTCAACCTCAGAATGTATTCGAGCGCATAGGAGATCGCATCATAAAGGAATTACTACAAGCCCGTGAGGAAGGGGATATGTCCGACGGCTCTACCGAACGCTTGGTGTTGTAAACACCCGTGAATAATCGCCGCACCAGCGTGTGGGATAGGGTGAATGGTGGGAAGAAAGCTCCTAGCTCTTCTCACAGAAGTGGTCATCATAACCAGCCGAGAAGTGGGACACCGCCCCCTCCTCACGCCCTTCGGGGTCGGATTCGGATGAACATCCTCCCAAGCGTCGCCGACCTAGGTATACTCCCCCACCACCATCGGACGATGAGGGATACTATGATGATCCCTACTATCGGAATGAAGAGGAGGATCTCTCCCGTCCATGGTGCGACGACAGAGAGGACGCCTTCACTCTCCGCATACGGAACTACTCTAAGGAAAAGAAGCGCCGTATGCCGGCGTGCGTTAAAACCTATGATGGTTCGGGTGATCCGGATGAATCATCCCAACCCAAACCTAACCCATTTAGATAATCGGGTCAGTTATGTCAACCCTAACTCGTTTATACATAACTCGAACCTAACCCATTTAACCCATATATATATTTGGGTTTACGTTAAATATGTTACAAATGTTGAATAGGTTAAACGGGTTTATATATTGATCTATTTAACAAGTTTTATATATAAAAGTAGGCACATTAGACGTGTTAAACATGTTAAATGTGTTTATGTTCGCTATGTTTAACCTAGTAAACACGTATGGAAAATATTAATCATTTTTAATATAAGGAAAAAACTCTTAAACGGGTTGTCAGGTCGACCTACTTAATTTTTTCCAACCTAAACCTAACCTGTTTAATAAATGGGTCAGATAGGCCGACCCAAACCTGACCTAAGATTCAATATATTCAACCCGAACCTGTTAATTATCGTGTCGGTTTTAGGTCAGGTTTCATGTCGGGTCTGAAATTGCCACCCCTACGGATGATCACCTAAAGATATTTGATACGCAGACGAAAATTGAACGATGGCCAATGCCTATATGGTGCCAAATGTTCAATTCGACCTTGATTGGCAATGCATGTGATTGGTTTGAAAGGCTCCTTCACCGAAGTATTGATAGCTTCGGCGAGCTGCGCACTGCGTTCAAAAACAATTATACTCGGCGAAAGAAGTATAATAGGGATCCAGTCTCGCTAGCAACCGTCAAGCAACGGCCAAGAGAGTCTATGGAGGACTTTACGGAACGTTTCAATGACGAGTGCACGCGCACAAAAACGTGCCCTGAGCTCCTAAAAATTTCTGATTACATGCATGCCATAACGGACAAGGAGTTAATTAGGCGCCTCAATGATAAACGAACGGAGAGGTATGATGACCTCATGGAACGGGTAAGAAACTTTGTAGAAGGAGAAACCGCGGTAGCTGCGGCGTACCCTGCTAAGGGAAATCATAACTATCGATCGAACGACCAGCCCAAGAGGCAATCAGGTGGTAAAAGTGCCCAAGGAAACGGAAGGAACTCGGATTACAAGAGTCAGAATAAAGGAGGGCGGTCGGATGACAAATTCACCCCTCTAAAGATGACTTACCGAGATATCTTGTTGACGGAAGGGACAAACTTCCCAATGCCTCCCCCAATGACTACTCGAGTTGACCGCCGTCAAGGAAATCGCTTCTGCGAATTCCACAATGACAAGGGTCACAGCACGAAGTAGTACATCCAGCTCAAGAAGCATATAGAGTCACTGATTAAATCAGGCAAACTCAAACACCTGGTCAAGGATTGGAAGGATGGGAAGGACAACAAGAAGTATGACAAGAAGGACTCCCAAAAGGACAAGCCTTCAACCATATATATGATCCAATCGTGGCAGCGCCGCACAAAGTAGAAAGTTAGTCAAAAATGTTCACGCGATAGAGAGATCTCATTCCCTCACATTACGGCGAGCAACATGGCCGATGCACCTCTCACGATTGAGGTAAGCATTGGAACCCACAACGTTCGTCGTATGTATGTGGACGGAGGATCATCGGCGGAAGTACTCTACGAACACTGCTTCGTACAGCTACGACCAGAGATAAAAAGCCAATTAGTGCCAGCCACGTCACCGCTCATTGGAGACACTATCTGGCCAGTAAGACAACTGTGTCTACTGGTAACCATTGGGGATAAAGAGCATTCCACCACGGCATGGATGAACTTTATGGTGATGCGTTCACACTCTCCGTATAATGGTATTATTGAAAGACCAGGCATCTTGGCCATACGGGCAGTCCCGTCCACGGCTCACGGCATGATTAAATTCCCAGTCGAAGGGGGAATTCTTACAATTTACAATTCGATCGCACCGGCATCCGAATGCCACGCCGTGACAACACCAGTCCAGCCGATCCCCATTAAGGAAGGATCACCACCCCCCAATTGGAAGGTGGTAATCCACCCCAACTACCCGGAGCAAGAGGTAACCATAGGGGGGACTCTATCGGATAAAGGGAAGAAGGCCATGTGCTCTCTCCTAAAGGCAAACCTTGATATATTCTCATGGGAGCCAAAGCATATGACGGGTGTGCCGCGTTCGATAGCAGAACACATACTTCAAATCCGCCAGGGATATCCCCCTGTTAAGCAAAAGAAGCATGGTCAAGCACCAGAACGCAGCCAGGTAATACTGGACGAGGTACAGAAATTGGTGGACGCAGGAATTATGCGCGAGGTATATTACCATGAATGGTTATCCAATCCGGTCATGATCAAGAAGCATGATGGGAGATGGCGCATGTGTGTGGACTTCACGGACTTGAACAAAGCTTGTCCGCAAGACTGCTTTCCATTACCAGAAATTTAATAAACTATTGGTTATATGAGTTAATTAAATAAAGACATGATTTAATTAAATTAAGACATATAAAATACTTAGGTTAATCATGTGTTAATAATTTATTAATTATAACCTAAGTCATGATTTATTAATTAATTATAAGTCCATGTTTTAATAATTAATTAATAACTATAGTCTAAATTAATTAACAAAATACTTAGGCTAAAACATGTATTATTTATTAAAATAATATAACCTAAGTCCATGCTTAAATTAAATTAGTTATTAATCATGTTTAATTAATTTAATTACTCTTGTAAAAATATAACTTGTAAAAAAATGATCCCGTGCCCGTTTCTGTGTATTAATATAAGCCGAACATATAAGCCGAACCAAACAGCCCCGATAGTGGCTAACCCGGTCTAGCCAGTTGCCACTGCCGTGGCTCGGCTTGCCACTGTCGAACCAAACACAACCCAAACCAAATCGTTTTTTGTTTCTTGAAATATTATACCATGTTTTTAATTATGTTATTACTACTAAATCACATGAACATAATTAAAAAGAAAAGAATGATAAAAGATTAAGGTTTTGAGTTACCGATACATGAATGGAAAAGGCTTATGAACACGAACACACTTAACCTAAAATCAAAGATCAAAATCAACCAAACACCCCTTGGTGTTCTTGTGTAGCCGGCGACAAAGGGAGAGAAGAGAGGCTAGGGTTTTTAGTTTTTCTTAAAAATCCTGTATTATGAAAAGCTCTGTATTTTTAATTTCCTTTAGTCAAAACTTAAATGGGCTGGGCCCCCTCTGTGTTCCTTGTTCGCGGCTAAAATGGCCCACAAGGCCAAATCCATACAATTTATATGTCTAAATAATGTTCGTGTATGCTCGTGTTATTATTCGCTCTAGTTCGTGTTTAATGTTCGTGTTATATAGACTACGTACATATATCGTGTTCTAATAGTTGTATTATAATTATAATACGTAATAATTATCATGTTCATAAATGTTCGTGATCATATGTTCGCGATTATGATTATTATACTTAATAATTATCGTGTATTATCACGTACTTAATAATTATCGTGCACTAACACGTACGTAGTTTCTGAATTTAATGTTCGTGACACGTGTACATGACATAAATGGAAAGTTTTAATGGGTTCGTATGTTTACGTAGTGTACTGTCGATAGCATTTATATGCGGGTTTTACGAAAGGAGTCAAGGAAGGAGCAATAGAATCTATGGTCTCAACATGTGGAATGTCCTCATTACTACTCTTGCAAGCATCATGAAAATGTTCATCACAAACTTCATCAAGAACATCCACAGTGTTAACGGTTTCACACCCTTTAGATTTCCTAGTAACTTTTCCCATCTTAAACACAACTTTCTCATCCTCTACCCTCATAACGAGTTCCCCTTCCGAGACATCAATAAGATTGCGACCGGTCCTTAAGAAGGGTCTTCCTACAATAAGGGGAACTCTAGGGTCCATATCATAGTCCACAACTACAAAATCCGTGGCGAATGTGAACTTATCAACTCCTACAAAAACATCTTCCGCTATCCCCACCGGATAAGCAATTGAACGGTTTGCTAATTCGAGTGTCATTCTAGTAGGAGTAAGCTCGGGAAGGGAGAGTTGTTTCCAAACCGACAAAGGCATCAATTTTTGCTAGCACCAAGGTCCGCTAGTGCCATACAATTCTCTACCCCCGGGAAATTACATGGAATTAAGAACCGGCCCGGATCACCAAGTTTAATAGGTAAAGGCTTCAACAACACCGCGAAACAATTCTCGTTCAATGAAGTGTTAGGCATATCAACCAATTTTTCTTTGTTTGAGAGAAGGTCCTTAAACATCTTGGCAAACTTATGCATGTAGGCTATAGCCTCCACAAAAGATATGTTGATATTCAATTGCTTAAACATCCTCAAAAAGTTGGACACTTGTATGTCACCTTTAATCTTAAGCTTCTCATTCCTCAACCTAGAAGGGTAGGGTAGATTAGGTTTGGGTAAGGGTTGAGTAGAATGTGTTGGAGAACTCTTCTCTTGGGTTTCTTCAAGGGTCGGTTTAGAAGGTGTAGGATCGGTTAATGGTGGAATGTCACAAGGAGGAACCGTGGGAGGAATCACCGAAGGGTGAGTAGGAGTACTCATTATTACCTACGGGCCTTGTTCCCCTTTGATGATGGAGGAATGGAAGGTCCCATGGTGGTTTTCCCACTCCTTGTATTAATGGCATTAACATTGGCCCGAGGATTGGTTTGAGTATTTGAGGGTAAAGCACCTTGAGGTCTTTTGTTTAAGAGCAACATAAACTTATTATTTGTCTCCTCTTGCATATCCCTCAATCTCCTCTCATTGGCTTGAAACCTCCTTTTGTTATCTTGATTCATCTTATGAATAAGCTCAATGGTGTTAAAACTATTTGGCCCATTCCCTTGAAATTCTTGGTTTTGGAAAGGTGGAGGTGGATTGTAAAACCCTTGGTTATTGCCATGAAAGTTTTTCCCTTAGTTTTGAAAGTTATTTGGATTTCTATTGTTGTTATTCCTTTGATAATTTCCTCTTGGCCCTTGGTTTCTAATTATCATTTATGGATTGTTTGCTTGGTTTTGGGTAGGTTGTTGGGGAGGGAAACCCGGTGGAGCAAGGTAATTATTGGATTTGTAAGAAAGGTAATTAGGATTGATGTTTGGTTTGAAATGTGCCCTTCCATCATCATTGTAAGCATAACATTCTCCTTTATAGTTTTCAACTGTCACAATTCAAGTATGAGTGAGGGCCTACACATGTCTCACATTGAAGGGTGATGGCATTAACATTGTTGGTAGAAGAGTTGCTCAATTGAAATTCACAATGTTTTTGAACCATATCCTAAGTTTATCAACCTTTTGATATGAAGCCTTGTCAATTGGATGAGTAGCACCCTCTTGCACCACATGTACCACCTCATCTCTATCGCTATTGCTTTGGACCATGGATTTTGTCTCAATGATATCCATTGCCTCTTGAATAGACTTAGCAAGAATGTTTCCACCCGCGGTCGAGTTTTTTGGTAAAGGGTTTCCCCAGTAAATATATTAACCAAAAAAGCGTTGAAATACAAAGGAATGTGGCTAAGATACCACATTAACCGCATGCTAAAGGAAGCATCTTAACACGTGATTATGTCATGGCATACACACAAACTAATCTAGAACCACAATGCAAGTAAACTAGAAAGAAACCAAGATGCAAACATGAAGTCACACATTGTCTTCAGCTTCCACCAACAGCACGAAAGGAGCAAATGATATCCAAATGAGCCTGCCTCCTTAAAAAACCTTGCCAAAGAAAACCCGCGGCCGAGTTAAGGGAATCTTGATGGTGTGGTCTCAAACCATTGTAAAAGGTATTGATTTGGTGGACTTGGTCAAAACCGTGGTTAGGGCACTTTCTTAATGCGGTGGTTCGTCCCAAGCCTCACTAAAGGTTTGATCTCTCTTTTTTTGAAAGCCTATGATTTGATTCCTTAATGCGGTGGTTCGTGAAGGTGGAAAGAACTTGTTCACAAATTTCTTCTTTAAGTCCTCCCAAGTGAGAATGCTATTTGAAGGTTGCTTATCTAGCCAAATCCTAGCATTTTCCTCCAAAGAGAAAGGGAATAATAACAACTTAACCGCCTCTTGAGGTACCCCATTATACTTGATGGTGTTAGAAATGGACAAGAATATCTTGATATGGTCATGAGGGTCATCCATAGGTCTCCCTAGGAAAGGTATAGTAGAAACCATTTGTATCACACATGTCTTAAGTTCAAAATTGTTAGCGGCTATCTCGGGAATGACTATAGCATTCGCATTCCCATCCACGTTGGATTGTAGAATCTCAATCAATCGTCGATTGTCCATGGCTTTGGATAAGTTGTCGAAAGCACGATGATCGTGATAGGCTTGATGGACGGCTTTGTTCTTATTCTTCCTCTTGGGAGGATGAGGTACACCGCTCGGTATGTGTACACCCGCTCGAGTGCGCATGCAACTAAACACGAGGAATGAGAGAGGAGCTCTCGGTCGACTTTGGAAGAGAATAGATTATCTCCTTCGAGGTTTAATAGTGAAAACCACAAGAAAGTATAATATTATGTAATACTAATTGGGCGACAAAATCCCCAACAAGCCTTCCTTCTCTAAATACTTACTAGCGAACGAGAGGAATGAGGTGGCACAAAGCTCTTAAGTACATGCTTCCCTTAGGCTTGCATTTTTTAGCAAAGCCGCCTTTCTATTCACTTTATAGTTCGTATTTCTCGAATTCTTGCTTATTGAAAGTAATTATCTATTTTGTCTTTATTTTGTTTTATCGTTACACGTATTTGGGACCGGAACACCCCCAAATACGATGTATTACCAAGGCAATACTTATGGAAGTAGGCAGATTGGTTGTTCGTATATATGTATACTTATTTACATATAATAATATAGAGAAAATATTTTTGTATTTATTTGATTTTTTACGAAAATATAACATGTACGTAAAAATGAGTGAATACAATATATTTTTGGTGTAATCTTTTAGGAAAAAAATTACTTTTTTATTTTTATTTTTTTGGTTCAATTCTTAGGAAAGAATTGATTTTTGCGATTTTATTTTTATATTTTTATATTTTTGATTTTTTGATTTTTTATGTTTTTGATTTAGCAAAAAGGAACGTTCACAAGTGAACGGATCCCAAAATCCAATATGTAACTCTCAATCCACCGCCAATCTCCAGGTAAAGCCCCGGCAGCGACGCCATTTAATAATTGTCTTTTTCAAGTTCGTTTTTCTCTCGATATCTTTACGAATTGATCAATCGATATCAATCAAGTCACTTAATTGTTCTTGGTATTTGATTATGAAGATTTTGGTATTCTATTTCTACTTTCCACAAATCCGTCAAAAAGGTAAAAAAAATAATATCGTCTACGTATCCATACTAGTCTAAAACCATAGTGCACATACCACTCAATAAGCACAAAGTACAACCAAGTAATGCACAACTAAGTATCAAATGACAAAATGTAAAGTTAATAAAAGTACAAGTACTAAAAATGTAAATTTGAAAACTTAAAGGACTGATATTGTAAAATGTGTAAACTATTTGCCAAAAATAACAACTTTAACAAACCATGCAACTAACTATAACCAACCTAACAAAATCTAGGGACTAAACAGCAACCCTAAAAAGTTATAACCAATTTTCCAGCAACCTAGCAACTATACTTAATCCAGGGGCCTCATTGCAATTAATGAAAAGATTTTAAGTAAAAACGGGCTTAACCGAAAATAAGTTGTAACTTGAGTTCTAATGGACCAAATAAGCTCAAATCATATTCATTAGATTGAGAATTCAAAATAAGCTAGCCAATGTCAAGGAATTAAGCTGAAACTTACTAAATCTCAAATAAGCTATTTTCAATAAGCCACTTTTAAGAGATAAGCACTTCTAGATAAGCACTTGGTCTGAATTTCACAAGAAACATTAATAAGCTCAAAATATTAGTATCTGTCCAAAAAAATCCAATTTTCATCCACTAAATAAGCCAGAAAATGAAATAAGCTCAAAATGGCTTATGTTGACCAAGTTTGACTTGTGTTGATCAAAGTTTGACCAAGTCCAAATCTTGTTTTCATCACTTTTACAACTGATTTGTGCAATAAAATGGCTGCTTTTATGAATAGATTCAGTGGGAAATGGAATTGCTTATTGACATATTTGCTTATTTATCACAGAGACTTTTGAGGACTACAACTTATTCTAAAGTGCAATCTAGACCTAGAGGCTTATCAATCTTGAAAGCCTGGATATTAAACTTTCCAATGAAACAAAAATCAAGTCCTAACTCCTTGAATTGAGCAGATGGTGCTTGTTTGAAAGTAGGTTGTTGTGGATTTGCCTAAATTAGGGATCCGGTGGTCTAACATGGTGGAATGGGGTGTTGGCAGCCATGGATGGTGGAGAGAGAGAAGAGAGGCTGTTTGTGTAAAAGATAATGTATTGAATAAATGAAAATGACAAGCAACCCCCTCCTTGGAAGCAAAGGAGGGGTATATATAGTCACGCACACAACCTAAACATTACAACAAGCCTAGTCTAGTCTAAATGTGCGTGACTATGATAACTAACGGGAATTCTTAAATGTCGTCACATAAAGTGAGTTTCCAACAATCTTCCCCCATGGGACGACGTGTAGAATTCCTTACAATATTTTTCCTAACAAGTACATAATGATAAAAACAAGAGCTTTCATGAAGCGTCCAATGCTGATGATGTCTTCTGAGGCCTTTGACTTCAAAACGACTCATCTTTAACTTGTAGAAGAAATACTGTAACGGCACGAGCTAAGTAACCCATACACTTCTGGTTAAGGAGAAGCTTCTGAATTAGCTTCCCCCTAATTCATGCCACATAAACTTGATGTAGAAGCTTTTAACTAGCTTCCCCCTAAATCGACAATCCTCGTAAGCAACTTCAAAGCTTTCAACAAAGCTTAGAATGATTAAGCGCACAGCGGAATCTAACAGGCAAATCCCATCATATAACATGATAACGTTGCTAAGAGGGATTGAAAGTAAGGGGTACACCAAGTAGATCAACAACCTTCCTTCTCACGCTTGAATAATTCTTCTGAATTTTTCTTCCCCCTGAGAGTTCAAGTAATGCATACCAGAAAGAATCAAGACATTTCTTCCATGAATCAATCCCAATTATGAAGCTCAAATACTGAAGTGGACACTTTATCCCATTCATGAAGTTGACATCGTAACACCAGAGTCAATTAAGTCCCGGAAATGCACATGTCTTCTTCCGGAGATGCACCAGAGTCAATTAAGTCCCGGGAGTGCATATAGGGTAATGATGATGTTTAATTGTAACAATCAAACAATTAAACCTCGAATCAGTAGTGTACCGTTTAGAGATTGTGAACGCCACGAGTTAAAACACTGATATTCTCTGCGGCTATGACAAAAGTCATCCCGGAATGTCTTCAAATCAAAAGAAGGTATGAAGTTCATCACGTGTACTCGTTGTGCGTTCAAATGTGTCTTCTTCTTCCCCCTTGATGGTTTCGAAAATCGGAACCATCAATAAATTGTACGCACATGTACCTGAAATCTCGTGAGAATAATAAATACGCTGAATTATATATTTTGTGAGAACTCAGCCGTTGATCGAAAATCTCTTCTCATAAACTCTCCATGGCCACCTTTACCATACCATGTGAAAGCAATTTGAAGTGACCACTGAAAGAATTAACCGGATACATCAAACGTGAAGTTGAATAAAAATCCTTCGATCTTGTGACTTAAGCTTGCACCATTGTTGAATGAAGAACGGTGGAGAAATCTCTAAGTACACAATACCTCTTGAAATTATCCACGTCGACTAAGCAAGTCGTCATTCGAATATTAAGCACGAGCAAGTTATCATTGAAATCATTCATCCAACCAACCCCGATTTCAAAAATAAAATAAGACCACGCCTTCGAAAGATCCGTCTCCAACGTCACATAATTAATACCCGATCAAATAAAATCTGTAGTCTCTTAAAAATCGCCCAATTTTCTTCGGTCTCGTCAAAATAAATCCTTGTCACAATTGTCTCGTCACGTTACTTTGTCACGTCACTTTTTGTCTCGACCCGATGACGACCGAATTATAACCGGTCCATTTCTTGAGATAAATATCTCCTAGCAACATCTCCCACTTTGTTAAATCCGTCTCCCCAGCCACGTGTGATGAAGAGGCACCACAAACGAAACGGTCCAATTAGAAAGCAGAGAAGTGGGAAATAAAATACACTCAACCCTAAATCTCTCACATTTGGTCAACCCTAATCTAATTTCTTTTCTCTCTGCCGTTATCTTCCAACTACTCTCTCATTCCAATCTTGTCTAATCCGCCCCACAAATACTCTCTCAACCTGCACCTCGTATCTTCCGTCCCCCCAATGTCACCATCTTAATCATCATCTCTGCTAATCTCCATCATATCATCTATCATCCTTATTACTCATGATCTTCCCTAGATTAAGCCACCTCAAAACTGATCTTGTTTAAAAAAACAAGTCAAAACCAAACCTTCTACCAGCACCCATCTTGGTGATAGTCGAGCCAAGAACAAAAATCATAGAAGACGCGGCTTCAAGGTCTTTGAATAAGGATCTCGGGTAGGTTTGATTTGAAGATTGTGGAGTCCCTCTCTTCATCTGTAGTGTCTTTCTTGTGAAATTTTTATTAATTAACTCGAATCAAAGATCGAATCTTAACAATCTTGTTATGATTCTTTCTTAAACTTCGTAAATTAATAAAAGGTTTGAGCCTTGATAGATGAGAGCCGGATGCATGTTGATTTTTATTGAGAAATCGAAACAAAATAAGGATAATAACAATTTTGTTATATATCTTTATTTATTTTCGTAGATGGACAGATTATGTTGATGTCGGTTTAGTTTTAATCGAAGAAAAGAAATGATTATAACACACTTGTTATAAATCATTCTTGATAATTCGAATAAAATATGGATGAAACCATACACAATGAGATCAATGATGATATAGTTTTTTCGTGTATAGATCTTAAAAGATCTTTGGTTGCATGTGCAAAACACGAGAAAAAATGAATCTGAGATCATTTACTAAGTTTTTGTTTAAGTCCGAGTCTTGGTGATTTGTAGATGGGTTAGGTGTCGAAGGGCTTAGGATAGATTGATGGTGTTGTGGAGGTATAAGGATGGAATGATCGAGTCAACTCAGTGAGTTTAACTGAGTCAACTCGGTAATGACCGAGTTGACTCGGTTGGGATGGTTTTGTTTCATCTCATTCGGAATGATTTCATAATCATCTCATTCGGAATGATTTCAAATTCATCTCATTCGGAATGTTTTGAAATCATCTCATTCGGAATGATTTGGAATCATCTCATTCGGAATAAATTTGAAATCATCTCATTCGGAATAAATTTGAAATCATCTCATTCGGAATAAATTTGAAATCATCTCATTCGGAATAAATTTGAAATCATCTCATTCGGAATAAGTTTGAAATCATCTCATTCGGAATAAATTTGAAATCATCTCATTCGGAATAAATTTGGAGTCTTCTCATTCGGAATATCTTATCCAAAATTTTTTATTTCCGTTTTTTCTGGATCTATGTTTTTCTGGATCTGAGTAATCTTCATCTTCATAAAATTACCAGAAAAAATCCAAAAAAAAAAATCTAGGAAAAATGCTGTTAAAAACCAGAAAAGTATTCATTGACCATGATAGAACCATTTGACCAGGATATAATAACCATGTGACTGAGAGATAAATTCATGGACTTTTCAGATCAGATATGTGGACTGATTATATGGACAGAGTGACAAAGAAACATATTATGACACAAAGAAAAAACCGTGACCATCGTGACAAACTGTTAACTAAATGTATTCATAAAAAATGAAAACATTTAACCACCGTGACAAAAACTGCTATAGATTCGAACCAAAAAAAAATTTTTAGACCACCAAATCGAAAACAAAAACACGATCCAAGGATTGAAACCAGGGCTCTGATGCCAATTGTGGATTTGCCTAAATTAGGGATCCGGTGGTCTAACATGGTGGAATGGGGTGTTGGCAGCCATGGATGGTGGAGAGAGAGAAGAGAGGCTGTTTGTGTAAAAGATAATGTATTGAATAAATGAAAATGACAAGCAACCCCCTCCTTGGAAGCAAAGGAGGGGTATATATAGTCACGCACACAACCTAAACATTACAACAAGCCTAGTCTAGTCTAAATGTGCGTGACTATGATAACTAACAGGAATTCTTAAATGTCGTCACATAAAGTGAGTTTCCAACAGTTGTCTATGCTTGTAAAACTGACCCAAAGTATTTTTGTGTCATTTGCCTTTTTGACCATGTGTTTGACTTAGAAACTTTGCACAATTTCCTTTTACCAGTTTATGAGTGTGTAACAACAACAATTACTCTAAGAAACTTGCTGAATCAAAAAGTATAAGATCAACCGAACACCACTTATTGACTGAAACAGAATTTCAAGCTATGAAAACAGATTAAGCTAACAAAATTATACTATAAACTATCAAATCATATCAGACAGATAAAAGAGAGCTAATAGCAGGCAAAAACAAGCAAGTTTATACTAGTTCAAAGTATTGAGCATGCAATTGACAATTTAGAGGAATGTAAAATAGATTCAAGTACTTTTTAGCTAAGAAGCCTCCTTTGGTGGGGAAGAGAGTGTTGAACTCTCTTTTGAGCTTATTCAACACTTTATCACCTATCAACTATCAACCAATCAGCATCACACACCATGGATCGTCATCATTAACCCTGGTACTTATCTAAACTTGGACTTATGGCTAGAACTAGTTAACAAGCTATAAACTGCAACGTTTGAATCAATATAACCTCTCCAAACATCAACACAAGAGTCTGTTATTCAATCATGAATAACAGATTCCAAGATATGAAGATATGAACAACAAGGATAGTAGAGTAGATGAGATCAAGTGAAATGTAAAATGTGATTTTTCATTAATGGAGGAAGGTTGGTAAATCTGTTAGAACTACTTCAACAAACTTAAGAGTGGTTGTCAATCAGTCTTAAGTTGCTAAATACTGAAAGGAAATGAATTGAGAGATTTCAACAAAAAGTGTGTGTTTTTTCACACACTAACTACACATCTACAAATGAGCTATCTACATGTATTTATACACAAAATGTATAGATGAGGTAAGGTGTATAATGTGTCCCATCCAATTAGCTTCTTCCACGTTTCCATTTCTGACAAGCTGTTCTTGATCAAAATTTAGGGAATCTGTTCTCTTGATATCATCTCAATTAAGTAGTTGGGTTGTGTTTGTCTTGTCTTGGCGAGTGTTTTTCATGTTGGACGCTCCCTTTGGAATGGCCTCTAGCAAAATCCATGACCTGGTGATGAGTTGGCCACATCGCGTTTTGTTATTTGTCCAATAATAAGTCCATGGATCATTATCCGTTGTACAGTAAAGATCACTGTGTTGGCGTCTTGTGATTGGAGGACAAGTGGTAGTGGATAGCACTGTTATAATTCGGTGGCAGCTTCTCTCTCCACATTTATTAACTCATATTTGGCAATCCGTGGCTTAATAATACTTGCTGCTCATTGGCTTGAATCATTAGCACACGGATCAAGCTCCAATTAAGTATCCAAAATGGCAGATTTAGTCCTTCACTTTGGCAGTTTGTTATTTTGAGCTAGGAACTTCATAAACTTGTCATCTTCAGTCCTTCCACTTGTGAAATCAGGTAATTAGGCCCTTTGACTTAGGTTGACTTGAATCTTGAGCTCTTTGACTTTCTTGAATTTACACTTCAAGTCCTTCATCTTTGGTAGATTATCATGAAAGGTCTTTGAACTTTGAAGACTTTTCAAAATGAATCCTTTTTTTATCTTTTTCTTGATAATAATGCCTTGAAATCTGTGTTTGTACCAAATCATATCATTTTACCTACAAAATCACAAACAACAAAGAATATCCCATAATTCTGCTTTTTCATAGAAAACTTGGTATTTTTCTTTGTGTTTTAGGGTTTGATTTGTTATAACTGATATGAGATTTTACTCAAATCAATTGAAGACTTCAATCATGAGGATAATCTTATCCAAATGATTCAATCTTACCGTGTTGTCTGCTTTGGGACGTTCTGGTAACGATAACAGGCTAGGACAACCGCGAAACCCTGTCAAGGAGATCCTTAATAGAATCTACCCATCACAGGTACGGTAATTAATATCGTCTAACGGTCTTCACCGACCGGAGGTAAAATGCTACCGAATTAGGATAAATGTCAAAGCCATTTAATCTGTGTCTATCTTTTGTTGCTAACTGTCTTATGCAGCGTAAAAAGTAGGTGACGTCGCGATGTGCAATCCAAAGAAGAAATCGTCCCCACATGCTTATGCTTTCTTCAATAAAGATTTCAACAAATTATAGAAAGTTCTACACAACGACTTCCGCTGTATATCAAACTCTAAAGCTTTCAAGAATTCATCAAAGTGTAAGTGTGTGGAAATGAAGTCACATGGAGGCAACTATCACAAGAAGGCAAAGGTTGCACGTGAAGGTGATCTCAAGAAGCTTGTATTATCACAAACAAGTCAAAGTCAAAAGAACATGCTTCAAGCCTCAAGCCTAAAGACTATCAACACATATTCACAAGAAGAAAAATAAAAGAATAAAATAGAATGGACTACGAGCACAATAACGAAGATCTAATATGCTAGATTTAGGACCATGTAATATGGAGTGACCTCCCTTAGAGGGAAATTGTTGGAAATACGTTTTTCCCATTAGAAGACTCGGTCACTCCAATAATATAGTTACAGACTCGTAGTTAGGTTAATTGCATCACATTAAACAAACCCGACCCATGAGCATGTTCATGGGCCAGTGGTCCAAGTCCATTTATGGCTTAGTTATTATTTCTAATATATTTCACACATTTTCTCTCACTTTCTACCTTTCTCTCTCTAGAAAACCAACAACCTCATTATAGGTTAAGGATTACCAATTTTCTACAATAATTTTGATTTAAATAAATATGGAAAAAAAAAATAAAAATTTCTATAATTCCAAATAAATTATTTTAAATTGTTAGAAAAATAATTAAAATATAATTTAATTAAAATTCTCGAAATCTCAGGATTTACGCATAAAAAAGTAAAAGAAACAGGTAAAACATTGTAAAATCGAGAATTACGAATAAAAAGAATAATTTAATTACCGAGAAAATACGAGTTCTCATAGTCGACCCCCCTAAAGGAACTCTAGTCCGTCATAGTTCAACTGGAGACGGAAAAATACGCGAACAAATGAGGATACTTAGCTTTGAATTGATCTTCGCTTTTCAAGGTAAATTCAACACCTCAACGGGAATCCCAACGAACCTTAACGATTGGAATCCAACTACGCTTCAGCTTCTAACTCCTTTTCGAAATTTATTATAAACTCAAAATAAAATAATAACCTTTCAATACGTGGAAACATAAAGAGATAGAATAAACCCGATAAACGCTTAAACGGACAAGGTGCGCTAAAATGAATTAAAATTGATAATCAACAAGGAATCGCAAATCACGTAAACCGTAAAACACGACAATCTACTTTACTATATAATAAAGGAAAAATATGAATTACATATATAAGTTTAAAATATGGGTTGTCACAATTATCCGTCCCGGATTTGGTATTACTTTAAAATCGGCTTAGGTACTTTCTTGATTATAAAAATACAAGGTCTGATCGTTTATAACGTTAAAATGTTACGACACTTTCAAACTGGTGTCAATATAGCTATAGTTACTTATCAAGGTGTTTGGTGATTCCAAATAAAAACAACTATTAAGGAGAATTTTAACTATGTTATATAAAGATTAAGACAAATATATATTTCATGGGTAAACAATTGCTAAGTCCTTTTCTTGATAAACATGGTGTTCAAACTAGAAGTAAAATAATTTCAAAAATTATTTTTATCGTCTTAAGAATTTTTGGATGATTGTATTAAATTATTGTTAAAACTCGAGTTTATTGCTACGATTAGAAAATCTTTTTTCCAAATTATTTAAAATTATTAATCGGAATGAATTTTAAGACAGTAATTTCATTAAATTGGAATTAAAACATGATGAAGAATCAAAATAGTTCAAAAAATAATGCATGAAGTCATTTTAAGAATATGTTAAAAATTTTAACAAAGAGAATTTATAGTCTGACATTTTAACTTGAGATGGTATTTTGGTAATTTAATACTTGCTAAAATGTGTAAAAGTTTCTTAAAAATTTATAATAATGTATAGAAATCCATATAGGTGTTTAATGCATCAAATGGGAAACAAGGGACATATTCGGTTTTCAAAAGGTGACAAGATAGTAAACGAATATATAACAAATAATAGTTAACAAATAATATGTAATCAATGATATAAGGGAACGAAGGAAATTTCTTAAAAATTCTTAACGAAAAAGGATAGAATAGAGGCGTCGATGATAAGACAATAAAAGACAAAGGATTTAGCAAGTCATCAATTCTTAAGAACGGTTAGTGTCACAAACATCGACTCATTAGTTCTCGGCGGCCGATACACGGTCGAAAAAGAAAAGCCACACTAACAAATTTTCAATTCAAAGAAAATTCTTATATAATCACTTGTGAATGATTCAAGTAAAATGAAAAATGTTAGAGATCAGAGAGCAAAGTCAAATCATGGTTCACACAAGCGAATTTCGAGGAAATAGAGTCTGCCACACATCATGACAGATATATGAAATCATTATTCACGTCCAGTCATAAATTGTTGTTCATGTTCGGAGACATTTCGAAGGTCTACCCAAATATATAAAGTAGGTTGGTCGAGGAGAAAGCATAAAATGTTGAAACTTCTAAGTTTGGTATCAATGGTTGGTAATTACACAAGTGGTAAAGATAATTATATCATGAGATATATGAGGTAATAAGTAGAACAAAGATCGTTAAGTAAAGAAAAATATACTCGTAGACTCGTAACTCGTTCAAGAAAAGATAGGGAAACATATGCATATGTCATGAACGCGTGCTACTTACATAATATGTAAAAGTATTCAAAACCTATTTCAACTTATTTCATTTTATTTTATTTCATCTAACTTTCTAAGAAACACAAGTAAAAAGTTGGTTCTTGTAAAAATATTTAAGCTGACTACTATTCAGCCTTGCATGACTCCTTCTAAATTACACATAAGTGATCAGGCCATGCCTAATTTAGGGATAGCAATGCGATGCTCAGTTTTGTCAAGCTAGTAATACGTTTTTTATATTCAAAATATATAATTCATACCGTTTGTAAAATGGAAATCAAAACAATTTATGAAACCTTTAGAAAGTAAGTAATTCGCTACATATTTAATAAGCAACTTTAATGTTTAAAAAATAAATTTATAAGACTAAAGTAGAACAATTTCTGAAAATAAATCGTAAACAATATCAGAAAAATTATTAGGCGACATTCAAGAATTTTATAAAAGTAAAATACCTTGAAAATGTATTATAGTTGTCCATTATTATGTTTTTGTGTAGTCAACATTTTTTTTTCATTTTACTATAAAACTTTTTAATCGACTTTTGTGTGTATCATTTGACCAGCTTGGCCATTACATCCTACGTGGAATCAATGTGTTACATGTCATTAACTATATTTTTACATTTATCCATCCCACAAAAATTAACCCACCCATTTGCAACCCTACCCGAGCCTATTTACACACTTAACCATACCCTGATCATTTTTATTAACCAACACCCCTTTTCTAAAGGTAAACCCTAATTACAATTTCTCTAGTTTAAGATCTTATCATATGAAAATGAACAGCTCCTCATCATCCTCGTCTTCATGATCTTATCGTTATTATTCACCACCCAAAATTGCAAACCTCAAAGAGTGTGAGTGTAAGCCTCCACACGCAATTTATGAACAAACTTCATGGACTTTGAAGAATTCAAGAAGAAGATTCAAGAGCTGCCCAATTAGAGTAAGTTCTTTATGTTTTAATGGCTTTCTTTTATATGGTTTCTTATTATTCTTATCTTGTAGGATAAATCCAAAAAATCTAAAGTTTATGGTTTTCTTGATAATGAACTGCCATCTCAATACAACAAGGAGCTATTATTTAATTTCTATCAAGAAAACAACCGCCTGAAGTCAATGCTCAAGAAAGCTGAACAAGTTGCTTCTACAAAGGCTGATGTTTCGAACCAGGAATTGAAGATGTTAAAGATAGAGTTTACTTTAATCAAGTCAAATGTAAAAGTTATGATATGGTTATTTTAGGTGTGATTGTTATGGTTGTTATTTTTTTTTTCTTGTAATTAGGTTTACAGCTTTGAAATAATATGTTATGAACTTATTTATGGTGAATTTGTTATGTGTTTAAGACATATTCAATTTAGTAGTTTCAAAAATTTAAGGCACTCTATCGATACAGGCTAAATACTTTAAACAACTATAACAATACAAGCTAAATACTTAGTGTTTTAAACAGGAACAAATTAGCTTCCATTAACATACATGTTTATGCCCTAGCAACACGAAAGACGGCAGTAGAAGTGGTTAAACCAGCTGCACTTCAATGGTAATTTGGTTAAACATAACCAATTGCCAATACATGTGAGTTACTTACATCATAAGACCATACAATACCATAGGTAGTTAGTTGTACAAAGTTTACAAAATACAACATGATACTAAACATGTAACTAGACCGTTAATCAACATTCAATGAATTGTTAACTGAAGATCTAACACAAGGATGACTAGCAGATAGCTTCTTTTATATAATTCTTAAACTTTTTGGCCTTTGTGTATTCACATTATTTGTTGTGGATACTTGATTTTGCATGGTAGGTGGTTTAATTTCTTCAGCTTGTAAATGAGTGGCTTGTGTTGCAGAACCACCAGCTTATGAATCTTGAGTTGCTGTGTTGCAGAACCTCCACCTTGAGAATCTTGAGTTGCATGTGTTGCAGAACCTCCAGCTTGAGAATCTTGAGTTGGCTGGGTTGCAGAACTACCAGCTTGGTTAGTTGAAGCATTCCGAATTTGTTTAGCGGTTGATGCATCGACCCAAACCATCTTCCTAGCTTGTCATACCTACCATACTGATTACAAATATCCCTTCTAACCCTGATGCCTCCTAAAGTGTTACAAGTGTCTTGTGAATTACTATTGAATGTGCCAATAGTATCTCCAAAAAGTTGTCTTTTAACACCTAAACCACTCAAATCATTACCTTCATCCTCCATAACATTTTCATTATTGGTACTGGTTTTGTCTACATTCACATTGGATGTGGTTCCATTTACATTAAATGTATCATCTTCAATAAGCTCATCTAACAATCTTAATCCTGCACCTCTCCCTCTTCCTTTGCTACCCCTACCTCTAACAGCAACACCCTTACCTCTCACAGCCTCACCCCTACTTCTGCCACCCCTACCTTCCACAACATTACCCATACCTCTAAAAACACCACCTTTGCTACCCCTTCCTCTAACTCTACCACCTCTCACAGAGCTTACAATCATGTCATCACCACTTACTTTAGCAACATTAACCCCTTGACTAGTTCCTACTGAATTAGAATTATTATTTTTCCTAGGTCTACCTTTTGTTATGACCCTTTTGTAAGCAATTATGACTAGTCATTTGAGCCCTAACCCTAGGTAACCTGTCTGGGAATTTTCTTTCATGGGGAGCCCTAATTCTTTGTTTTTTGGCCTACCAGGCATATCTTTGGGCTTTGGTGGTAAAATTGTTGACAAATGACTACAATCAGGCCAAAAAGTCATACCTCCAATTGGTGTTAGGTATTGAGGCTATACTGAATGGTATGCAACTTTCCTATAACAGTTAGGAACATAATCGTCAACAAGCTTCTTATACCAGAATATAACAGCAATATCATGAGGACATGACAACCCTGAAATTTGCCATAACCTACAACTACATGTTCTTGCATGTTCATTAACTTTAAAAGCATCTGAACCATTCCTGACTTCAAAGTTCTTTCCACCAGCTTGTATGACATGCCAAAACCTGATCAAAATAAATAAATAGAAGTTACTCATTATACTTGGATCTTTGAAACATATACATACATACCTGTGTTGGTCTTTTGAGTATTCGAATATTTTCTATATGTTTGGACATATGTCTTCAATCCAAGAGTCAAGCAACTTCCTCATAGTAGTTAGTCTCTACATTACAAGAACTCTCATTTTTTTTTGGTAAAGCGTTTCCCTGGTAAATATATTAACCAAAAAACGTTGAAGTACAAAGGAATGTGGTTGATACCACATTAACCGCATGCTACATGCAGCATGTTAACACGTGGTTATGCAATGACATAAACACTCAGTAAACTAGAACTACAATACAAGTAAACTAGATAGAAACCAAGAAGCAAACATGAAGACACGCATTCTCTTCAGCTTCCAACAGCACCATGATAGGAGCAAAGGAAATCCAAATGAGCCTGCCTCCTTAAAAAAACCTTGCCAAAGAAAACCCAGTGGGAAAAACCTTGGACAAGGAAAAAAGAGTACAACCCTCACCCGACACTCCCATCGTATGAAACTCTGACGCTCGGCACCCTCCATTTGTCAAGCAGCAAACTCGACCTGGTAGACAACGTCTTAAAACGAAATGAAATCAACTCCAATCGAATAGTATCACAAATAATCTGAACAAGTGGATCAACCGGCATCTGCTTTTTCTTGAAAAGTCTTGAATTACGTTCCATCCATATAAAGTACGCAGTAGCAGCCAACACAAGGCGTACAAGGATGCTAGGGCAAGACTTTCCCTCACATTGCTTCAAGCATGGTGATCAATGGTTTGTTTCTAACTAGTAGGAAGACAAAATTAAGACACTCACTAAAACCATTCTTCACAGCCTCACAGTTGTTCTCGATTCTAAAGTAAGCTCTTCACCTAAGTCTTTGGATCCTTGTCTATCAAATACTGATATGCACTAGTGGTCGCCTTTTTATCATAATCATGATCTTGTTAAAAAGATCTAGATAACTTGCCTTGGAGGCTGCCCAAAACAAACTTCTGAATTCCACACCACTGTATTGCTTCCTAAAGCCTTCATATATGTGCCTTGCACACTATCTGTGTTAAGCTATAGGCATGACTGCTTTCACAGCCTCAATCAAACCCTACATAATTATTATATATTTTATTATTCATATCGCATATAAATATTAATCTTATTCAAAATTCTATGAATATGATTTAACATACCTTATGCTGATCTGACATAAATGTTAGTCCATTCCCAAATTCCATACTAATATCTTCCCTTAGCAATTCTAGAAACCAAGACCAGTGGTCCTTATTCTCTGCATTCATAATTTCCCATGCTAATAGGAATATGTGATTGTTCCCATCTCTTACAAGAGCAGTTAATATCTCTCCCACATTTGGTTTCTTAAGGAAACACCCATCTAAAGCAATGATTGGTCTACATCCACGTTTCCATTCAGTCTTGTTATCATTAAAACAACAATAAAATCTATCAAAGTGTGTTTTCTCATCTGGATTTATTGTCACACCTATCTTAACAGTAGAAACAGGATTAGAATCTTAGATGGCCTGACCATAAGATCTAATCATAGCATAGTGCTCTTCTATGGTTCTTTCACCCTCACTCATTGCATACTTCTTTGCATTTCTACATTGGGTAGGACTAACTAAACATTTGTACTTTTCAACACCAAGTTTGCTATCTCATGCAATTTGATAGATGGATTTTGTCTTATTTTTTACCCAAAATGCTTACCTATCCGCTTAAAATTTACTAAAGTGCCATACTTGAAATCCTTAACACGTGTATGCTTGTCCTTAATGGATATTGCTTGGAAAGAGTTCTTAGTTGTCATTGTTTTTTCGTAGGACCTCCAAGGGCGTTCAAGTTTTTCACTCTTGTCACTTGGATACCTTTTCCATCTACTTTTCTTACCTTTCTCTGGATCCTTTACCTTCTCAGGTCTTGTTGGAAATACGTTTTTATGTATTAGAAAGAATCGGTCACTCCAAAATATATTTAGTTAGTAGCTCGTAGTCATTGTTAAGTTTATTAAACAAACAAGGCCAAGCCCGATCCATCTTATGTAAACCGACAGCCCAATATGTAAGGCTAAGCCCATCACAAGGCTTAGGTATCTAAACTCTCTCCTTTGATGGAGAGGGTGTGGTTCACTCTTATTTTCACATAGTTAAGGTGTAATCCCATATACTTTCTCTCTCTAAGTATGTGTGATATCATCGTTTTTCTATCTCTAGAATATAAGAAAGATTTAAATAATCCTACAAATGGTATCAAGAGCCATGGGATGATTGTATTGTTTATCTATTTGTTTTAAACATCTTGTGTATTTTTATCATAATCATTCGATCCAATTTTTTTTGTGTTTTTTATGGTTTAATATTGATCCAAATCATCTAAATAGTTGTGGTAGATATTTGGTATAGTTATTTTGCCTAAAAACATAAAATTTTTGGGTGTTTGGATCATTTTTTGGCATAAGATCTCGATTCGGATCGGTCTTGTCCGAGAAAGTTGGTTTATTTTCGGAATAAAGTGTTTATTCAGGAATCTTTACATTCCGGATTTTGGAGACTATTTCGGATTTCGTGTATTTCGTATTTGAAGAAGATATTCCGACATCCTCATTGTTGATATTCCGAAATGTAGTTGATGGTTTTTCGAAATCTTGTTAGGTATTTTTCCGAAATCTTAATAAGTGTTATTCCGAAATCATCATTGTGGATATTCCAAAATCTAGTAGATTTTATTCCGAAATCTTAGTTTGCTAAGATTCCAAAATCTTCAAGCACATTATTCCGAAATCCTAACAACGCGTATTCCAAAATCTTTTAGCTTGCATTCCGAAATCCGAAATCTTTGAGTTTTGTATTCCGAAATCTTGGGGTAAGATATATTCCGAAATCCTCACAATATATATTCCGAAATCTTTGGCCGGGAACATTCCAAAATCTTCAATCATGAGATTCCGAAATCTTGAAGAATAGTATTCCGAAATCACTGATAAGCATATTCCGAAATTAAGTGTTAGAAACTTTTAAAAAACGTGGGTTTTTTGGTCTAAGAATTTTTGGTTTCTCAAGACGACTTTGTTAGGGGATTTCCAGAAAGTTTCTTGGTTTCAACACACGAACTTTGGATTAATTACGATTTAATCGGTGGTTTGTAAAATCCCGCGAATTTATTTCTCGGTTTCTCCACGATTAGTAAAACTGCGTATTCTCTACAACAAGCACATTTAATTTCTCTCATTGTTCGGTCAACATTTGTAAAATGATGGCAAGGTATCATTTTTCTTAGGCCTTCAGATATCTCAGTGTAACCCGCATATAAATACCATGAACAGTACATCACGTAAACCTACAAAACAATTAAAAGTTTCCATTTATATTATGTACACGTGTCACAAATATTAATTACGTTAAATTACGTATATAAGTGCACACGATAATTATTATTTATAATAATTATAATCACAAACATTAAAGCACGATCATTTGAACCATGTATAACATTTATAAACACGATAATTATTACGAATAATATCTATAACATGAATATTAGAACATGACATACACGGAGTGTAACTAACACGAATATTTAAACACAAGCTAACATGAACATTTAAACATACAAACGAACACGGAAAATACTTAAAAATGAAAAAGCCTGGTTTGGCCTTGTGGCCCTTTGGTGTCCGCGGAAATCAAAGAAAGGAGGGGCCCAAGCCCGTTTTGGTTTAACTAAAAGGTAAAAGTAAAAACACATGAAGCATAATACAGAATTTTACAAAAAGTTAAAACCCTAGCCTCCCTTTGGTGACTCTAGGTCGCGGCACACAAAAAAGAAGATAAGAGGGATTCATTTTGATATTGATCTTGAGTTTGTACGTGTTCGTGTTCTTCTTTTCTTTTCAACCACGTATTGGGTAAAAATCATCAAACCTTCACCTTCTTTTAATTCTTTTATTAATTATGAACATGTAAGTTTTGATCTTAAATAATTAATAAAAACATGTAATAGATTAAACAAAAACAAGTCAAGGGTTCGTTTGGTTTCGTTTGTGGTTCGGCAACCCCTAACCGAGAGTCTTAGTCCTAAGACTCTCGGTGCAACCATTGTCCATAGCTAAGACCCCCCCCCCCCCCTTAGGGGCTCGGTGTGTGTCTTGGTCGAGCAGCAGGAACCACCGGCTCAAGCTGGTGGCTAAGTTGTTCAAGCAGGGGGAACGCAGGTAAGGGCATGGGGACACCACCGGCATCAGCCGGTGGGAACCTTGTTCTAACAGTAGCCAGCCATGGCGCAGCAGTAGTAGTGGTTGGCGCTATTGACTGCGTAGCCTCCTGCCGCCACCACAACCAGGACTGTGAGTGGTGGTTGGTGTTCAGGTTTTGGTTTTTGTCTCGGGTTTCGGGCTCGGGATTAGTTGCTAATTTTTACAAGATTAATTAAATTAATAACATGTCTAATAATTAATTTAATTAAATCATGGACTTAGGTCATAATATTTTTATAAATAATACATGTTTAAGCCTAAGTATATTTTTTCGTTTAATTTTAGACTATAGTTTTATTAATTAATTATTTAATACATGAACTTATAATTAATTAAAAATGCATAACTTAGGTTTATTAATTAAAATTAATAATACAGTTAAACTGAGTATTTTATTAGACTTAATTTAATTAAACCATGACTTAATTAAATTTGTATAACCTATAGTTTATTAATTAACCATGATATGTTATTAATTAATAAAATATGTACTATCATTATTAATTAATAATCAGATATAACCTATAATATTTAATTATTAAACTAAGTTATTAATTCCATGACTTATAACTTTTAACCAGTTAACACTAGCTTATATTATTAGTTTATTAATCCAGCTTATTTCTAATTATGGAAACTTTCTATTTCAGGAAACTTATTATTTTTAGAAACTTTCTACTTTTAGAAACTGATCTATTTTTTGAAACATTCTATTTTTGGAAACTTTTTATTTTTGGAAACTTTCTATTTTTAGAAACTTTCTATTTTTGGAAACTTTCTATTTTTGGAAACTTTCTTTTTTTGGAAACTTTCTATTTTTGGAAACCTACTATTTTTCTAAAGTTACTTATTTTTACAGTACAAGTATAATAATACAAGAATACCAAATAATACATAATCAGAAGACATGAAATACAGTATATCATTTAAAACAGTAAAATAAGACAAGAACATATAAAACAAGTTAAGAACATGCTATAACCAGTAACATACTCAGTAATCAGACAACTCATACATGTCCCTTATTTATGTAGCAATAGTGAGGTCAGAGTAGGACTTTGCATCCTTTCATATTTCCTCGTTCACTAGACATAAGGTACGAATATTCCGTCCTTTAGTATGGACATTCTTTTCCTTATTAGGATTCCCCGTTTGCAGCCAACTGTTCTCCCAAGTATTTGTTTTATATATTTTGATCTGCTTTTCTTAGTTTTAATTGCCTAAGCCATATACATGCATGACCATGTCACCTAGTTATGGAGGTACCATAACCATAACAGTGGAGGCACCAGTGTTATGACTTCCCCACGGCGGAGTGATTGCTCGTGGCGTCCCTTTAAAGTTTTGGCCATATATTTATATTATCATGTGGGGCATATGGGTGCATCCTAGTTACATGTTTTTACATGATTTTCATGGTGAATGTGGTGTGTGCCTTGCATCCTTCAGAAGGAGTTGATCCCTCATACCTAGACTAATTAATTTGAGGCATCCCCTCTAATTGCATGATGAGGTCACCCCTCCATGTATTCATGCACGGTGGAACCTCATGACCTATATGGGCTATTGGCTAATTAATACAGTTTTCATATGAAAACATAAGTCTTTTCATATTATAAAACCAGTTTTATGAACATGTTCCAGGTTATCTAGGACTTATACATTTCCGCTGCGATTAGTATTTTATGCTTATGTCATTTCATACTAGGCTTGTATATCCGTTCACTGGGCGTTATGCTCAGCCGTTTTCCTTTCATGTTCCCAAAAGGTAGGTACTCAGGGACGCAGCTAGGACTTGAGAGTATGTACATACAGATGGAAGATTCCAGCCGAGAAGACTAGTAAAAGGAAGGATCAAGAATGTTATATATTTCAGGAGCTAGATCAGTTGCCGATGAACAATTCAGAATTGCCTCAACAAAATAGATGGAATTGGGCCTAAAAAAGCCATTATGGTTCGTTATCGATTAGGTATCAGTGGGAACATAAAGATAAAAGAATTAACTAAGTATCAGATCGACCAAATTGAACAAATGATAGGTCAAGATCATGTTGTTCATTGGGAATTGAAGAGGGGAGAACGAGTAGACATCGAACGATTAATTTCTATTTCTTGTCTTCGCCTAGGACATTAGAAAGGGCGAGAAAGGGCTTGCTGCTGGTTTGGAACTCTCGTATCTATTTGAATTGATTTACAGCGCCTATTTTCAAGCTTATAAAAGGAATTGCTTCTATTAACTTTAAAGAGTGTCTCTCTTGTCCGGCTCGATATGAACAAGGTAAGCTGGTAGGTGGACTTTGATCTCTTGTTTCGGAGAAATCAGTGGCTCACGAGGAATGGAAAGGAACATATTATATTTGATCTTGAAGTCCTCATATAGCACTTCTTCCAATCCTGGATGGGGGATCACTTGTAGGAATGACATAATGCTAATCCATGTTCCACACGGCCAAGGAAGCATCGGTTTTTAATCTCATTATGACTTGATCGTTCAGAAGAGATTCTTTCTCGATCAGAATAGTGGAATGGAGGGCATGTCTAGCCTTCATTACTTTATGCCTTTTTTCATACATTACATTACTTCATTTCTTTGAACATTGTTTAGTCTTTTTTCATTTCAGTACTTATAATCATGTGTGTGAGCTTATACTTGGACTACCGATGTTTGTTTCCGGTATTTCCTTTTATGGTCATATAATATTTTTGGATATTTACCTTGCATGCTTTGATGACGCGCCATAATTATCCTGTGATATTCTATTTATCAAAATGTGGTGTTACAATTATGGTATCAAAGACAAGGTTTCCGCCTGTAGGCTCTAAAAACATGACCTGTGATTAGTGGGTAATCACCATGGTCTTCCTAGAACTGACAGTTTGTTTTCATGCATTTGTTTCATGTATCATTGTCGTAGGAATTTTGACTAAGTAATGGTTGGTACAGGACTAGCCATATTTAGTCGCATGTGCTTTTAATCGAATCATTTTGTTTTGATGAACCGACCCATAGGCGTTCATCCTCGTCATGTCATTTTGTTTAGGTGAACCGACCCATAGGTGTTCACCCAAACCCATGTCATTTTCGTTTGTCATGCATTCATACACTATTTCATGCATAAATTTTTTATTTTTTTTCATGATTATGTGCATAAATTTTTTTATGATTATATATTATGTTCAAATCAACTTAATCATTGCATTTTTTTTATACTGTCAGATGGTTCTCACACGTGAACAACAACAACTGAATGCAGGAGTCCAAGCTGCTATGCAAGCTATGCTCCCTCAACTGAGGAATGAGATTCGGGTCGAGGTGGAAGCTGCTAACAATCAACACCATCACCAGAATCTGAATCCTCCTCCTCCACCTCCCTACCCTGATCACATGGCTGGAGCAGTTCATTAAGCAGCATCTGAAATCCTTCGAGTAGACTAACAGCCCTGCTGAGGCTGAGAGCTGGATAGCTCACATTGAGAAGATCTTTGACGCTATGGGATGCGACCCTGTCTTTAAGGCAAGGTTAGCTTGCTACAAGTTTAAAGGAAACGTTCTTGCATGGTGGAAGGCAATTAAGCTGTCGAATGGAGGCGACAACTGGGTGACTGGCTTGACTTGGGCATAGTTCAAAGAGTTGGTTATGGGGCAGGTCTTCCCGAAAGCTGAGCAAGATAAGCTCAAGAGGGAGTATCATGGTATTAGGCAGAGAGCTGGGGAAAATAGCAATGAGTTTATGCAGAAGTTCCTTCGACTGGCTGGATTCCTTGGCGCAGCAGCCGGGACTGCAGAGGAGCAAGCGTATCACTTTCGCTGGGCTCTTCGCACATCTGTCGCCAATAACTTGGTGTGTGCTACCTTTAATACTGTGGCACGGGTGGCAGATGCAACCCGCAAGTTGGAGATGCTGCAAGAGAGGGATAAGTTTGGAGAGGCAGAAAGACCCAACAAGAGGTATGTTTCGTCATCAACGATGATCAATTCATTTAATTCACTACCATCCAAATATTTATCTTCCTCTTTACAATTGCATCTTTCAGGCAGAAGACTGGGGACCGGTCCCAACCGGCCACTCAGCAGCAGAATCAGCCTAAGGGTAACGGTCAGACTCAGGACCGTTCTGCTTCGGATAGGCGTGGCGGTAATGACAACTCAAATTCGAGTTTTTCCTTGTTGATTATTTCCTTGAAAATTGTTTCGGTTTTGATTCGAAACATTGTTGCCTTGGTTATAATTTCCTTGTGATGGACCTGCGTTATTTTGATTTTGAAAATTGTTGTTTAACGTGTTTACACTCGACGTTTGGCCATCCGTAGCCACACACTCGTAATAATTATGAGGTCCACCACACAACGTACACGATGCCTCAACCGCTTTCACCGTAGTGGGAGCGTCTTTCTTTTACATCTCGATTAAGAACGACGTAAACACATTCGTCAACTTATCTACTTTCGCATCAACCCTCTCAATGTCGCGATTACAATTACTAACATTGGAGACATTGGCAACACTCGGTGTGTTACGGAGTTGGTATACCTTGGATCGATTTTCGATAATCATTAAAGCGTCTTTTGGAGTTTTACACAAAAAATTACCACCGGCGGTGGAATTCAACGAATCTTGTTCTTGAAAACTAAGACCATTATAAAACATATCAATTTGGTATAACCGAAAAGTCCATGGTGAGGACATTGCCTAAGCAATTCCTTAAAATGACCCCACGCGTCTCTAAACGATTCATTCGGTTTTTGTTCGAACCTCGTGATCTCGTTTTGAAAAACGTGGTCTTAGACTGCGGAAAGAAATGATTAATGAACTTGGAAACGAGATCCTTCCATGTAATTGTAGAATTAGGTGGCTCTTTCTCGTACAAATCCTTGGCGGCACAATCGAGCGAGTACGGAAAAAGCATAAGCTTAACGATATCGGTGTCGACGTTTTTAAACTTGCTCGTGGCCAAAACACGATCAAAATTCCGAATGTGATCGTGAGGATTATCCGCCTCACGACCTCGAAACTTCGTAGCTTGAATCAACTAAAGCATTCCGCTCTTAATCTCAAAATTCTCCGCTTCGATAGCGGGAATTACGATCGCGTCTCCATAACCCTCGGTGGGCGCTTGGAGCAATTTCATCATCGAACGATTGTCGGCCATCTCGTCTACGGTTTCGACAACGATATTAGGAACGTCGGTTTCTAAATCTCGTCTACGTCGACAATTCCTTCGATTTCGATTGCGTCGATTCGAAGCGTCGCTAGAATTAGAATTGTAAAACCCGCTTTAAAACTCCTCGAACGTTAACTACGTACAATCACAGATTTAATTTAAGTGTTACGTAATTATTTATTCAGATAATAAATAACAAGGTTAATTCAAGTATTACGGAAGTATTATTCATTCAGGAACTATATAATTCATGACATAATATGCTTACGAGGGTTAATTTACGAAGGTACGCAATGTTTAAAATCCACAAAAATTAATAGCACGCGGTCTCAGTTTTAGTTAATATTGTGACGTAATTTAATTATTCTATAAATTAATATTTGTTAATAATTAATTTCTAGCTATGCAGTATTACATATGTATTTAGTTTCAGAAAAAAAAATACATTTACGAAATTTAAAGCGCAAATACATACGCGAGTATTTAAAATCACGACGTGAAAATTAGAAGGTGTGCATGTGATGGACTATTTTGGGCCGACAACTTTTAGAAAGAAAAGAAGAAAGGAGAATGGGCTGGAGGCCCATTTCTTTTTGTCTAGTCGGTTAATAAAAAGACGGAGGAAGTGTTTATATTTTTTTTAGACAAAAGACAGTAGTAAGAAACCCTAATGAACAAATGGCCACCGGCAGTTCAAAAAAAAGGATCAGGTTGCTTTCTTTCCCATTAGTTCTTGTGAACTCGTCTTCCATTGAAGATCCCTCAAAGGTAATCTGTTCTTTTGGTTCTAAATCAAACACGAATGTAAATCAGGATACAAGGGGTTTTTGGTGTGAGATTCATTCAAACCGAGGGTACTAAACCCTCAGCGACATTCCACTAAACATGAGCAGTCGGTGGGTTTTGAGTAGTTCCTTTTAAGGTCTCGGTGGTTCCTTTTGTTTCCCAGGCTCGAACCACAGGCCATCAGGGGTGTTGGGGTTTAGATTTTTCGCAGCAGGGGTGTTTGGATTGACAGGGTGTGTTTGGGTCTGTAAACGGTGGGAAACCACCAACAGTCGGTGGGTCTTAGTCAGAAAACGGGGGAAACCAAAAGAAGGCAGTGGGAACTTTTTAATCAGAAAATAAAAAGGGTTTAGTTCTGAAATTAGCGACAGTTTGGTGACAATAAATTCTGTCGCAAAATCTGTTTATTGACAGTTTTTAAAAACTCAGTTTTTAGCGACACTTTTAGTGACACATATTTCTGTCACTAAATTCATATAGGCAGATTTTTATATAGTTGTTGATTTGTTTAAGTGCGACCGAGAAGGGGTATCTCGGTAGGCTCGGGGCATAAATTGTAATAATAAAATGAAGATTTTTACATTATACCTTTTATTACTTGTTTTATAAATATTTAAAAGTTATATTTAAATGAATTTAATTAAAATAGTTTATAATGTTTTAAGAGGGTATAGTTTCATTATATGAATTAAATTATGTTAGAAACTTTCTAATTTAGGAACCTCATGTTTTAACAAGTAAACTATTATAGTATTAATAAAACGTCAGAACACGTTTGTATCATAATTATTAGTAGGTCGTAATATATTAGAAAGAATTATTATAAGTTCAGATTTATCAATTAATATACGTACATAATTCAGAAATAAATAAATAAGAAGCCAATAAAATCAATAAATTAAATAAAGATCAGATAACTTATTACGCGTCCGTTATTTATGTAGTAACCGTGAAGTCCGAATAGATCTTTCAGCTTTTAGTCTTATTTCATTACTGGACACGAGGTACGGATTTTCCGTCCTTTCAGTAAGGACTTCCTTTTCCTATGCATGATTAGGATTCCCCGTCTACAGCCAAATGGTTTCCCCAGTATGTGTTTAAGCTTATCAGTAATCATGTTAATAACTAAATAAATTGCATGAGCATTATATACAAGCATGACCAGTTTATGTACTAGTTACGGAGGTACCGTAACCATGACATTAGAGGCACCGGTGTCGTGACTCACATGCAGGAGAGTGATATCCTGCATCGTCCTACTCAGTTCAGTTTGGACATTTTATCAGTATTTTTAGTGGGGCGTATGGATGCATCCTAGGCTTATCAGTTTACAGTTATCAGGGTGAATGTGGTGTGTGCTCTACATCCTTCACATTGGAGCTGATCCCTCCACCCAGCACAGTATTTAGAGGTCACCCCTCTACAGTTATTTAGAGGTCACCCCTCTACAGCATGATGAGGTCACCCCTCCAGTTATTCATGCACCGTTGTTACAGCACATGACCTATATAAGCTCTGGCAATTAAAATACAGTAAATGCATGTTTTCAGATTTAACAGATAAAAGTTCAACTTTATTATATATAAATCAGACTTTACAGATTATACACAGATTTCTGCTGCAACTTTATTTATCAGTCTTACAGCTCCAGTATTTTATCATCTGTTTCATTTCAGTAATTCCTTATCATGCTTTATATCTGGTCACTGAGCGTTATGCTCAGCGGTAGTTCTTTCATGTTCTAACGGCAGGTACACCAGGACGCTCTTAGGATTCTGATGACATGTGCATTGAAAGAAGCTATCCGGACTTCTTACTTTATGCACTTCTTACATTATTCCGCTTATTTGGACATTGTTTAGTCCTTTCCTTCAGTATTTTAATTTTCATGTTTTGAGCTTATGTTTGGATTACCGATGTTTGATTCCGGTATTTCCTTTATGGTCAGTTAATGTTTTAGGAAATTTACCTTATGCTTTGATGACATGCCATAAATACACGTAACGGTCCACTTATCTAAGTGGGGTGTTACAATTATGGTATCAGAGAGCAAGGTTCGACCTGTAGGCTCTAAAACTTGACGTGTGACTAGTGGGTAGTCACTAGGAACTTCCCAAATTTTTGGCTTTGTTATCTTTCATGTTCTTTGTGCATTTATCAGTCAGTTTCCTTCAGTTATCAGTCGGTTTTCTTAAAGTTTTTTTACTAAGTAAAAGGTTGGTACAGGACTGGCCATATTTAGTCGCATGTGATTTTCTGCGAATTTTGTTTTGGTGAACCGATCCATAGGCGTTCACCCTTGCCCGTTCAGATTTTGTATTGGTAAACTGACCCATAGGCGTTTACCCTTACTCATGACAGATTCATGTGTTCAGTCAAATATTACTTGGTGAACCCGCCATAAACGTTCACCACTATTCAGGTCAATTTTCATGTTTTCGGTTGAATATTGTTTTGTGAACTGAACCATAGACGTTCACCTTTGCTCATATCATGACATTCAATAAATTTTGACAAGTATGGACTGGACTACAGCCATCCATATTTAGTCACAGGTTGTAAATTCTATACATGACAGTTCTCATGAAATTTTGACAAGTATGGATCGAACCATAATAGCCCATACCTAGTCACATGTTTTCTTCTTAGAATTCTGTGGATAGGTCCATCAGCCATCAACATCAGTTGATATTACACCTAAGTTGATTAGACTTTTTATGTTCTTTGTAATAGTCAAATTTTCATACCCTCACGTTGATGTCGTCTTCATGATGATTCAGTTTCATGTCTCCTTACGAGGATTTTCTTTTCCGCAAAGTAATAATGTTTTCATGTTAAGATACACAAGGATTTCAGTAATACCCGTTTTCATGATAAATCATGATTGGCCTTCATTAATCATGCTTCATGTTGACCACTGTTGGGACTTCGATTATATCATACCTTTCAGCCTCGATACAACCAGCAGTAAGTCGACGCAGGGATTGTCAGCCTATCATGTTACTTATTTTAGATCAGTTTACTACCGTTTAAATCAATTTATTTCTTTGATCATGTCAGACAAGCGACACCAATATCGATCATCCCATAAAATTGCCACCAGTGCCATGTACAGTATTCCATCTGTACCCCATGTACAGTGTCTCAGTTATATTCCATGTAAAACATTTCATGAGTACTCCACGTACTGCGTCTCAGATATGCTCCATGTACAGTATTCACTTTGTACTTCATGTACAGTAGTCCAGGTGTACTCCAGGTATCCTACTCTATGGATATTGCTAATCGATCCTCAATCATCTCAGGCGTTTCCACTTGTCGATATTCTACCAGATGCTGATGCTGCTCGTGAGTTGAAGATTTTACCAGATGCTGATGCTCCTAACACTTTGAAGACCTCACAAATGCTGATACTGCTGATACCATTGGAGATTTCTCAAGATGGTGATGCTGTTTATACTATGAAGACTCTGCAGAACAAGGACGAAAACTATAATTTTGAAATTTCTGACAATAATAAATTTCAACCATCAGACATTACCATTCCATTCCATACTTTTACCTTCTCAGCTAGATGTCACACTTCACTCAGCTAACCGTTCATTCAGAAGAGTGGGAACCGGAACCCAGTCGACCACTCAGCAGAATAGTTACATGAATCACGGTCATGATAATGACCGTCATAAATTGACAAACAAAGCAGAAGTGACAACCACCGTGCTTATAATTAATCAGTCAGTAACCATCGGAACTCCAGAACGGACGTGACCAGAAATATAAAAGGTCAGTAGTCCAACCGGTCCGCCAATCCTAGCAGTTACCAAAAAATTTCAGCCTTGTTTAGATTCATCTACTAAAACACATGTCAAGACATCAGTCGAGACATAGGTCTCAACTATCATTTCAGAAGACACATATCAGGACACCAGTCATGGTACATGTCATACAAATCTTTTTCTCAAAATACGAGTCAGAACTCATAACTCCAGTATGTTTCTAAACTAGGCCCTCAGTTATTCAGGGTACCTGTCAGAAAGGGGTATACCCGTTCTATTATGCCACGCATGAATCAGATCATTAAAATGCAGTCACCACCAGTAGAGTATTATTCAGATTAAACACGCAGTATTCATTCTGTGAGGTTACAGACGAACCTACTCAGTGGAAGTCGCCACGTTACTCCACGTATTCCTATGTCAGCTTTATGTAAATCAGGTACTTACCTACCTCCCAACCGAAAGGACTCCACAGTATCACCCATATTTATTATGGTTTTCCTTTCAGTTAACGACGAGATCCGTCTTATTAAATTCCAAATAAATTATTATACTTTCTGCCAAAAAAATCTATACAATTTATTTCTGCCTTACAAGCACGTGGCTTATCAGTCCATAGCTACGAAGACTTTTTACCTACCAGTTATAAATTCATTTCAGAAATTCCTTAAATTCATGGTCAGCAGATTATACCATAGTTTCCCAAGTGTAATTTCAGAAAGTTTTCAAGAAATTCCTTCCTAACCACGAGACAGAGTTTAACACCGAGCTTGTCTCAAGGATAAAAACTATTTTCAGAACTCTTTATTCCAGGGCTTCAACTAAGTTAAAAGAGTTGCAGGAACTGCAGCAAAAGTTACCGGAACGAGGCTTTATTCGCCCTAGCGCACCACCAGGAGGTGTACCGTTTCTGTCTATCAGAAAGAAGGTCGGTAACATGAGATCATGTATCGACCACTAAAATTTTTGACAAGATCACCATTCTTAATCAATGTTCATTCCATAAATAGCAGGTTTATCTGATCTGCTACGATGTCTTAAACATTTTCCAGAACAAATTTCCGATCATGCTACCATTAGTGGTGAGAGAAAGAACAAGACATTTCCAGAATGATGTTGCACATATTACAGTCTCTCTAAAAATTCTAATTTTATACTTTTGAGCTCCCTAATGCTCTAGCTATATTATGAAATTATGAATAAAATTTTTCCATGACTCTTAGGCAATATCACCAGTATATTCATTGGTCACATTCTGATCTGCCTAATGCTAGAGAAGAACACGAGACTCATCTTCTTACAGTTGCACAGAATCTTCAATAGGAGTAATTTTTATACACAACTTTCCAGATATAAATTTCACTTGAACTGAGTGGCATTTCTGAGCCACCCTATTTCACCAGAAAGAAATTTCAGACAATCCTGCGAAGGTGAAGGCCATCACCTGATGGTCCCGACCGACGCCTGTGAACAAAGTACAAACCTTTCTAGAACTCAATTGGCTGCTACCGCAGAAATTGCTGACAGTCTCACTAAAAAAAATTCCTCCATGGCTATTCAACCAGATTTCCACCAGAATGTCATATATCCCAGGCAGAATTTTGATAGAATCAGTATCACACATTGATGCATCTATGTTCATATATGGATGCCTGACATACCGTAGGTTCAAGATTAAACGCCGTCATGGTAGTGAGTTACTACAATCCTTTGTTACCAGTTACCACAAACTCAGACGAAGCATGATGCCATCTAAGTCGTTGTTAACCAGTTAACCCAGCCTACACGTTTTCTTTTATCCGAGATGATTACGTAGTAACAAATCCATAGGAAATTCAGCAATAGATCGTATGATTCCGAGGTATTCCATCAACAATCTTGTCAAATGGAAATTAGCGTTCGCGAATCGCGCTCACGTTCGTGTTCATGATCACGTGTACGTTCACATTCACGTTCACGTTTCTTTTCACTTTTAAGTTTACGTCTCAGTCGCAGTATGATGCTATTTTAGTGCATGTTTCGTGTTATCTCATGGCTTAAGCTCACGTTAGCGGTCATAGCATTGTTTCCGTTCAAACTCGTGTGCCATTTCGCGATACACGTTTCACAGTTTACTATCGAATAGGGTTAAAGAAGCTTAAGAAACCAAACTCAAGTTTAGCACAACTTTTCCATACCCAGGCAGACGTTTCACATCTCAGGCCATATCGTTTGGTATTCTTTCCTCAGTCAGTATACGATCATGATATGTCCTAGATCACGTTCACAGTATGTTTTAAGTATCACGTTCACGATATACTTCATGTACAACGTTCCTCTTATAATCGTGAAGCACGTTCACAATTTCTCATATAGCACGTTCACAATTGTTCACGTAGTTCGTCCATATATATTTTTAGCAGCTTGCTCAGAGTAATAAAGGTTATCTTTTCAGAATATTTACCGTTTCATGTATCATACATGCTATAGTTATTCAGTCTATCAGATTCAGAAAATCCATCTTGAAAATGGATCTAGAAACTATTCGGCATCGTCAGGACAGGGTCATCAGGACCAAGATTTTCATTATGTTTAGACCCTTGAAGGAATCGTTTCGAGCGGGAAGCTACTGGAAACGAAGGAGTCCATCCGGACTTCTCATCACTTTTCCTTCAATAAATCCAGATTAAGTTCTTTCAGTCAGGTTACGTTCAAGGTCCTCTTCAGCCATGTCACGTTACATGATCACTTCAGTCATGTCATGTTATACCTATCAGCAGCATTATGTCTTAATTAGAAGACGATTTATCCTTCAGCATAATTGTCTTTTCAGTTACGTGTTCTTTCAGTTCTTATAATTTCATCAGCTTATTACCTTTAATTCGAGGACGAATTTCTCCTTTTTAGAGGGGAAGAATTGTAAATCCACAGCATTTTCGTGTCTTTAATTCGAGGACGAATTATTTTTTTAGAGGGGAAGAGTTGTAAAACCCGCTTTAAAATTCCTCGAACGTTAACTACGTACAATCACAGATTTAATTTAAGTGTTACGTAATTATTTATTCAGATAATAAATAACAAGGTTAATTCAAGTATTACGGAAGTATTATTCATTCAGGAACTATATAATTCATGACAGAATATGCTTATGAGGGTTAATTTACGAACGTACATAATGTTTAAAATCCACAAAAATTAATAGCACGCGTTCTCAGTTTTAGTCAATATTGTGACATAATTTAATTATTCAGAAAATAAATATTTGTTAATAATTAATTTATAGCTATGCAGTATTACGTATGTATTTAGTTTCAGAAAAAAATAAATAAATACATTTAGGAAATTTAAAGCGCAAATACGTACGCAAGTATTTAAAATCACGACGCGAAAATTAGAAGGTGTGCATGTGATGGACTATTTTGGGCCGACAGCTTTTAGAAAGAAAAGAAGGAAGGAGAATGGGCTGGAGGCCCATTTCTTTTTGTCTAGTCGGTTAAAAAAAAGACGGAGGAAGTGTTTTTTTTTGGTAAAGGGGAAACAACCCCGGTAAAATATATTAACCAAAAAATAGTTAAGTACAAATGGAATGCGGCTGAAGTACCACATTAACCTCAAGCTAAAAGCTTGAACATCAAAGTCACATGACATACCATGCAACTAAAAACAGAAAAAATACAAAACCAATCACCCCAATTGGATAAAACCACCTACAAAGACACGGATGAAAAATAAACATAATCATTTGAGCACAAAATCCTCCGAAATATTCCACCGCTGAAACAACCTGGCGCCAGCATTTGTCTTCTTAAAGCGACATGACATAAGTCTAGCACGAACACACGTCACAATACAGTTAACAAGCTGATCAACCGACCTCCTTGACACCTTAAATAACATGCAGTTCCGTTCCTGCCACAGAAAGTAAACACAAGCCGCGAGCACAAGTATGGATAGCAAACACTTAGAAGTCTTCCTATTGGCCACCGGTTCCAGATTGGAAACAAAGGCATACAGTGAAGTATTAAAAGATACCTCCGCCAAAGCACAAATGGCCCTCCAAACCTGAGACGAAAATGTACACTAAAAAAAGAGGTGATCATGTGAGTCGGGCTGGATATCACACATCGGGCACCTCCCGCTTAATATTGGAGAAACATTCCATGCATGCAACTTATCTTGGGTTTTAAGGCGTTTGAGCATGACAAGCCACAAAGTAACCGCATGCCGTGGAATGCACGAAGGAAACCACACCACAGGCGCCCATGAAACACTATCAGCGCTCGACCGGAGCTCATGCGAAGCTTTCCAAACACTAAACGTAGTTTCAATACCCAACCTAGAACGCCAAACCAGCTTATCCTCCGCCAATAGAACATGAATATTAATAGTCGTAACAAAGGGATACTTTTGCTGAATATGATCCGGCCAATGTAAAATCCCATTAGATAAAAGTTGGCTAACATTAGATTCTGAATGCAAACCTGATCTGTACATATCACGATGGGTAATAACATTAGCTAATTTTTTTTTAGACCAAAGACAGTAATAAGAAACCCTAATGAACAAATGGCCACCGGCAGTTCAAAAAAAAAGGATCAGGTTGCTTTCTTTCTATTAGTTCTTGTGATCCATTGAAGATCCCTCAAAGGTAATATGTTCTTTTGTTTCTAAATCAAACACGAATGTAAATCAGGATACAATGGGTTTTTGGTGCGAGACTCATTCAAACCGAGGGTACTAAACCCTCGACGACCTTCCACTAAACATGAGCAGTCAGTGGGTTTTTAGTGCACACAACCGAGACCTTTTAAGGTATCGGTGGTTCCTTTTGTTTCCCAGGCTCGAACCACAGGCCATCAGGGGTGTTGGGGTTTAGATTTTTCGCAGCAGGGGTGTTTGGATTGACAGGGTGTTTTGGGTCTGCAAACGGTGGGAAACCACCAGCAGTCGGTGGGTCTTAGTCAGAAAACGGGGGAAACCAAAAGAAGGCAATGAGAACTTTTTAATCAGAAAATAAAAAGGGTTTAGTTCTGAGATTAGCGACAGTTTGGTGACAATGAATTCTGTCGCAAAATCTGTTTATTGACTGTTTTTAAAAACTCAGTTTTTAGCAACACTTTTAGTGACACAGATTTCTGTCACTAAATTCATATAGGCAAATTTTTATATAGTTGTTGATTTGTTTAAGTGCGACCGAGAAGGGGTATCTCGGTAGGCTCGGGGCATAGATTGTAATAATAAAATGAAGATTTTTATATTATACCTTTTATTACCTGTTTTATAAATATTTAACAGTTATATTTCAAATGAATTTAATTAAAATAGTTTATAATGTTTTAAGAGGGTATAATTTCATTATATGAATTAAATTATGTTAGAACCTTTCTAATTTAGGAACCTCATGTTTTAACAAGTTAATTATTATAGTATTAATAAAACATCAGAAAACGTTTGTATCATAATTATTAGTAGGTCGTAATATATTAGAAACAATTATTATAAGTTCAGATTTATCAGTTAATATACGTACATAATTCAGAAATAAATAAATAAGAAGCCAATAAAATCAGTAAATTAAAGGAAGATCAGATAACGTATTACGCGTCCGTTATTTATGTAGTAACCGTGAAGTCGGAATAGATCTTTCAGCTTTCAGTCTTATTTCATTACTGGACACGAGGTACGAATTTTCCGTCGTTTCAGTAAGGACTTCCTTTCCTATGCATGATTAGGATTCCCCGTCTACAGCCAAATGTTTTCCCCAGTATGTGTTTAAGCTTATCAGTAATCATGTTAATAACTAAATAAATTGCCTGAGCATTATATACAAGCATGATCAGTTTATGTACTAGTTACGGAGGTACCGTAACCATGACACTAGAGGCACCAGTGTCGTGACTCACATGCAGGAGAGTGATATCATGCATCGTCCCACTCAATTCAGTTTGGCCATTTTATCAGTATTTTTAGTGGGGCGTATGGATGCATCCTAGGCATATTAGTTTACAGTTATCAGGGTGAATGTGGTGTGTGCTCTACATCCTTCACATTGGAGCTGATCCCTCCACCCAGCACAGTATTTAGAGGTCACCCCTCTACAGTTATTTAGAGGCCACCCCTCTACAGCATGATAAGGTCACCCCTCCAGTTATTCATGCACCGTTGTTACAGCACATGGCCTATATAAGCTTCTAGCAATTAAAATACAGTAAATGCATGTTTTCAGATTTAACAGATAAAAGTTCAGCTTTATTATATATAAATCAGACTTTATAGATTATACATAGATTTCCGCTGCAACTTTATTTATCAGTCTTACAGCTCCAGTATTTTATCATATGTTTCATTTCAGTAATTCCTTATCATGCTTTATATCCGTTCACTGCGCGTTATGCTCAGCCGTAGTTCTTTCATGTTCTAACGGCAGGTACACCAGGACGCTCTTAGGATTCTGATGACATGTGCATTGAAAGAAATTATTCTGCTTATTTGGACATTGTTTAGTCCTTTCCTTCAGTATTTTACTTTTCATGTTTTGAGCTTATGTTTGGATTACCGATGTTTGATTCCGGTATTTCCTTTATGGTCAGTTAATGTTTTAGGACATTTACCTTATGCTTTGATGACACGCCATAAATTCACGTAACGGTCCACTTATCCAAGTGGGGTGTTACAAGAATAATCCTTCGATCGAGTGCGCAAGCACTAAACGTAGAATGGGGGTAGCAAAGAAGATTCTTTTTGGGGTTTTTTGATTTTTCAATTTTTTTGGTTTTTAATTGTTTTTTAATTTTTTTGGATTTTTGGTGTATTACGTAGACTCAAATCTACAAATCTCTCCTCGAATCAATTTCTCGATTAAAGGATCCTCAAGGAATGAAAACGATCATGTTGAGTGAACGTCTTCGATGACTTTAGAACGTTGGTGGAACACCAAAACATTCAAGAGGGTTTAATCTTTGAAACACAAGAAAATATAATATACGTAGATAATACTTTGGTTGGCAAACCCTCGATTAACCCTTTTTCTCAAAACACGCACAAGCAAGCGGGGGAAACGAGGCGGTGCTAAGCACTTAAGAGCCTTTTCCCCTTAGATCGTGAAATACAACCGCCTTATACCCACCTTATAGTTTGTGTTAATCAAAATTAATCCTTTCAAAAGTAATTATCTATTTGCCTTTTTCTTTTTGCTTTGGATTCGAATACAATAATTAAGTGATGAAATCCCAATTAAGGTTGCGTTTTGACGCTTTTGGAGATATTGTAAGTTTATTGTGATACGTAATACAATATATTAATAATATTCAAAAAGAAGAACGAAAACGAATACTAGGGTATCTACAATATAGTAAAAGATTGTTGTGTGTTAATTGAGGAACAATCAACACGATTTATTTGGCTATTTATACTATAGTAGAAAAAATAACAAACGAGTATGTACGATATTTACGCTTTTCAAAAATGAAAAGTAAAAACGCACTACTCACACAAACACGATAAGTATAATGGCAGTAAAAACATCTCCCCGGCAGCGGCGCCAAAATGATGTAGGTATTTTAGTCACTTGTTTTAGGAAAAACAAATAACGGCAAGTAATAAATTCGACGGTTTAGGAAAACCGACAAATCGAATAAGTGCGAGTTCGTTCTCGAATGAGGTGTGTGAATTATGTGCCAATAATATAACATCAAGCTTAGATTAGTGAGTTTTTGGGTTTGAAGAGAGAAAATTAAAAGACGAGTTACACTACGATTAAACTACGAAGTAAAACGTAAAACGTAAACGTAATGGCGTAAAACGCGACAAAATTAAAAATTTAAACTAAAAGTTAATTTAAATTTAAAATTAAGTCTAAAATAAAATAAATAAGAATAAAAATTCAATAAATTAATTTTAGAACTTATTATTAATTAAATATTCAATTTTTAAATGCTAATTAAAGCCCTAAAATTAAATATAATTAACAAAAAGACCAAAATTATATTTTATCAAACTAATATCTTACTTATATCAATTAAAATTTAAAAAGTATTTTTCCTAAATTTTTAAAACTATTTTTCTATTCTTTAAAGGCTAAAAACACTTTTTAAACTAAAATAATCATAAAAATAATAAAATAATGAGAAGAATAATTTTTCTTTTTGAAAAATCCTAAATTAACTAAATTAACACTAGAAAAATGAAAATAGTTGAAAAAACTAAATTTGAGTCTAATAAGACAAAAACAGAATAATTTAAAACTAATTTAAACTTAAAATAATTCTAAACATTAATTAAATAATCAGAAAAATAAATTCTTTTTCTAAAAATCTTAAAATAAATTACTTAAACTAAGAAAATTGGAAAAACTGAAAATCACTACTTTTTACTCTCTAAAGATAAAAGCTGAATAATTAAAAACTAATTAAAATTAAATTAATGCTAAAAATTAATAAAATAAACAGAAAAATCAAATTAACTTATCTGAAAATCTTAAAATAAATAAAAGATTATAGGAAAATTAAAAAAAATGAAAAAAACTAAAGATTTGCCACTAAAGACAGAAAAAGAGAAAGTTGATAGTGACTTGTGGTAAACCTTTGTCCTGTAGTAGAGCAGTGGGTAGACAAAGCTAACAGTGGGAACTTGCTTCCCACTACTGAGTCGCGGTTAGTGAAAAGTGGTTGATTTTGGCTTTGTTTGTTGGTGTTGTTTGGAAACAACGGCACCCCCACACTCAGTGGAGTGTGGGGAGTCAATAATAAGCAAAAAAACAAACAAACCAAACAAAAAGAAGCACACAAATCTAGCAAAAACAGTCATTGGGAAACAAAAACGTAGGTCTGGTGGTTGTGTTGATTTAAATGGTCATTCAAGTGAACTTCTAGCAGCAAAAACTAACACCCCAACATACGAAAATCAAAATCAAAGGTTGTTGGGTCCACTGGTTATGGATCTTGCAGCATGTTAAGGATGATGAACGACTTTTGTAATCACAAGTCTATTCACAGAAAGACTCTTAATGTAATACAAAGTACTATGATCAAGAAGAAACAGAATAACTAAATAACTTGATCCTTACTAAGGATTTCTACTATTAATATGAAATGAATACGGGTGAAAGGTGTGTCTAACCCTTCTACCAATGGGTTCCTTTTATACTACAAGGAAACCCTAAAACTACATTAAACATAATCGTGTAACTTCTGGTATGCATATCCTTTCCTAACATATCTCATGCATATCCTAATAAACTACTAAGAATAACATTGTTTGACTTTCTACTAGACCAGGAGCACGTGTTGCTCCTACTACTACTAGGACCAAGAGGAACTACATACCTCCTAGTTCATCTATTACAAATATCTATTACATAGGTCCTAACAATCCTCCCCTAAACTTGAATTTGACAGGTTGAGTTCAAGTTTCTTGGTAGATCTTGAAAAGCAGCATGAGGACTGAAACAGCAAAACAAAAGTAGCAAAATAACCATCAGAAGTGAAAGCACAAAGAACGCTGCAACTAAGAACTATGAGAAGCTTCTTGAAAGCTTGGAACAGATCTGCACTTGTTGAATCTTCACAACATCATGAGCAGATTTGATAAGCCTTTACCAAGTAGCTGCTCGCTCTTGGGCTAGCTAGTCTTTGTAGTGGAATAAGCATCACCCTGCGAGACCAGAACCCAGCCCAACTCTTAGAACGTAAATCAATGGTGAGTGGGAGTACCCTAATGATTTTGGGCAATTCATCACAACCGTCAACGGATTTGATTGAAGTCTTTACCAGAAGACGTACCCTTCCGGACTAGCCAACTCTTAGCAAAAAAGCATCGGTGAGCTGAAAACCCTATAGCTTTGAGAAAGCTACTACATCTATCAACGGGTTTGATAAAAGTCTTTACCAAGAGCCTTACCCCCTTGGACTAGCCACTTTTCAGTCTAGGACAAAGGCAAGTGAAAACCCTCCAATCACTGTCTGCAAGACATGGTGAGTTGAACACCATTTGTTGTGTACCAACACCAGTAGTACATCACATACAACCCAAGTGTGAAAAACCCAAGAGATAATGAGTTTCAAAATGGAAAAGTATAAGTAGATATTATATGAGTTACAAGTTTTGAAATTTTCATCACATATTAGAAGTATAAGCAGAAATTATATAAAAGTGTGGTTTTTTTTAAAAAAACTAAGTAAAGTGTGAGTCACCAATCACTGTACATATTGATGAAAAGAATGTATAAAATATCAAAAGTATAGAAGAAACAAACCAACCACTGACCAGAAGCAACAACCTTGTCCACAAGTAGCCGAGCTTGAATACCTTCAACCAAGGTGGTGGCCATAGCAGACTCGTTACCAGAAGGAGCATTTGACACCACCAGGTGACACTCCAACATGGCTTCCATGGTAGCAATGGTCACGGGATACTCCAGATCCACAAGCATAAACACACAAGCACCAGATTCCAACTCCAATACATGCACACCACAACCCGCATACAACTTCCACCTAGTAATCACCCAACGAGGCTGTTCCTTCCACACACCAGCACTAGGAGAATCAGAGGGACAATCCAACATTATCTTCAAATCACCCCAAAGGACCAACCCAGACCAGCTAGGAACATCACTAGGAGACTTTGGAATAGCAGCATAACCCAAGCCATACAAAACCATAAGATCCTGACGATCCACCCAAGATAAGATATTATTCAAACCAGAGTATTTATGGTGGCTATCATTGGTCTGGACCATACGAGTAAAAGTTCCAGCACGAATGGGCGCTGGTTGGACCTCCCAATGCACAATCTGTCCATGGCCAAGGGGCATGTGATCATCACTATCAGAAGCGGTATCTATTAAGTGGGCATGATCCCTCTTCTCCAATGGAACTGTCTTATCACGGCGAGCCTGCTTCTTCCGAATAGACCGGCGAGGGGTGGGGATAGTAGTAGAGGGTTCCTCCTTTACCTTGACAGTAGTGGCAGTAGCATCAGAAGTATGAGCATTAACATTCATTGGATCAGTAGTAGCTTCAGCTGCAATGTGTGTAGGGATTCGTGCAGAGACCGGTGGAGGTGTAGGATCAGCAACAGGAGTAGGATTAGCAGCAGGTGTGGTATCAACATCAGGTTTGGTGGTAATCAAACCATCAAGCACTAAGATTTCTGAGATTCGAAGCCTCAATGTACTCCAAGATGTCAAGGAACTCCTCCCTTCTAGGGCCTTCTCCGAGATAAGCAACTTTGTTATGATCGGGCTTGTACTGAAGAGATGTCATTGATGATGATTGAAAAGTTGAAGATGATTTCTTGAAGATGGTTAAGGGTAGGAGCGTGTGTGTGTGTGTGTGTTTTGGTTGTGAGAAGTGAGTCAAATAATCCCTTTGACCATAAATAATGGTGAGGGAAAACTGTTCATTGACCCCTAATTATGGGGGTTGCCCTTTCCAAGTTAAGGCATTAATGGGGGAGTAACCACTTTCCCTTTAATCCATTATTAGAAAATCCCAGTTATCAAAGATAAACAAATATGTGCACCAGAAGTAACTTGCGTTGACTGAAAGTCAAAACGGCTAGAGGTCAATGCTAGGAGCAGCGAGTGGTCAACACAAATCAACATAATGAACAGTGACCCAAGATGATATTAGAAGCCAAACACACATGGATAATAGGGGTTTTGACCCACTAGGAGCAGAAGAGTGCCACTAGGAGTAACAAAATTCTTCTACCAAAAGTAGCACACACAATAAATACCTATGAAAAGTGTCGTAAGTAGCTACCAGAAGTAAGAATGTACAAGCATACATTTACAAGAAGCCTCCCCTTATGCTTTGCCTCCCCTCAATCCTAGACCTTAAGGATTGACCATACCAATGTGAACCACCAAGTGGTTAAACCTTGGACCATCAAACGCTTTTGTTAATAAAGCAGCAACATTATCATCCGTATGTACCTTGAGAACCTGTATCAGCTTCTTTTCATTGGCATCACGTATAAAATCTTGTCGAATCTCTATTTGATTGGTTCATTGATGAAACAAAGGATTCTTCACTATGTAGATAGTGCTTTGATTGTCGATGAAGATTTTGGTGTTCATAAAGTTGAACCCATAATCCAGCATTTGATTTTGTATCCACAAGACTTGTCCACCACAACTAGCAGCAACTACATATTTAGCTTTTGTTGAGGAAGTAGCTACTATTGTCTGTTTCTTACATTGCCATGACATAAGTCTTCGACCCAAAAATTGACAACCACCAGTAGTAGACTTCCTATCATTATTAGCACCTGCATAATCACTATCACTACAGGCTTCAAGAACAAAAGGTGATTCCCTTGAATACCACAAGCCTAGCTTGGGTTGTGCCTTGATATATTTGAAGATTTTCTTGACAGCATTCAAGTTAGACACGGTGGGTGCCACCTGATGTCTAGAACAAGCACTAACAGCCAACATAATGTCCGGTCGTGAGGTAGTCAAATACATGAGTGAGCCAATCATTGACCTGTACATGTGAACATTTACCGGGGGATCTGGCTCATTCTTGAGTTTGACTTTAGTGACTTCATAAGGTGTTGTTGCTGGTCTAAGAAGTTCCACATCAAACTTCTGAATTATCTCATGAACATATTTATCTTGACTAATGAAGATACCATCCGTCTGCTGCTTGACTTGAAGACCAAGGAAATATGTTAGTTCTCTCATGGCACTCATCTGAAATTCGCCTTTCATTAGCTGTTCAAACTCATCACACTATTCCTTCTTATTAGAACCGAAGATAAAATCATCCACATATACCTCGACCAGGATGATGTCTTTGGCATTCCTCTTAAGGAACAATGTTTTGTCAATAGTGCCTCTTCGATAGCCATGCTTCAACAAGAAAGTGGATAGACGCTCATACCAAGCTCTAGGAGCTTGATGAAGTCTATAAAGAGCTTTGACCACCTTGTAGACTTTATTAGGATGAAGTGGATCCACAAAGCCCTTAGGTTGAGTGACATATACTTCCTCGTCAATCTTGCCATAGAGAAATGCACTCTTGACATCCATCTGAAAAACCGTAAAGCCAATATAAGAAGCAAAAGCCAAAAATAGACGAATGGCCTTAATTCTTGCAACAGGAGCAAAAACTTCAGTATAGTCAACTTCTTCAAGTTGAGTGTGACCTTGTTCTACTGGTCTAGCCTTATTCCTCACTACAATACCCTTGCATCTTTCTTGTTAGGGCACTCCCTAGCAAAATGTCCTTGCTGCTGACAGTTATAACATTTGACCTTGCTCCTATCAAACCTGGCTGGCTCTCTTGGGTTGTAGCTGAATCTTATACCAACCTTCTTTTCAAACTTATTAACTCGGAGAGTGAGCATAGCCATCTGCCACTTAAGGTCCATTTCATCCAAGTCAAGTTTATCAACCTGTTTAAAATCATCAAAAGCTAGCTGCAGTTGTGGATCAACATCAGCAACAAAAGAGTGAAGAACAGTTTCTACCATGCTACTAGTCTTGGCTTTTGATTCAGGCGTAGTAGTATGTTGGGATGACAAAGTATAGCTTGGGCTACTAGCATAAGACATTGGACTAGAGCATGGAACTCACAAAGGCAGAGTTAGTAGGAGTGGAATAGGAATCACTTGAGTACCCTCTTATATGAGACTTAAAAGTTTTGAGTTTGTAAAACAAGTCATCAAAAGAAAGATATTCAAGTCTACCTTTTGCCTTTAGAGAGATGACTACCTGGTTCCATGAATGAGGCAGGGCTCTAAGAAACCTGGCATTGATATCTTCATATTTAGGTTTGGAGCGAAGTTGATTCAATTGGTTGAGAATCTTTTGAAACCTGTCATATCCTTGATGAAGACCTTCTGTCTTAGAAATCTTGAATTATGTAAATTCATCTCTCAGCATTGATCTGCGCATCTTCTTGGATTCCTCATTCCCTCCAAATCTTGCCTTGATCCCATTCTAAATCTCTCTAGCATCATCCAAGTGATAGAAATCACCCATATGATCATCAGGAAGAGACTGAAGCAACATAGTTTTTGCTTTGATTTCCTTCTGAACAGCAGTGATTTCTTCATGAGTTTTAGGATCTAGAATGGTGATATTACCATTCTTGTCTCTACCAGTAGTCTTCTTAATGTTGCCATTCTGAATAATTTTCCAGAGGTCTAGATCAGTGTTGGTGATTTAACACTCCATCTTCATGGCCCAGCTATCATACTCCTCCGTCTTTAGGAGTAGGAATTTGCCATTTGTATTGGAAACAGCAGCAACGATTTGTTGTGTTTGCTGTGTTGTTGTGGTGCTTGGTTGTCCTGTTTCAGTAGAACTATAAGCAGATATGATTAGACAAAATGTTTAGAAAAAAAATGGTTCTTCTTGTTCAGAGAGACGCTTAATGTAATACAAAGTATAAGTGTGGAATACAAATACTATGATCAAGAAGAAACAGAATAACTAAAACTTGGAAATCTTAATGCCATAATGCCTTTCAAATCCTCTTAGCCATTATCCTACTTCAATAATTCTTGCTAAGAAGAACGCCCATGTTGTGGCAATTCCACCCAGAAGGTAATGGGTTACTCCTACAACACGTCCTTGTACAATGCTTTAAAGAAAATCATGTATTAGTCCAGGTAAATCCATTATATATAAAATAAGAGATAATTAAATTAAAATCTTTCATAACTTTATTGACACCGGGTCAGGAGAAAAGAGGGAAATCTACTTTTTTATAATAGTTCTTAATTATTATGAAATTTAAAATTCCATTTTCATGGATATGGATTGATGTAGATATAGTTATTGACCTAATCTCTAAACTTGATCCTTACTAAGGATTTCTACTATTAATATGAAATGAATACTAGTGAAAGGTGTGTATAACTCTTCTGCCAATGGGTTCTTTTATACTACAAGGAAACCCTAAAACTACATTAAACATAAACGTGTAACTCCTGATATGCATATCCTTTCCTAACATATCTCATGCATATCCTAACAAACTACTAAGAATAACATTGTTTGACTTTCTACTAGACCAGGAGCACGTGTTGCTCCTACTACTACTAGGACCAGGAGGAACTACATACCTCCTAGTTCATCTATTATAAATATCTATTACATAGGTCCTAACAAAGGAAATTACCGAAACATTTCCACTCGAGACACTTGGTGTAGTGAATTCTAAGCTTGATTCATCCACCCCATGGTTTGCGGACATCGCGAATTACCATGCGGGGAACTTCATCATTAAGGGTATGACGACTTAATAAAAACGAAAATTCTTTCGTGACGTCAAGTTCTACTTTTGGAACGACCCTTACCTATCTCGGACTTGTGCGGATCAAATAATTCGACATTGTGTTTTTGGCACCGAAGCTTCTAATATCCTTAGAGCTTGCCACGAAGGACCCACGGGTGGTCACCATGGTGCTAATCTCACGGCGAAGAAGGTCTTTGATGCCGGTTTCTTTTGGCCTACTATTTACCGAGATGCACACGCACTTGTGAAGTCGTGTGACTCATGCCAACGACAAGGAAAGGCCTCACAAAACGATGAAATGCCACAAAACATCATCCAAGTGTGTGAGATCTTTGAAGTTTGGGGAATTGATTTTATGGGGCCGTTCCCATCATCTCGTGGTAATAAGTACATCCTTGTCGCCGTTGAATACCTATCCAAGTGGGTGGAAGCTAAGGCTTTTCCCACGAACGATGCTCGTGTGGTAGTCAAGTTTTTGAAGAAATTGTTTTCTCGGTTTGGAACCCCTCGTGCGATCATAAGCGATCGTGGAACCTATTTTTGTAATGACCAATTCGAAAGGGTCCTAAGGAAATATGGGGTTACACATCGGCTTTCTACGGCTTATCACCCACAATAAAGTGGGCAAGTCGAGGTTTTAAACCGAGCGTTGAAGAGGATCTTGGAGGGATCGATTGGAGAGAACCGACAATTGTGGTCGGATAAGTTAGACGATGCTTTATGGGCCTTTCGTACCGCTCATAAGACGCCCATTGGGTACACTCCTTACAAGCTTGTGTATGGGAAGAATTTCCACTTACCAATTGAACTCGAACACAAAGCTTACTGGGCCCTAAAGCATTGTAATGATGATATTGAGACCGCGAGAAAACACCGGAAAATGCAATTAAATGAATTGGATGAATTAAGGGATATTGCTTATGAAAATTCATTGATTTAAAAGGAAAAAACTAAAAAGTTTCATGATTCTAAAATTAAAAACCGGGTTTTTAACATTGGAGATCAAGTGCTGCTTTTTAACTCGAGTTTGAAAATCTTTCCGGCAAGTTAAAATTCCGTTGGTCGGGTCCATTCACTATTGCCTAATTTTTTCCATATGGGACCATCGAGCTAGCTCAAAATGATGGTCCTAATTTCAAGGTGAATGGACATAGGTTGAAGCACTACTTTGGTGGGGAAGTTCCCTCTTTGAACTACCTCGACCAAGTCACCTTCCCTAATGATAATTGGTATTGAGGGGATCGAGTCGAGCTCATGACTCGGTAATCAAAAACAAGGTGCCTTGTTGGGGAGTCCCATGCTTATCCATGTACATATTATCTCTTTATAATGTAGTAATGTGAGGGGATTTGTGCCCTTCCAACCTTTGTTCCGTGGTTGTTTGTGATATTTGGTTTTTAGATGATCATGATTGGAGCCTATCATGTTCGTTTTATGGGAGCACTCGATCGTTTGCTTTGAAGAATTTCTAGATATCTACATGATATATCCTTATATGTTCTAACCTTAGGTTTTTAGCACACTTCATAAACGGCTTTAAATTTAACGGTTCCACCCTTTCCATGCTTGAATAAGCATTCAGGTCTCTAGTATGGGGGAATCCTACCCTTAGACTCGAAACATTAAGGACAATGTTTAACTTTAGTATGGGGGGTGAATAGATACTTGCCTTGCCAAACCTTCACGCTTTCCGAACTTTATCTTTTTGTTTATCGTTTTGTTGCAAAATAAGGCTAAAAATAGCCAAATTTTAATAATTTTCTCATGTTTTATAAGTGTTTGAAGACACGAATGTAGATTTTCCGATGGCAAGAATAAGAGTAATTTTTTACTCGATCGTGCGTGTTGAGCACTTAGCTTTGATTCCTTAACTTCACATTAGGCTAAGTCTCTTAAATGAGGACTAGAAATGATAGAGTTAATTATAAGTTACTATGCTAAACGTAGAGTACTCGTATTCTTTCAAAAACTCATGAGTTCTCGTTGTTTGCTTATTCTCCCTTCGCTTGTAAATATATTTTGCTTAATAATTATTGACTTAGCGGTTTAGTCTTGATTGTTGGTTTCTAGTCTTTTCTAGTAGCTTCCATGTAATTAAATTGGTAAGATATTAAGGTATCGCCAGCGTCACGGTTTTGAAGTATAGGCAACCCGAATAATCGAAAGCTTCACCTAATAATAAGATTTCAAGTGCTCACCTAAATCAAGCAAACAATTTAAAGTTCACAAGGCCGAAAAATCTATGCGAAACTGAAAGTGAATTATGCCTTAATCCAAAATTCGCTTTTTGCGTGAGGATATACGTCTTTGGCCATAATAAACACCTCATGGCGAGGTTAAATAAAAGGAAAGGCAAGACCGAAGTCATAATAAAAGCTTCATGGCGAAGTTGAATAAAAGATGGAGGTAAACCTATGATAATAAGGCCCATCCGTTAGGGGGCGTATAAACGTCTTGGTAATAAGTCTCATGTTCAAAACCGTTATAAAACCGTGTTTATCGATCCTTCTTGTTGACTTAATTTTTTGATATCGTTGTCTATTAGGGGGGGTTATTAATTCGATGGTCTTGGTTACACCGTTATGACTCTATTTTTAGACCTAAATCTTTATCATCGCATAAGTCAAAAATGTATCCTCGTGAACATTCAAGACAAAAATAAAATATAAGAGATACCACTTAGGAAAATGGGAGTCTAAGTACGTGATTAAGGCATATGAGTAGTGTTAGCATTACTAACTTATAATGACAATGATATCGTTGCACGCTTAGCATGTAATTGGGGTGAAAATCGAGGACGACGAAATTATTTCTTACGAAGCATTCAGGTGTTCTTGTTCTATGAAACTAAACGTCCCATTTTGCGATGAAAATCATACATTATGTCTAAAACGCAAGTAGTGGCAAGTAGTAGTAGTGTAGCAAGTTTGTCATACAATAAAGTGCATAAAAATGAATTTTGGAGGTGCTACGATACTTTATTCTAGCATTGCGTGAAGGCACGGCAATGGTTTAGTATGGGGGAGTGATGAGACTACTTTTATACATAGTCTCATCGTCCAAAATGGGCTTAAAATGCATTAAATATCATGAAATATAACAAATATATGCTTGTGTTTGTTTCATGTGTATTTTAGGTACGGGTATTGAGAAAATGGCAAAAGATCACAAGAAACAAGCAAAAACGAACAAGGGAAACGAAGCCGCACAATGAACCAAGCCCTAGTGTTGATTTTCCAAGAATAACCTTTGAAGATTTGGCAAGAAGGGTCCTCCAATATTGAAGAATTGACACATTAAAACCTTGTTTGTTCATAATTAAAAGATTGGTCCTTAAAGTTTGTCAAATTTACAAAAAGGACCCTCCACTTTGAATAATTGGCAAGAATTGTCCCTCATAAATGAAGACTTGTCATTTTTAGTCCTCCAAGAACTCAAAAAACAAGTCAAGACCTTGAAGAATGAAGAAAATGCCAAAATCAGTCCTTCAAATATCATGAATTGGCAAAACAAGTCCTTGAAATACTTTTGTATAAGTTTTGTGGCCAAAATCAAAGAAACAAAACTTTATTAACAAAGGAATTCTGGTTTTGCAAGTTAAAACTTGAAATGGAAGAAGATAGAAAAAAGGGGGTTAAAGCTGGCCAACATGAAAGAAACCTAGACCAACCAGAAACCAACACGTGTCCCACTCACCATATCCTCCAATCACATCCCTCTCTTTGGCCACGTCAAAACCCACTCACAACCGGTTTAACAAACTAAATTAATTAAGTTTAAATGTGGTGGTTAACAACTTTTTAACCACAAAACAAGATCAAAACCTTGTTCTTGGTGTTCTTAATCCGAAATGGGGATTAATTAATTACTATGAATTAGACCATGATCTTGTCCAGCTTTGTGATTAACCTCAACATAAACATATTCCCACCCTTAAACCTCTTGCCACATCACCACACAAGTCACATGTAAGGTGCCCTGCTCACACTTTGGGGAAACTACCAAAACATGCCAGAAAATCAACCATCCGTATACAAGCTTACATTTTAAGCTTCATGTGAGCTCTTTGATCAAATTCCACCAGCTCACAAATCCACAAACGTCCAAGACAACTTCACATGAGTTCAAAATATTCAAACTTCAAAGGGGCATTTCTGGAAGAACAATGCTTAGGGTTTTCAGTTTTTTAGTTAACAAAGACCATGTACACCCTCTATATAAAGGGTATAGGGTCCTTCATTTACATTTGCTCTTGGTTTTTCCTTGTTCAACTTTATGTAAACCCTTTTTCAAAGTTAATGAAAACATGTTTGAATTGTTGAAGAAATCCAAGTGCCATCTTTAATCTTTGCTTATTATTGTTACATGTTTGTGTTTGTTGAATCTCAAAACCTGTTTTCAAACGTTGTGTAAGAAATTGCCAAGTTTTCTCAAAACGGATATTTTGCTAAGTTCTTTGGTACATCCTTTGAATTTTTGGATTACAAGTGATCAAAGCACCCTGATAAGAAGATTATCAAGGTGTCGTGAGCTTGTGGTTTGGGGATAATCAAGGAGTGGGTACAAAGGTTGCATTAATCAGCTTTTGTTTTTCAATTTTTAGTTTTATATATTGCTTGTTCTAACCTTGTTACTCTTAGCAGCTCAAAAATTCGTGAGTGTGGATGTACATTCATGAGGTTTGAGCCTTCTTACCCAAAATCTGTTAAAAATACTTGATTTTTGTGATTTGGTATTCTCCTGTTGTATGTGGTGTTCTTGGTGCTTGAATCTTGTTAATCTTGCATGAGAATGTTGTTATGATGCATATCTAAGCTTGGCTTAACCTGAAATACACAATTGCTTTGTTAAAGTTTGATTTAAAAAGTTTAAGGGGTGTTTGGGTTTACCTGTTTATTCTTTGAATGCTAGTTTGAGTAAGTTCTAAGTGTTGGTTTGATTTTGTATCTGATAAATACTTGGTTGTGTGTTATTATCTGCAAGTTTTCAGCTTTTAAACATCAAATCCTATATTGTGCTATAACTCACTTGATTTTATTTTGACCTAAGATTTTGGAAACACCTTGAGTGTATGCATGTTTAGGGCTAACAAGAGTTAAATCAAAGTTTGTGTAACCTGTTTAGAAGATTTGAGTGTTTGAAATTGGATTTATGGTCAAGTACATCAGCAAAGTTCATATTCTACTTGTTCTTTGTTCATCAGTAACATATTTTAGCTAGAATCTTGTTCTAAACCTTGAATCATTGCATGAAACCAGTTGATTTATGTTCATTTGAATTTATTTAAGCTGTTGTGTGCATTTGGTTCAATTTGGTTGGCTGAATCTTGCTAAATCTGCTTATCTTGTTCATAACTGCTTATGAACATGTATGTGCAATGTCTGTATGCTTATTGATTAAACTATATTAATTGGCTGTTAGTTTTTGTGATTTTGTGATTGTTATTGACTCCTTATAACCCACTGGTTATAAGGGTGCCTTTGTGTGCCTTGAATCCAACAAAAATCCACAAAAGACAAAAAGTCAAGTTGGTCAAGCAGTGGCAACTTTTCCCACTGTTGGACACCCAAAACTAGCCACTGCTAGTGTTAATTTTCAAACAGCTTATTCATAAGCTATTCTAGCTATTCAGACTTGCAACAACTTTTATTTTGTAATCAATCTTTCTTATTTGACCCATTGAACTAATCTGGAGCTTTTTAGGGTTTGACTTTTAGGTTTGACTAGAAAACCAACTAAGTTGACTTTTACATAAAGTGCTTATTGCTTATTCCAGCTTATTCATTGTGCTTTTTTGAAATCTTTTTTATTATTAAGCTTAGTTTTGTCATTTAAAACCTTTTTCAAGTTGAATCAGCTCTTGAAGTGGCCTAGAACTCCAAAACGACTATTTTATCGTTTTCTCTAGAGAGCTTTTTGCTTATTTCAGGCTTATTTCTTGGGCTTATTCCAAATTTCTTTTTACAAACATCTTAATTAGGTCAAGAGAAGGTTGTGTGTCAAATTTCAGCTTATGGCATCAGCTTATAGCTTAATGGGCCAAAAAGCCCATTAAGAATAAGCTGCTTTGAAATAAGCTGTGATAAGCTCATTTTCAGCTTTTGGGCCTTGAAATTTTGTGCTTAAAATTGAATTTTGAGTCAGATAGGTGATTTTGGGCTTATTTGGACACCTTTTTGCTTATTGGGCCAAAAAGCCCAATTAGGTGGACTATTTTTCATTTTAGCCCATTTGGAGGCCCATTAGGGGTACTTTTGGTATTTCAAGTTCAATCCTGTGATTATTAGGTTAAAATAAACTAGTTTGCAACTTCTTAGAATTTTTTATAAATTTTGTATTTTTAATATTATTTTATTATTATTTTATTATTAAGAATTAAATTTACGATTTTTGCCCATTTTCATTTTTCATAGCTTAAATACACTAAGTTAGGAATTTTAAAACTTTTAGATTAATTTTCTTGTTATTTGATTAATTTTTAGAATTATTTTAAGATTTTTATAGTTTTTAATCATTTTTAAATAGTTTTAATTATTTTAAAATTTTCAAAAATAGTTTTTAATTTAGTTAAGTTATTTTAGAGGTTTACAAGTGTTAAAAATCTCATTTTGGGCTTTTTGTTAATTAAACTGATTTTTAGGCTTTAATTAGCTTTAAAAAATCATTATTTAATTAAATAAAAGGTTTGAGTGATTTTTGATTTTTTGTAAACTCTAATTACATTTTTTAGGATTTATTGCAATTTTCTAGGAATTTTTAGGTTAATTTTTAAATTTCGTCATATTTTACGGTTTCACGTGCACGACTTTTCGTCTTAGTGTAATTTTAATTCATAACCATCATCCTTTTGTATTTTCTTTTCTCATAATCATAATCACAAACTTTTAATCATCTCTAACACAACACACTAGCCTCCTTGAGAACGAACTCTCTTACACTTGGGTCATTTGTGCACGGTTTTCCTAAACCGTCGTACTTACCCTAATTACGCTCTTTGTTTTTCCTAAAACAAAAGTGTATTTTTACAACTATCAGTCACCATGAGATACTTCAAGTAATTGACAAGAACCAAAAAGAGATGATTCAAGCCCTTAGGAGTGTTTCCTTGAACAATTCCTCTTCCAATGATGTGAATACCATTACCTTAAGTTGTGAGACATGTGGAGGTCCTCATTCTTACTTACAATGTGATAAAGTTCAAAACATTCAAGGTTAATGCTATGCTTATCAAGATGAACAAAGAGAGTACTTTAAACCTAACATCAACCCTAACCATCTCTCTTACAAGTCTGTTGATACAAAAGTTGGATGATCCTTGCTTGACCTGAATTAGGATTAATCCGGGTAGGCTGGGCTCCGGCTCTTACACCAAGTGAATAACTTGTTGAGATCCTGCACACTAAAGCAACATGCGTTAGACTTACCGTGGGAGCGTGTCCCACGATTAGACTCAGGCGTGAGAGTAAGTAATCGGTTTAGGGTTATGAATCGGTTGTAGGTTGAGAGTATAGAGAATGTAATACCTTTGTGGAACCCTTGGGGGTTCCTTATATAGGCAGTGAAACCCTAATGGGCTGTCACTGTTACTTCGGCCCTAAGCATAAGATAATCACCATAATTAGCTTGATTGTTATCTTCTAATTATGGTGAATGTATATCCTATACTTTGAGGCAAATGCCAATCCTGATAAGTTTGTGATTCTGTCTAACCCTGTACCGGCGGTGCCGGGTCGTGGGTCGCACACATCTTATGCGGCCACTATTCATTCAAGCCCATAAGCTTAAATGACATTAATCCAACCCATTCGTGATGGGCCGGATGCGGGTAGTACCCGTGGGTCAGGTTCATGACCCGGTTGGGGACTATACGTCATCATGTCCCCCCAGTCTAGTTGTTACAGCCGTAGACGTAACCTCTAGACTAATCAATGCCCCTTATATATCGCTGTCGCAAACATAGCCGCATTCTAAAAAGGCCGACCGGGACAGTATTAATGAATGCATTAATGGTAGTCATTAGTCGGACGTTTTGTCTGCAAAAGTGCACCAGACAGGCCCACTCTTGAGCCACGTAAAACTGTCAAGAAGTGACCCGTGGGTCCCTTCTAACGTTTCAGAAGTGTCAGAAATCCCATCCGTTAGATGGGCGTAGTGGTTTACACGTGGCAAACATCCATGGTACCTCGTAACTCGAGGAAACCCTATAAAAGAGTTGGTGTTGTAACTGTGTAAACACATAGTTAACAACTCCATTTCCGCCATTGTTATACCTTCGCTCAATTCTTCATTTCCTCTCCTTCTTTTCCACGGAAATCCATCACACCAGGTTAGACCACCCGCCTTTCTAATCCTATTTATAAATCATGGTAAAAGATAATCCTGTGATCACGAACGTCCTCAACGTGATGTCCGCGGAGAAGTATATAGACTTTTTGTCTGAATATTACATACCTGAGAGCGTAAAACCTAGCTATCCAGGTGACGGTGAAGCTATCACGGACGCCCCTGCGGGGAAAATAGGCTTGTACACGCGCCTATTTGACTCGGCTAACTACCGCATCCCCCTATCTAGGTTCCTCGTAGATGTGCTATTGTATTATGATTTCCACATAACCCAGCTTCACTGTATAGGGGCGTACAAGGTTAACCAATTTGAGGTTACCTGCCATGCCTGCGAAGTGGCTCCCATCGTCAGTCTATTTAGGGTATTTTACTCCCCTCAAATGGTAAATGGGTGGTTGTCGTTTAAAAAATGATTCGCAACCACCCCTATGACTTATAGGAAACCCCTAGATTTCCTCAAGAAGTGGTACGACCACTACTTTTTCGTAGATGCCAAGGTGGTCCCTACCCCCTTTGTTCTGAAGTACAAAGTACGCTTTGACTATCCACCATTCTCCAAGAATTATAGCAGCCGGGACGTGAAAACGTTAGATACCAACCGCACAGACTTCCATAAGGGCCTGCCGGAGCATTTCTTATGCCTAGTAGGAATCAGCCGCAATTATTTTAGGAGGGAGGATAGACATCCATGCTTTCTAACCGATCGTAGACAGGGTAGGTACTCCTGACATATATGCCTGTTAACGTGTCCAAAATGCTAGTAAACTTACTAACACTTATGCGTGCTTATGTCCGCAAAGATGAAATTGTTTGGTCTACTACGCCAAGGGGATCCAAGCAAGGTTCTGGAAGGATCTCGACCCCTGAAAGAGGGAGAGCCCCCATTACTAGTCGCCACTACCAACATCACTATCGCACTGGAAGAAAGAACCGAGCAACGGTCGGATGAGCAGGGACCAGTGATCCAGAAGTCGCCGCTGGATTTCACCAATGAAGATGGTGGTGAGCTGCTGTGGAGAATGCCACCTCCATCCAAGGTGAAGAACAACCAACAGATCCATCTATCAACCGCATGTTTAATGATGATGATGAAGGAGAAGAGGAAGTGGCGTAGCTGGCCGGATCCTACCAACAACCAAAACCTTCGTACAAGAAGCGCAAAACCACCAGGAAGGTGGTGAAGAACGTATAGCGAAGGCGGGGGAACACAATGCGCCCGCCAAGAAACTGAGTAAAGACCATCCGCAATTCCAGGAAGGGAGCAGCACCACACTGCCACAAGACAACCCCCTGTCGCAAGCAGATACTCATGTATGGAAGGCAACACCAGTTAGCGCTGTAGCTCCTACCATCACGGAACCAATGATAGATGTGACGTAAGTACTTGTTATACTTCATAATATTTGATCCCCTATCAAAAACTCATAAGTGTATGTTTAAATAACAGGGTGGATCCTTCGATAGTGGCGTAAGAGAAGGAAGTGGAGAGAGAACCTTCTCCCATGATATCCACGATGCCCCCATCACCTCCCCCAACTCACGAAGAGGAGCCTCGCGCCGAGGGTCCGAACACTAACCTACGCCCGGCATGAAACTTGTCCAGCCTAACAAGACTAGAGGCGGAGTCTGAGTGTAAAGAGTTTATGGACCACCTAACTCCTCCGGCGCTGGCACAAGATCTAGATGAACTTGAGCATTGGACTCTTCTCGAGCAGTATGATGTTGCAACGGCGAACCAGGTAAGAGCTGGTGCAGCCTTACGGCGTCGCCTGGAGGAAGCTTTAGCCAATGTGAGCCGTGCTGATAGGAGGATTGCCCGTAAGGAAGAGATGGTGTAGAAGCACGAGAAGACAATCGCCTCCCTGCAGGCGGATTTGGTCGTGGCTCAAGCGACCATCAAAGAACAAACAAATCATGCCAACGTCCGTGAAGAGTGTATTGCTGAGTTGGAGGCTCTCCTTGAGGCAGCCAACAGCCAGGTACACACCATTTTTGTATACCAATGTATATGTGTAACATCTATGTCTTCCTTTGTAGTAACCCAAGTGTTGTTCACAGGTATCCGCAGGCGAAGCCGCCACCAAAACCGTAGCGGACCAATCCTCCGCCTTGGCAGAAGAGCGTGACACGTTGAAGGAGGAACTTATCAAGGAGCGGGCTGTCATGGAGGAGCGAACAGTGGCGATGGAGGGAGAACTGAACATGCTGGCAACAGAATGCGCTGAAGTGCTGTGCCCCCTACTGCTTACGGCCGTAGCTGGTCATAGGTGGATGGTGGGCCAAGGGATGCGCCTAGCTGTGACAAGGGTAACGGAGGCTCCTCAGTTTGTGCAGGCCTTCCCGGATGTTGTGTCAAACGGTATTGACCGTGGCAGGAATGAGCGGTTGACCAAGGCTGCGAAACTGATAAGCAAGAAAGAGGACATCTCCAAGCATGCCTATCATAACCCCAAAGCAGAGGCAAAAATGACTGCCTCTATGGCCGCTCTTGGAGATATGCAATACCCCTTCCTAGATGACCTTGAAGCTCTAAAGGATGCCTCCAACGAGGAGATCATGGCAAAGCTTACCCCAAACCCAATCCAGCTTACTCTGCCAACATATGATGCCAGTCTGAAGGTCGTGAAGGGTGAGAGGCCCTTGGCGGAGGCGTTGGAAGCCAACCTGGCCAAGGCGCAGAGTGGAAAGGATGCTCGTGGCGAAGCCCTCCGCGCCATGTTAGCCAAAGGGAAAAAGGAAGTAGGAGAGTTTCTGCCTCCTTTGTAGTTTAACTGTTGTAAACATTTGCACCTTGAATTTATTCGTCCGTGCATGTACACGGCTAGAATTCGCAACTCTATGTGTAAACACTTTTAGAATAGTGAAAAACCCAAAAAAATTCTCTCTAAGCCTAGGCGATTTCCGGCCACTTCTTTCTTGATTCGGATCTTTTATTTTCTTTTCCAACCGTTTATTCCTTTATATCACAATCATTGAATCCTTTATTTCATTCCTGATCGTTTCTGATTAGGGTTTCGTCTAGTTTTTGGACGGGGTTCTTGATCTGTAAACTGTTCTTGTAGTGGGGTAGAGGTTTCGTGTTGTTATATTTACTTGAGTAATCAGTTACCTAGGAAGATATTGATCGATCTTTTAGTCGGTTTTCGAGTCGTCTAGGATTTGTTATTGCTTATCCATTGGCGGCTGTTGTGGTATATTTAATCTACGAGCATCAAACTCTTAATTGCTTCTTTTGAAACGATCTAGGGTTTCCTGTTTGTGATTTTATGTACTATTTTGTCCCTGAATATTTTTCAAGTCGTTCTGGATTGTGAAGGCCAGTGTTTGTATTTCGTTATATATCTGCATAGGTACTGGTGGTGTTTGATATACCTAGCTTGAATATCCATTACCTGTTATTGGGTTTTTCGGGTTTCTTGCAACGGCTGGGTGACGGTTCATATCTAGGGTCTATTCTTGAGTACCGTTTTTTTTGTTGCTGTTGTTAACTCGTTGAGTTTGGTTTCTATTTTGTTGGGTTTAGAGAGATGGATCATGGTTTGCTGAAAGCGTCAAGGGTTAAGAATATAGATGGTAAAAAGCCTCCTCAAGGTGGTTTTATTAAGCAGGCGCTTCGTAATATACAAAACAAGATGAGTGTGGAGTTGCCTTTGAACGACTCTACTTCGGGGCTGCAGGGTATGGAACAGGCTGAGGTGTCTCGGCCTATACCTCCTTTGGTTTTAGGTAAAGCTAGCGTGAATCATGGCTCTTCTATGTCTGTTAAATCTGATTTGCCGATTAGATTATCTTATGTCAATCATGATTCTCCTGTTCCGGGTGCTAATATCGAAATCCCCTTGGACTCGATTCAAGGTGTGTGTGCACATTTTGCAAACAACATTTATGGGTATTTCATTGGTAAGCGTCTAACCTTTCCTATTGTTGAAAATTATGTACTGAATGCGTGGAAAAAGTATGGTATTGAACGCGTTATTCTTCGCAAAGGTTTCTTTCTCTTCAAGTTTAATACCCCTCATGGCATGAATAAAGTGATAGAGAATGGGCCATGGTTTATTCGTTCAATTCCATTATTTCTTAATGTCTGGACTCAGGACACGAGGTTGCACAAAGAGGAAATAAAAGTCGTGCCATTGTGGGTGAAGATTTATGATGTACCTATTGTGGCATACTCTGAAATTGGTCTTAGTTTGATTACTTCTGAGCTAAGACGTCCTATTATGCTGGATTCCTACACTATCCAGATGTGTCGTAACCCGTGGGGCACAAAAGAATATGCTCGAGCTCTTGTAGAATTCAATGCTGAAAAACCACTGATTTCGTCTATGGTGGTAGCTATTCCATTTAGTGATAAGCTGGGACACTCAATGGAAACTCTTCGGGTGGATTATGAGTGGAAACCCCCTCGGTGTGGTGTGTGTTTGAATTTTGATCATATGGATGAGTCTTGTCCTAAACAGTGCGTAACTAAGAACACACGGGCTGATGAGGAAGAGGTTAATCAAGTTTCTCGACTGAAGAAACAGCGTTCTAAGGCTATCAAGACACACCGTATCTATGGTCTTCGGATTAATAAACCCAAATCACAATGGGTTATTAAATCTGGAACGAAAAAGCCTCCTAAAGATAAGAGTTCAGGTACTAATCCTAATCATATTGATAATATAAGTATATCGCAACTTCAAAGTTCTATGGCTAAACTAATTGAGGAGGATAAGGTTATTGATGTGGCTACAGATACTGATCGAGGTGATTCTCATTCCGTTTTACCTACTAATGCGGCTATTGGTTGTGATGATCCCTTAAAACCGAAGAGTATTGATGGGGCTCCTTGTGCCTCTTCAAGTAAACCGAAGCGGGATTTTGATTATAGTCATTTTGATGATGTTGTTAATGCAAGTGATACTGATGATGAGGAGGTATTTGCATCTCCTGATGAATTTAATGCTTATCTATCATCTATCGAAGGAGGACAGGAGCCGGAATTGGAGGAGTATGACTGCTATGATGACTATTCGGATATACTTCGAGACTTACCGGGAGAGCTCAAGGCTTGCCGTGATTATCATCTCCCTAATACTGGTAGAAAGTAGTTTCTTTTTTCTGTCTTGTTTGTTCATAAGAGGGGTGTCTCTTATGTAGTGTAACTGTTAGGTGCTTTATTTGCATGTATGTTGCCTTTCGGGGCTGAGGTATAAGACTCACCTATACCCGTTTGTACTTCAGTGTTTTTTTGGAGTAATGTATTTTACCAGGGTAACCATTCCCCTTTACCCAAAAAAACACTTTTAGAATATCATATGTATGAGTCCGTGGTGATCACGGCAATTTTGTTTATCTAAATTGAAACTTGTTTATATTCCTTAGATATCGTGTATCTGTTCGCATTACATGTCACGACTTATCAAGAATAAAACTAAGTCTATAATTTACTAGACGTGCAGCGTGTGTCTTTATCATGTCCGGCACTATGTAAGTACGGCATGCGGAAACTTATTACAACGTCTTATAAATAAGGTGTCTAGTAAGGATACATGATCCGCGTCACTGGGGTTGCATCCCTCTTATGCGACAAGTTGAATTATTAGGTTCACTTAATCCTCTTACCCCTCCTGGGAGCGAATAGTACATGTACGGTTTGAATGAATGCATATGAATAAAAAATAGCACACTATGGAAATAACAAAGAAATCTCAAGAACATAAGACAATAATTTGCACAAGAACAGACCGTGGAGCTAGCTAGGCACCACGGCATTTTATTAGAACAGTTACGATATTTTGACAAAATTAAAAATCCTAAAACAAATAGAACCTAGAAAGCATGAAAAAAAATACATGGATCTTCTTTGAAGCTGACCACAGCGAAGTGCCCATGCGGAGGCCGTAGCCCTTTTAGAGGTAGCATCTTTTAAGGTTGCAAATATTCCATGTACAATCCAAGTCACGGCCATCCATGTCACGTAACTTGTACGCACCTAGTCCTAAAGCTTCCGTGACGTCATACGGCCCTTCCCACTTTGGACCGAGCTTCCATGTGTTCTCCGCGTGACTTGTCTCGTTAGCACGATAAACAAAATCCCTCGGTCGGAAGGAAACACTCTTGACTTTGGAATCGTAATAAGCTTTCATACGTGCCTTAGACTTGGCCTCATTGATAGCTGCTCTCGTTTATCCTCTAACAAGTCCAGATTGACCCGGAGTTTCTCATCGTTCGTGACGACGTTAACATCCGCAGTGCGGATTGTTGGCATCCCAATTTCTGCTGGGATAACGGCCTCGGTTCCGTAGGCCAGCGTGAATGGAGTGTCCCCATTGGCTGTTTTGATCATCGTCCTATGTGTCCATAGGACATGCGGAAGTTCATCTACCCACTTAGCACTTCGTTCATCTGGGCGTGCTTTGATACCTTCACCTAGGCTTCTGTTTGCCCACTCCACGAGACCATTAGTCTGTGGGTGTTTAACTGATGCGAAACGCCGTGTGATGTTCAACGCCGCACACCAATCCTTGAATGGATTATCTGCGAACTGCTTTCCGTTATCCGAGATGATCTCGCCTGGCAAGCCAAAGCGGCACACAATATTTTCCCAAACAAACTTTTTTACCTGTTTGCCCGTAATCGTTTTGACCGCCTTAGCTTCTATCCAGCGCGTAAAATAGTCCATTGCGACGATCAAGAACTTAACGCCTCCTGTGGCAACAAAAAAGGTCCTCGCCTGGCAAGCCAAAGCGTCCTACTAGGAGAACATAACATCTCCTATAGACCAAGGACAGCCGTCAAAGGCCAAATTTTGGCAGACTTCCTAATTGAGAAACCTGAGGAGGACGAACCAATGGTGAAAAAAGAAAAAATTCCAACAAAACCATGGGTTTTGTTTACTGACAGATCTTCGTGCACGGACAGATCAGGAGTCGGCCTCATTCTCACGAATCCGGAAGGAATGGAATTTACCTACGCCTTGCGCTTTGAGTTCACAGCCACGAATAATGAGGCAGAATATGAAGCATTGATTGCGGGTTTAAAAATCGCCGCTAGGATGGGAGTCCGCAACCTTGAGGCCTACGTGGACTCACGGCTTGTCGCGAATCACATCCTAGGAGGGTACGTAGCCAAGGAGGATAACATGATCCAATACTTGGAGAAAGTCAAGTCACTCATCGCCACTTTTGGAAAGTTTTCCATCAAGCAGGTACCAAGAGGCGAGAACAAGAAGGCGTATGCTCTTAGCAAGATTGCGTCTACAAGCTTCGCCCATTTATCCAAACAAGTATTGGTTGAAATACTTAAGGAAAATCCATTACCGGAGGAGAAATCGCAACCATAGTTGAAGAAGAAGGACCTACATGGATGACCCTGATCATAACTTATCTAACTGATGAAATCCTTCCGGAGGACGAAAAAGCGGCACGGCGTATCAAAAAGAAGTCGCAACATTTCGAACTCCGAGATGGTGTTTTATACAAATGTTCCTTCCTACAGCCATGGTTGCGATGCGTCGGGCCGCGCCAGGCTAGCTATGTGATTAGTGAAATACTTGAAGGGTTGTGCAGCATGCACGCAGGCCCCAGATCAGTAGTGACACGAGCTTTACGCACATGGTACTATTGGCCGACTATACATCGGGACGCACGAGACATGATTCTTAAATGCAGCGATTGCCAAGTACACAGGCCTGTACCGCGACATCCACAACAAGAACTAACACCCATCACATCCCCATGGCCATTCTATAAGTGGGGGATTGATATTGCAGGACCTTTTCTGTTGCCGCAGGAGGCGTTAAGTTCTTGATCGTCGCAATGGACTATTTTACGCGCTGGATAGAAGCTAAGGCGGTCAAAACGACGGGCAAACAGGTAAAAAAGTATTGTGTGTCGTTTGGGCTTGCCAAGCGAGATCATCTTGGATAACGGAAAGCAGTTCGCGGATAATCCATTTAAGGATTGGTGTACGACGTTGAACATCACACGGTGTTTGGCATCAATTAAACACCCACAGACTAATGGTCTCGTGGAGCGGGCAAACGGAAGCCTAGGTGAAGGTATCAAAGCACGCCTAGATGAACGAAGTGCTAAGTGGGTAGATGCACTGCTGCATGTCTTATGGGCACATAGGACGATGATCAAAACAGCCAATGGGGACACTCCATTAGCGCTCGCCTACGAAACCGAGGCCGTTATCCCAGCAAACATTGGGATGCCAACAATCCGCACTGCGGATGTTAACGTCGTCACGAACGATGAGCAACTCCGGGTCAATCTGGACTTGTTAGAGGAGAAACGAGAGATCGCAGCTATCAATGAGGCCAAGTATAAGGCACGTATGAAAGCTTATTACGATTCCAAATTCAAGGGTGTTTCCTTCTGACCGGGGGATTTTTTTTATTGTGATAACGAGGCAAGTCGCGCGGAGAACACAGGGAAGCTCGGTCCAAAGTGGGAAGGGCCGTATGAGGTCACGGAAGCTTTGGGACTTGGTGCGTAAAAGTTTCATGCCATGGATGGCCATGACTTGGATCGTACATGGAATATTTGCAACCTTAAAAGATGTTACCTCTAAAAGGGCTACGGCCTCCGCATGGGCACTTCGTTGTGGTCAGCTTCAAAGAAGATCCATGTATTTTTGTTTTCATGCTTTCTAGGTTCTATTTGTTTTAGGATTTTTAATTCTGTCAAAAAAATCGTAACCGTTCTAATAAAATGTCGTGGTGCCTAGCTAGCTCCACGGTCTGTTCTTGTGCAAATTATTGTCTTATGTTCTTGAGATTTCTTTGTTATTTCCATAGTGTGCTATTTTTATTCATATGCATTCATTCGAACCATACATGTACTATTCGCTCCCACGCGGGGTAAGAGGATTAAGTGAACCTAATAATTCAACTTGTCGCATAAGAGGGATGCAACCCCAGTGACGCGGATCATGTATCCTTACTAGACACCTTATTTACAAGACGTTGTAATAAGTTTCCGCATGCTACTTACATAGTGTCGGACATGATAAAGACACACGTTGCACGTCTAGTAAATATAGACTTAGTTTTATTCTTGATAAGCCGTGACATGTCATGCGAACAGATACACGATATCTAAGGAATATAAACAAGTTTCAATTTAGATAAACAAAATTTCCGTGTACATGAACGAACGAATAAATACAAGGTGCAAATGTTTACAACAGTTAAACTACAAAGGAGGCAGAAACTCTCCTACTTACTTTTTACCTTCGGCTATCATGGCGCGGAGGGCTTCGCCACGAGCATCCTTTCCACTCTGCGCCCTGGCCAGGTTGGCTTCCAACGCCTTCGCCAAGGGCCTCTCACCCATCACCACCTTCAGACTGGCATCATATGTTGGCAGAGTAAGCTGGATTAGGTCTGGGGTGAGCTTTGCCATGATCTCCTCGTTGGAGGCATCCTTTAGAGCTTCAAGGTCATCTAGGAAGGGGTATTGCATATCTCCAAGAGCGGCCATGGAGTTTGTCATTTTTGCCTCTGCTTCGGGGTTATGATAGGCATGCTTGGAGATGTCCTCTTTCTTGCTTATCAGTTTCGCAGCCTTGGTCAACCCCTCGTGCCTGCCACGGTCAATAACGTCTGACACAACATCCGCGAAGGCCTGCACAAACTGAGGAGCCTCCATTATCCTTGACACGGCTAGGCGCATCCCTTGGCCCACCATCCACCTACGACCAGCTATGGCCGTAAGCAGTGGGGGGCACAGCACTTCGGCGCATTCTGTTGCCAGCATGTTTAGTTCTGCCTCTACCGCTGCTGTTCGCTCCTCCATGACAGCCCACTTCTTGATAAGTTCCTCCTTCAGCGTGTCACGCTCTTCTGCCAAGGCGGAGGATTGGTCCGCTGTGGTTTTGGTTGCGGCTTCGGCTGCGGATACCTGTGAACAACACTTGGGTTACTACAAAGGAAGACATGGATGTTACACATATACATTGGTATACAAAAATGGTGCGTACCTGGCTGTTGGCTGCCTCAAGGAGAGCCTCCAACTCAGCAATACGCTCTTCACGGACGTTGGCATGATTTGTTTGTTCTTTGATGGTCGCTTGAGCCACGACCAAATCCGCCTGCAAGGAGGCGATTGTCTTCTCGTGCTTCTCCACCATCTCTTACCTACGGGCAATCCTTGTTGGTACCTTGTAAATGTATATTACTTATTAACTTAAGTAATAACTATTACTTCGACTCAAGTGTGTTGTTTTAACATTAGATAAGCACTATGAAAGATTAAAATAACAATACCAATATACTTTTCAACGTATAGACTTTTATTAGAATCAAATAAAGAATCTATAACCCACTTTGTTTGCGGAATAAAAAAGTGGATGAATGACAATGGGGTTTGATCTCCTCTACTTAAACGTTTAACCAAAGTTAAACTCTAAGCTCCAATCTAAACGTTCATATGCATCTTCGGCTATATGGTTTAGTTGGTATCGAGAGAGAAAGGTTTTCCAGAGTTTAAGCTCTTGTATTGGTTACCTTTCTCTCACAATGTACACTCCTTTATATAGGCAGTGTAAATTAGGGTTTGCACATGAGTTTATCCAGTGGGTGGTTAATGCCCATGCTGGATAAACAGTAAAAAGTACATAATAAACTATTCTAGAAAAGATAAAGGTTGTACTTATATCTAAGTATACAAGCAACCTAGACTTAAAGTAATATTTTCTCGCCTAATGCAAACCATCAGAATACTAAAGAGTCTTCAATATCCTAGAGGAGATCGACATCATTCAGTTTGGTATTGTCAAGCCAAACTGAACTAAAAGCCCTTCTTCAGTCCTTATTCTTCAGCAACTAGACCGCCTAGTATTTGAAGCGAAGACTCCTTTGTCTTCTAAGTTCACTAGAAGGGGAGTGCTGAACTTTCTTCAGCTATAAGGTCTTCGATAGGAACTCTGTTCCTCTGTTCATCCTTCAGTAGACTGGCCTTACTGCTGAGCATGAAACACTTATGGGGATTTTATATTCAAATCCTAGAGTTGCTTCAGGGTCAGTAAATACTAACCCAACAATCTCCCCCTATTTGGATATACAAATAGCCTAAGTCTAATGTCAGTGGTAAGTGAGCATAACAACTTCTTCTTACTTGCACTGAACAATTAATAACTTATAAACATCAGATAATCATTTATTCAACAACATTAAAAATTACAAAAAAAATTATTACAAATGATTATTCAGTTTTCCTTTGGCCAAAGTTCTTCAATGAAAGGGGTCTGTACTGATGGATCAGAGTTTCTGATGTCCAGTATTGATAATAAGCACATGCTGAAGGTTCTTACAGCTTCAGTCAGTCCTAGAGCACCATGGTGAGCAAATAAGATTTTCTGAATGTTTCCAAGAAATTCATTGTTCAGATCATCAAGATCACTAATGCCCACAAAGTCTTGTCGTTCACGATGGTTGAACATAATCATTCCTAATTCTGGTTCTTCTAACACATGTCCAGGGAGATGATTTTCAAACTGAACAAGATCTTTGTATTTCTTGGTGGTGACAAAGATATCACCCACACCAGGTTGAACCATATTGGCTCTCTTGTTCAGTTCTAGAATTGGATATTGATCCTCTAGTGAGATTTGGTTGCTGATGTTCAGATGCTGACCAAGCCTTTCATGATTTCTCACAAAGTGTTCAATTCTTGTGCGAACTTCTACCCATCTCCTGGATGTTTTCTTTTTCAATGAATCTGCTCATCTCTAGCCATTCAGTATAGGAGAGCTCCTTCCCTTGACAGTCATCTATGATCTCGTCAGCCCCCATCAGCCCCATAGAACTTCAGATTGATATCTTTCTTGTAAGTCACCATGTCAACGTTTGTGATCTCTGAGAGACATATTCTGTTCAACCTTGCTATACAAAATTTTTCGTATAATATCTTTTTCTTGAAGAGGCCTTTAACCTCAGATTTTCCAATTTTTTCATATAAGCTCATCTTCAGATCTTTGAGCTTTTCTTCATTTTGAAGCTTGTGAATTTTATCAAGTTCTTCTTGAGTGGCCAGCCCTGACTTGATAATTCTTTCATCTAATGTGAATTCACCTTTGCTTTTGTATTTGATGGGAGGTGACCCATTTTCAGATGATTCAGTGCTGGTGGTACGACCATCAATATGAGTGTCCTTGGCTGAAGACTCCCCCTTAGTCTTAGCTGGACTATCTTCACTAAAGGGAGATACATACACCATAGGTTGTTTTTGGGCCTTCTTCTATGCATGTTTCTTAAAGAGCTGCTGAATAGTGACTTTCTCCCCCTCAGCAGAAGATTGCCCTGCAACTTCTGATGAACCCCCAGCAGGTAAGCATGCACATAGAGAGTCTAAGGTGGATGATACCTTGGCCATAGAGAGTCTAAGGTGGATGATACCTTGGCCAACATTGCTGGAACATTAGCAAGAGCATTTAGTTTCTGCTGAACTTCATCAGATAAGTTCAGTTTTTGTTGTTCCAGCAAGCCCACCCTATCCTTGATCTTGGATACTGAATCACATAGCTCATTAAGCTGAGTAGGAATTGGCTTGAATTCAACAGGCAAGTGTCCCCCCTTGGCGCCAGTGGAGAGAGGCACTTCCTTCATTGTCTGCTGATCGCCACCTTCAGCGTGCTGATCAGTTTCAAGTCCTTCACCACCAGGGTTGGGTTTACCTGATGGATCCTGAGAAAGAGTCCCTGATGAGTTAAGATCAATGATAATGTTTTTGGTTCCTTTAGTAGAACCCTGTTGTGGGGGAAATACATCATTAGAAACAGATAGGCCAGGGTCAGCATCAACTGTTGGATTTGCTGACACATCATTCCCTGATGCAGACTCAGAGTGAAAAATGATAGAGATTGGTAATGAAATTTGAGATGCATTCAGATTTAAATTGCTTACCGATGCTGACTCCACTCTATCGAGCTGAGGGTGCGCTATATCTTCACCCTTCTCTCCTAAAGAAGTTGAATGATGGGTTTCCTTCAGGGCCTCTTGATGCATGCCACCTTCAGCAGAGACTGATGGTGGCGGCTGGCTTGGGTTCTGGTCCTTGGCCGAGGACTTTTGTTTCTTCAAAGCTTGTCCTTTGGGATCATCAGAATGCTACTTTGAGGAAGATTCTGTGGGGTGCCTCCTTTTCTTAGACGCACGCTTACACTTAAGAGTATTCACAAATGTGCTCTTTTGACGTGGTCCAGAAGAAGCTCCAGACTTTGTGCCTGTTAGATCCCCTTCTCTAGTTGGAGGAGTGTCTTTTGGAGCTTTAAACACTACTAGAGCATTTGATGAGCAAATGTCCAACATGGGCTGTGCGAAAGGAGGTTTAGTTGTGCTGACTGGAATGTTCCAGCGATTGGTATCTAAGATTAAGAAAACAAGTTTAACTCCTTCATTTTTAGAGTACTCTTCACCAAATTGGTCAGCAAAAATGAGGGATAAAAATCTGGTGTGGACCACATTCTTCTCCCTAGTTTTCTTCTCCATTTTTCCATGGAGATCTACAAAGATTAGTTTTCCAAAATCAGCTTTTATGCCCTTTGCAAGACAATACAAAATTAGGGCATCCTTTTGGTTGATTTGATCAAGCCCACCAGTTTTCCCACCCAGACACTCAATTAAGATGGTCATAAAAAATTTCCACCTAGGTGGTAAACAGCTCCTCTTCAACCCCCATTTATCACCAATCTCTTTAGTGTATCCAATTTCTCTAAAAAATGTTTTGACAGCAGAGAGATCATTGGGAACAGCCTCATATTTGCTAGAATCCTCCAAATATTTTAACCCTAAAACCCTTCTAAACATCTTTAAATTTATTTTCCCATGAATACCCAAAGTTGTAGACACAAACTCAATAGATTTCTTGTTCTTTGACCCTTGTGTTGTGAACCAAAATTATTTTAACACATTTTCAAACATAACCCCTGGATCCTTGAACAAGGCATCATGAATCACACATTTGGACAAAAAGTTTAGTACTTGGTTTCCTGGTTCAGATGTTAAGGTTTCTGGTTTGATCAAGGTGATGTTGTTGGGTTTAAAGAATATTTCCTCGATGGGATAGTTTACATGGATGGAAGGATTGAGGGTGATCTCAGTCTCTTGTGATTGTGAAGAAGATTCAGTAGCCATTGATGTTTGTTATGTGTGTTTTTTTGAAAGAGAGAGTTGTGTGTGTTTTTTTTTTTGAAAACTTTTGCATATGATATGAATCCTCAATCTTCAAAAGATATATATATGCATAAACACTTTTGACTGGTTTGTCAAAGTTTGTAAGACATTTGAAAAGAGAATGAAACTCTTAGGGTTTCTTTTGAACAAATAGCACAAACTCTCTCATTAATGTTCTGAAAAAGGTGATGATTATCTGTTGTTGTGAACAGTGAAACGCCTCATTGTGTCAGAAAGTTGTTGACTGTGATATGGACGCTTGATATTCCTAGATAAACAATTGACACCTTTTGAAAGAATGTTTTGTATTTATTCTAAATAAACAAATGCCATTAACTCTTTTAATCACATGATTGATTTGTTTTAAAAGCAGTTGCTCAGATATGCTGAAGCTGATGGCAATGCTTGTGAGCTTCAGTGCGTCAGATGAGGCGACAAAACCCTATATACATGTTCACATAAGTGAACAAGACATATGACATTACACGCTCCTCTAATCAGGACTAGCTACTCAGTTGTATTTGAAATTTGTTCAGCATTGCTGAAGGAATCTTTTGATGACTGGTGATTATTTGTTCAGCTTCAGTGAATCAGATAAGGCGACAAAACATCATATACACAATCACATAAAGTGAAATAGACACATGACATTGCACACTCCTTTACTTAGACAATGCTACCTAACATTAATCAAATTCTTTTATGAAATGTTGAACCTTCAAGCTTCTTCAGTACATGCTGAATGTTCAGATTTTGTATCATCAATGTTCAGCATACCAAGCTCCATTATCAATCTTTTGAAAGTTGGTTCATCCAATGGTTTGGTGAAGATATCAGCCAATTGGTATTGAGTGGGGATGAAATGTAATTCAATGTCCCCTTTCACAATGTGATCTCTGATAAAGTGATATCTGATATCAATGAGTTCTGTTCTTGAGTGGAGGACTAGATTATTGGATATTGCAATAGGACTACTGTTATCACAAAAGATTGTTACCTTTTCATATTCTATGTCATAATCTGCCAGTTGGCTTTTCATCCAAAGAACATTGGCATAACATCCAACAGCTGCCACATATTCAGCTTCTGCTGAAGACATGGAAACTGTTTGTTACTTTTTAGCACTCCAACACACAAGTTTGCCACCAAGCAATTGGCAGGCACCAGAAGTGCTTTTTTTGTCAAAATTGCATCCAGCATAGTCGGAATCTGAATACCCCTTTAGGTTAAAACCTGAGGATTTGGGGTACCAAAGACCTAGACTTGGTGTACCTTTTAGGTATCTGAAGATTCTCTTTACAGCAGTAAGGTATGACTCCATTGGACCTGCTTGGTATCGTGCACAAAGGCATGTAGAGAATTGAATGTCAGGCCTGCTTGTAGTTAAGTACATGAGTGACCCAATCATACCTCTATACTGAGTCTCATTGATTGATTGTCTAGTGAGATCGGGTCCTAAGTTGTTAGGGGGTACCATTGGAGTCTTCACTGAAGCACAATTGATATCATACTTCTTCAGCAGATCCTTGACATATTTTTCTTGATTGATGGAGATGCCTTGGTCAGATTGTTTAATCTGAAGACCAAGGAAGTATGTGAGTTCTCCCATCATACTCATCTCAAACTTGCTGGTCATAAGCTTGGCAAATTGTTTGCAAAGTTTCAAGATTGTAGAACCAGATATTATGTCATCCACATAAATTTGTACCAGAATGGTGTCAGTTTTAGATTTATAGATGAACAAGGTGCTATCTATTTTTACTCTTACAAATTTATGTTCAATGAGAAAAGTTGAGAGAGTTTCATACCATGCTCTTGGAGCTTTCTTCAGTCCATACAAAGCTTTGTAAAGCTTGTAGACATGATTTGGGTATTTACCACTCTCAAAGCCAGGAGGCTGGGTAACATAAACTTCTTCTTTTAGGTCACCATTTAGGAATGAACTTTTGACATCCATTTGGTAGATGATGACGTTCATGTAAGTGGAATATGCAAGGAAGATTCGTATGGCTTCCATACGTGCAACTAGAGCAAAGGTTTGATCAAAATCAACACCAGACTCTTGATTGAATCCTTGGGCCACCAGCCTAGCTTTATTTTTGGTCACTGCATTGGTTTCATCTCTTTTGAGCTTGTAAACCCATTTAGTGCCAGTGGTTGATTTACTATATGGAAGAGGAACCAATTTCCAGACTTTGTTTCTTTCAAATTGATTGAGTTCCTCTTGCATGGCATCCACCCATCCAGGGTGTGTGAGTGCTTCAGAAACCTTTGTAGGTTCAATTTCTGAGAGAAAATTTTCATAAATGCATTCTCCAGATGAAGCAGCACTCAGTTTCTTTGCCATAGATCTAGTGACTCTACCTTCACCAGGATTACCTATTATGTTCACCAGCTGTATGTGACTATTTTGAGTCCAAGATTTTTGTGGAGCTGGAGAATAGGTACTGGTATCATGATTAGAGCTAGAACTTGGAAGTCAATGACATGGACTTAGACTTAGAATGTCTCTAGTGTCTATTGAAGGATATTCAGCGGACAAAGGTTCAATCATTGAAGGACTTCCTTCTTGGTAAGAAGGAGCATATCCAAGACCTAATACCCTAGAGATGATAGGAGAGCTTTGAGCAAGGGGCTCAGATTGTTCTTCAGCAGCTGCATATGATTGATCATTTTTATCATGTGTGTCATCATGCTGATTGTTTTGAGACTGACCATTTTGGTCATTTGTGTTTCCTTGCTGATCATTTTGAGATTGGTCATTATTTGATTGACGGCCATCAGTATGTGATACTGAAGGATTTCCTTTTGTAGGACTTGTCATATCTTCAAATGGATCAATATGAGGGACTAAATTGCTTGTTTGATATTTTTGAGAAGGCTCATAATGATTGAATTTATTAGATGGATAATTGTGAGATTCATGTATATGAAGTTCATCATCTGATGGATTTGAAAAAGTGAGAGCTTCAGAACTTTCATTGAAGAGATGTGATAGGTTTCTTCAATACATTGTCTTCTTGTGTTGAAGACTTTGTATGCTTTAGATACTAGGGAGTATCCAAGAAAGTAACCATCATAAGATTTTTCATCAAACTTTCCAAGGTGATCCTTGTGATTGTGAATGAATACTGGACACCCAAACACATGTAAGAATGAAATGTTTGGAATTCTCCCCCTGAAGACTTCATAGGGAGTCTTCATGTGTCTCTTCACAATGATGGATCTATTTTGAGTGTAGCAAGTAGTGGCTACAGCATCAGTCCAAAAATGTTTAGAGAGAGCGGATCCAGCAAGCATTGTCCTTGCTGCTTCAGTCAAGGTTTTGTTCCTTCTTTCAGCCACACCATTTTGTTCAGGTGTGTAAGGAGATGAGAAATTTTGGGAAATTCCTTTGTCATCACAGAATTTGATCAGTGAGTGATTTTTGAATTCAGTGACATTGTCAGTTCCGAGTTGTTTGACATGAGTGTCATTTTGATTTTCAACTCTTTTGATGAAAGACATAATGGCATCTGGTGCATGCCTTTTCTTAGTCAGAAAATATACCCAGGTGTACCTTGAGTACTCATCAACAATGACAAGTGTATATTTTTCATGACAAATGGTCCTAGGCGATACTGGGTCAAATAAGTCCATGTGAAGCAAATGAAGACTTTCTTTGATTGAGAAAGTTTGCTTTGTTTTGAAATTGGCCCTATGGTGCTTCCCTTTTTCACATGTTGAGCATGGTTTGTCCTTTGAGTAGACAAGTGAAGGAAGACCAATAACAAGATTTTGTTTTGCCAGCAGAGTTATTGTTTTGAAATTGAGATGTGAAAGCCTTTTATTCCAAATCCAATTGGTAATATTGGAGGCTTTAGCAAAGAATCATGTCTCCTGAGTAGAGTTCATGTTCATGATATAAACATCTTTGACTCTAGGAGCAATCATCACAATTTCATGATTGGACTTGAAGATTGTACCTTTTTTGTCATCAATTAGCACAAGATACTTTGCATCACAAAGTTGACTTATGCTGATGAGGTTGTGCTTCAATCCATTTACATATGCTACCCTTGAGAAAACTATACCATTGCATTTTACTAAACCAAATCCTTCAGTAGTAGCTGATGAGTTATCACCAAAAACAACTTTCGGACCTTGTTCCTCCTTATACTTGTGCAGATAACTTTTGGTGCCAGTCATATGCCTTGAGCAGCCACTATCTACGTACCAAATAGGCTTCCTGAGATCACACTACACAAGTTAAGGAAATGGTCAGTTTTGTTTTGAAACCCACCTTTGTTGGGTGGGGGTTTAGATCTAGAAGGTGTTCTAGATCTGAAGGGTCCTCTTGTAGAGGGTATGTGTGATTGCTCAGAAGAAGAAGAGGTCTGAACAGCTTTAGCTTTCTTAGCCTGGATGGCTTCACCGCTTCTGAACCACTCTATATGGTTGTGATCAGATGTAGTGTGGACATCGCTTCCACAAGTCTCACAACATTTGGTAACAGAGTTTGGGTTTCGTGGTTTAATACCTCTTCTGAGTGAGATGATTCGATTATGTCAATGAGTGTCATGGTCATAACTTCCACAAATATTACAAACAGGGTAATAGTGTCAGTCATCTGAGTGATGATTGCCCATACCACAATGAATGCATGGTGGGAAAGGCATATTTCGCCTGGAATGAGATGCTTCAGATTTGTGAGCATCAACACTTGTTTTGGCCAGCATATACTGAGTGTGTTCACAAGTGTGATGATCAGTCCTTTCACATTTAGTACAATAAATCACTCTTAAGCAAGTTTGAGTGAGATGGTTGTTTTGACCACATAACTCACAAGCTCTTTTGAATTGTGTCTTGTACTTTAAATGAGGAGAGTCTAAAGGTTCATCTCTGAATCGTGTTGGTATTTGCTGAAGCCTGAGTTGTATTTTAAGATCATTGATCTCTTGCATGACAAGAGACATTCTCGTATCTTCCTCAGATTTAGCACTCTTCAGTTTATTTGATGAAACTGAAGAGGTAATTCCCATATGTGAACCTTCAGCAGGAGCTGAAGAGTTCTTTGAAGTGTCAATTTCGACATGTTTGGAAGAACCACCTTTGTGTGTGGTGTGTGACTTGATGATAGACTGGATAGTTTTGGGTCCAGTAGAGGGTTCAGCACCAGCCAGCTTCTCCAAAGGAGGAAGTGGGGTACTTACTTTATTCTCTATATCATCATCTGAGTCATCCTCAGTAACTGAGGATTCAACTGGTGCTGAAGTGTCAACACATGCTTGTAACTCAGGAAGAAGGATTCGTCCAGTGTCATGATTGGGTAAATTCTCTTCACCTGACCTTTCAATGTCAGGGATCGAGCTACCATCCTCATTTGAGGCTTTGACAAAGACAATAGATTTGGTGCTGGAGGATCCTTCAGCACCAAGCATTTTCTTCTTTTGAGCAGGTAATTTTTTTTGGTAAAGGGGAAACAACCCCGGTAAAATATATTAACCAAAAAACAGTTAAATACAAATGGAATGCGGCTGAAACACCACATTAACCTCAAGCTAAAAGCTTGAACATCAAAGTCACATGACATACCATGCAACTAAAAACAAAACAATACAAATCCAATCACCCCAATTGGATAAAACCACCTACAAAGACACGGATGAAAAATAAACATAATCATTTGAGCATAAAATCATCCGAAATATTCCACCGCTGAAACAACCGGGCGCCAGCATTTGTCTTCTTAAAGCGACATGACATAAGTCTAGCACGAACACACGTCACAATACAGTTAACAAGCTGATCAACCGACCTCCTTGACACCTTAAATAATCTGCAATTCCGTTCCTGCCACAGAAAGTAAACACAAGCCGCGAGCACAAGTTTGGATAGCAAACATTTAGAAGTCTTCCTATTGGCCACCGGTTCCAGATTGGAAACAAAGACATACAGTGAAGAATTAAAAGAAACCTCCGCCAAAGCACAAATGTCCCTTCAAACCTGAGACGAGAATGTACACTTAAAAAAGAGGTGATCATATGAGTCGGGCTGGATATCACACAGCGAGCACATGCCGCTTAATATTGGAGACACATTCCATGCATGCAACTTATCTTGGGTTCTAAGGCGTTTGAGCATGACAAGCCACAAAGTAACCGCATGCCTTGGAATGCACGAGGGAAACCACACCACAGGCGCCCAGGAAACGCTAACAACACTCGGCCTAAGCTCACGCCAAGCATTCCAAACACTAAACGTAGTTTCAATACCCACCCTAGAACGTCAAACCAGCTTATCCTCCGCCAATAGAACAGGAATATTAATATTCGTAACAAAGGGATACTTTTGCTTAATATGATCCGGCCAATGTAAAATCCCATTAGATAAAAGTTGGATAACCTTGGATTCTGAATGCAAACCTGATATGTACATATCACGATGGGTAATAGCATTCTCTAACGGACTATTATCACACCATTTATCAAACCAAATTGAAGTCTTTGAACCATCTCCAATTTTATGCCAAAAGAAGTCACGAACATAAGGACGAAGCTGAAGTAGTTTCCGCCAACTCCAAGTCATATTCCCACGAACAGGTATGCTCCAAAAATTCCGATCCTTGAGCTTATAGCTAAAAATCCATTTCACCCATAACGATTCCTTCAATGATAAAAGCTTCCAGATGTGTGAAACCATAAGCTTTGTTAAAATCACCCAAACGACTAATACCAAGCCCGCCCTCAGATTTAGGGAGACATACATTATCCCAAGCAACTTTAGCCTTACCCCTACCAAGAACACCATGACACCACAAAAAACCCCTCATACGCTGCTCGATAACCAAAAGAATACGACTGGGGAGAATAAAAATCGACGCCCAATACACATGCAACGAACCAAGAACCAATTGAATCAATTGTAATCTCCCGGCAATGGACAACGACTTATTCTTCCAATCATTGATGCGAGCATCAACCTTTTCAAGTAATTCCTTACAATCACTATAAATAAGCCGAGTAGAAATCAAAGGGACTCCAAGGTATTTAACCGGTAACCTTCCTTCATCAAAGGGCAGAATCTGAAGAATAGCAAGCTTGACATAGTTCAAAACATTACAGAAGTAAGCAGTACTTTTAGGAAGACTAGGAGCTAAACCAGAACTACCCTTAAAGACCTCCAACGCCTCCTTAATAATAAGAGCCGAACCCGCATCACCATGAGCAAAAATGAAAAGGTCATCAGCAAAGCACAAATTAATTATTTTCAAATGTGAACAATACCGTTGATACGTAAAACGATCCTCCTCCTCCACTTTCCTCTAAAGAATAAGGGTCAAGATTTCCATGATCAAAGTAAATAGATACGGAGATAAAGGATCCCCTTGACGAAGACCACACTTACCCTTGAAGAAACCATGAATAGAAACATTAAGGCAAATAGAATAAGAAGTCCTCGTAACACATTCCATAATCCACAAGATCATCTTCTCATGAAACCCAAAACCACAAAGAACACTACAAAGAAAATCCCAATCTACCGTATCATAAGCTTTTTGAATATCCACCTTAAAGGCACATCTAGGGGTAACCCGGTCCAAATGATAATTATGCATAAGCTCCTGGGTCAACAAAATATTATCAGATATACTTCTACCTGGAACAAAGGCAGACTGATTGGGGCTAATCAAAAACACCAAACTCTCCTTAATGCGATTAGCAATAATTTTGCTAATACATTTAAAGAGAACGTTACAACAGGAGATATGATGAAAATCCGTTACATGCACAGGATTTTTAACCTTCGGAATGAGGGTGATAAGAGTATGATTAATCTCCCGAAGAAGTTTACCATTAGAGAAGAACTCCTTCACAGCCCTAGTAACATCACCCCCAATAATATCCCATGCATTTTTAAAAAAGGCAGAAGTATAACCATCCGGACCCGGTGATTTGTCATCCCCCATAGAAAACATAGCAGATTTAACCTCTTGATCAATAATTGGACACACCATATTCAAGGCCTGATTGTCATCCAATTTAACACGAAATAAAGGGTCAAGGTTCATAGCAGTGGTGTTACCAGCCTGCCCAAGGAAAGCTTCATAATGCGTGACAAAAATATTAGCAACCTGATCATTGGCATACACAGTCCCATCAGCAGCCGTAACCACATTGATACGATTACGCGACATCCTCCCTTTAATAGCTTTATGAAAAAAGGACGGTGTTAGAATCACCCTCACGTAACCACGTTACCTTAGCTTTCTGCCTTAAAAAATGCTCCTCCATAATGACGGCCTCCTTAAAATCCAACACATATCTAGCTTCCTCATCCCTAATAACAACATTGAAAGGGTCACGATCCAGCACCTCCTGCACCCTATCCAACTCTGTCTGAAGAAAAATCACATTCTTATGAAGGTTACCCCGATCATACAGTAACTTACGTATAGGCTTCTTAAGCTGCCTAAGCTTCTTGACCACCTGAAACATGAAAAAACCACTAATTTGGTTCTCCCAAACCTGTTGAACAGTCCCATGAAAACTAGCATGCTTCGTCAGAAAGTTGGGAAACTTGAAAGGAGAATGTTTAGTCCTAACCGCAACAAGAATATTAAGGACCGCAGGAGTATGGTATGACAGCCTATAAGGCTTAAAACAAGCAAAAGCCCCACAAAAAGCATCACAGAACTGAATATTACCAAGGATACGATCAATCTTCTTTAAAAGACCATCCTGACCCGCGGGCTTCTGGTTCCAAGTATAATGTAAACCTGAATATTGAATGTCTTCCACCTCAGCATCATTTAAACATTCTTTAAACTCTCTCATAGAAATATCCAGCCTAGATGAATTGACACTACTATCAGCAATGTCTAACGCCGCATTGAAATCACCTAATAAGCACCACGGCCTACTACGAATGAAAAGAGCATGGAGACCAAGATCACACCAAAGCACCCGCCTATGAGTGTAGTTATTGTGTGCATAAACAAAGGAACAAAAAAGCTCTTTACTTTCCATCTTAAGCCAAATACGAGTGTGCACAACTTGATCAGTTTGCACAATGACAGTCACATCTACATCATTATGATTCCAACCAATGATAATACGAGTACCCTTACTACAAAGATGACCATCGGACGTCCAATCCTAATGTTTAAACACATACGAGCATAACTTAACCAGTTTAGAATCCACAACATGTGATTCAAGTATTGCACAAACAGAAAGGTTGTTTTCAGCAATAACTTGTCAAATTTCATTCTGCTTAGGGGTGAAATTCATTCCCCTTATATTCCAGGCAGCCACACTAATCATGGGAACTCGATGCAGTGGGAGTGCTAAAAACTCTAGAAGCATTAATGGCGGCCGATCAAGAAAAAAAAATAAAAAAACAGCTTGCGATTCAATTTTTTGGCTCGTTTGATCTAGATCTCTTATAACACTCGTGTTCTTTCATCTAATCTGTGGTTAGGTTTTGATTTAACACGTTTTTTATTTGATTATCTGGTTATTCGTCCATTAGTTTTGTTGTTAGGTTTGTTTCACTGGTGTCGTCGTCTTTTTTTGTTTCTTTTTTTCTCATCTGTCAGTTTTAGGTTATATATACATCGTTTTGAGATAGACGTTGGTCTCGTTGCTGGTGATCGTGTTTAGTGGGCTGCTCGTTTTTTATTAGGGTTTTTTAGGGTTTCGTGGTTGTGTTCGATTTAGGGTTTCTTATTTACTATACTGCATGGAGTCGGTGAATACTAAAAAAGATGAGGCTACTAATGCTGCCATTATCAATGGTATGCAACAGTGTACCTTGTCTGAGGTTTTGTCGTTGCTTGGGGTTACGTTGAACACGGTTCAAGATGTAGGTTCGTTTGCTTATGCGATTAAGACGAAACATAGTTGCTGGTCTTTGGTGTCGGCTGTGCGATCGAAGGAGATTATTGACTTGTTGTGTAAGTATGAGGCGGAGATTCTTGCAAAAGATAAAAATATTGCAATCGATTTCGTCATCTCCTCTTGGTCAGTTCGTTACTAAAAGACAACCAAGTGGAGTCCCATTGTCGAGTACGGTTGACATTGGTGACAATTTTATAAGCATGTCAACTCCGATGGTTTCTAAACTATTGGATGTTGAGGTTGACGGTGTTGAGCCACCTGTGACTACGAGTAAGGTTGATGATGTCTTCTGGTCTCACCCATTGAATACTTCTAATACGTATGCAGGTGTTATGGCCCCGAAACCTAATGGAAGTTCTGAGTTTGGACATCGTGTGGCTGATAAGGTGTTCGATGGTGTCAATATTTCTATACCGAGAAAGGTTGTGGCTAAAATGAATTCTAGGTATGAGAATATGTTGTATGGATATTTTATTGGAAAAAGGCTTGCTTTTCCGATGGTGGAATACTTTTTTTTTGGGTAAAGGGGACTATCCCCGGTAAAATATATTACACCAAAAAACGTTGAAGTACAATCGGATGTAGGTGAAGTCCTAACATCTCGGCCCGTTACATGGGCTATAACCAGCACATATACAATGTGCACAACCATAAACCTTACATAAGAGTGACATGCCACTCTTATGACTACCAAATAAATTGAAAACCAATATATATTAAACATTACAAGGTCGAATTTCCAACTTATAGAAACCAAGAGCAATCTTTCCGTCTCAACATAAGCGTTTACTGAATTGACGTACTAAACCACTTCCATGCATAGTGAACGACATGGAAAACCATGCATGCACGAATTTCAAACAACCCTCTCCCCATACCCTTAACCAAAGTTTCTGCATAATCCACCAGTTCAGAAACAGCAACGTTAATGTCGTACCAAACAAGATCCTCCAACAAGGATAACAATCATCCTCACATCGTTCTTAAGCAGAACGGATCATGAACCTGGATCCTGAGTGTAAACATAAAAACCATCCTATGAACACCACGCAACAGATCCTAGCTTTGCAAATCTTGAAAACCTAACACCATGGATACGTTTTCAATACCTATACGATTCTCAAGCCCTAGGATAGCATAACATAGGCCAGCGACATCAGGAACCATATCTTCAATAAATATAAACCCTAAAAAATTAGGGTTTCTTGATCTCGCCCACCTCAACGATCGCAGCAAATCGCCCAACCAAAAACCATAATCAAACCATACTAGGAAAAGATAGATCATATACAGTATTCGTGACTGATATCACAAACCCTAGATGGCCGTCACCAACCATCAGTTCCATAACAAAAGGATCTGATGATATGATCCAAAGGATCAACCTCAACACGAAATCATTTTGAATAATCAATGAACGAGGACCCTAAAACTTAGGGTTTAGATTTCTGTTGTTATATAGAGGCGATATAAAAGATTAGATGAAGATAATGTATTCCAGCGCCCCCACCTTTGAAAATATATCCCTAAAGACCCGATTGCATGAAACATAAGATTAAGAAAATAGAGGCGGATCCATGGGAACAATATTGCCAGAATACTAGGGTGGAGGCGCCGGAAATCGCCCCTAGGGGAGAGAAAAATAGGGTTATGGTGGAATACTTTGTTAAAAGTAATTGGGCTAAACATGGGATAAGTAAGTTTATGATGAATGAGAAAGGGTTTTTCTTTTTCAAATTTGATACTCTTGCTGGAGTGGAAGCGGTTCTAGAGGGCGGTCCATGGATGATCAAAAACTCACCTATCATTCTTAAGAAATGGTCGGTGAAAACAAGTCCTAAGAAGGAGGAATTAACTAAGGCGCCGGTTTGGGTTAAACTCCATGATATTCCACTACAAGTGTTTGATGAGGAGGGATTGAGTTTCATTGCTAGCTATCTTGGCAGACCGGTTATGCTAGATTCTTATACGAGTACTATGTGTAAGGATTCTTGGGGTCGATGTAGCTTTGCTAGATGTCTTATTGAGGTTAATGCGAATAATGAATTTTTAGAGTCCGTTACTGTTGGAATCCCAGCTCTTGAAGGGGATGATTATACGAAAAAAGTTATTCAGGTTGATTATGAGTGGAAGCCTCCACGTTGTGAAACATGTAAGTGTTTTGGTCATACGTTGAGTACTTGCCCTAAAAGAGTTGTTGTCGTATCTAAAACTACGGGTGCAACAAATGATGGAGCGAGTAGCTCTAATATGGATAAAGATGGATTTCAGCAAGTGGTAAACAGAAAACTAAACTACAAAAAGAATAATAACATTATTCTAAGAGGTGTTTCTGTGGCTAAGGGGTTTAATATGACTAAAGAATTTAATTATAAACCGAAAGCTTCGACTTCTGGTTCGAACAATGGAGGACGTTTGCATAAACAGACGAATCTGGATACTGGTTCCAATAATAATATAAGCTCACTACGAGTTATTGATAAAGGTAAAACTACTGCTGATGTTTCTACTTCAAATGCTTTCTCGGCGCTGTCTGGTGGTGAGCAGGAAGCGGATGAAGATGATTTTATAGAAAATATCTACGATGAGTCGCTTAATATTATGAAACCAACAACAGGGGAAAGCACTCCTGATCATAATGTTTTAAATGTTTAGTATCGCCTCGTGGAACATAAGGGGCTTGAACCAGTCCCCTAAACAAAAGGAGGTAAGGTCGTTAATGAGAATAATCTTAGTGTGTGTGCTGTGCTAGAGTCTCATGTGGATGCTACATGTGTTTTTTATGTTTGCAAGAAAATATGTCGTCGTTGGAAGTGGATGTCTAATGGGGGAATATGTTCTAAAGGTACGCGTATTATTCTTGGTTGGAATGATGATAATGTGGATGTTATGGTTTTGTCACTTACGAATCAGGTTATGCACTGTCAAATCAATACTCGTTTGGATAATAGAACATTGTTTTGTTCTTTTGTTTATGCGGATAATGCTTACCAAGATAGACGTGTTTTGTGGAGTAATCTTACTGCTCATGCTTCTTTTATGCGGGATAAACCTTGGGTTGTTCTTGGTGATTTTAATGCTGCGCTTAATCTTGAAGATCATTCATGTGGTGGGTATCGTCCTAATATTGCTATGCGTGAATTTAAAGATTGTGTACGGAGTATGGAAGTCACTGATGTTAATGCTACAGGTTTTCATTTCACATGGAATGAGAAGCCATAGGGAGAGGATGGTATACTTAAAAAGATTGATAGAATTATGTCTAATACTATGTTTATGAATGAGTTTCCTGGTTCTTTTGCTATCTTTCAGCCTTATCGTATATTGGATCACTCCCCATGTGTGCTTCGTTTACCTACGGTGTCTAAACCTAAACCTAAGCCTTTTAATTTTTATAATTTTCTTGTTCATAAGGACAGGTTTCAGGAGATCGTTACGAATGGCTGGAATTTGGAGGTTCATGGTTGTGCAATGTTTCAAATGGTTAAAAGGCTTAAGGGTCTTAAAGCTCTGTTTCAGAAACTGTTGCATGATCAAGGTAATTTGCATACGCGTGTCAATCTGCTTCGTGATGAATTAGATGAGATTCAAAAAGCAATTGATCTAAATCCATCTAATTCGTCATTTCGGGAGGATCATGCTCATTTATTACTTGCGTTCAAGGAAGCTGTTCTGGACGAGGAACGTTTTTTGAGGCAGAAGTCTAAGATCCAGTGGTTGGAAGCGGGGGATTATAATTCAGCTTATTTTCATAACATTGTCAAAAGTAAAAATGCTCGAAATAGGATTGATATGGTTAAGGATATGTCTAATGTGGTTCATGAAGCTGGAGCGGTTTCGACTGCATTTGTTTCTCATTATGAGAATTTTTGGCATGGAAGGTTTTACTATTCCACTTGATACTCATAATCTGTTTACTAATACTCTTGATGGTTCCAAGGCGTTATCCATGATTCGGTTGGTTTCTGATGTGGAGATAAAAAGTGCTTTGTTTTCAATGTGTGATGATAAAGCTCTGGGGCCTGATGGTTACACTGCTGCCTTTTTCAAAAAGGCGTGGGATACGGTGGGTGATACTTTCACGTGTGCTATTCAGGATTTCTTTCGTAATGGTAAATTGCTTCGGGAAGTTAATCATACTATTATTGCTTTAATCCCGAAGGTTTCTACGACGAGTACTATTAATGATTATCGTCCTTTATCATGTTGTAATGTCAGTTTTAAATGTATTAGCAAAATTATTGCTAATCGCATTAAAGGCGACCTTGGTGATTTAGTGAGTGTTAATCAATCTGCGTTTGTCCTGGGAAGAAGGATTTCGAATAATATTCTCCTTACGCAAGAGTTAATGAGAAACTACCATCGTCACTTGGTCCACCTAGATGTTCGTTTAAGATTGATATTCATAAAGCTTATGATACGGTGGATTGGGGTTTCCTTCGAGGTATTCTTGTTGGTTTTGGTTTTCATCCAACTATGATCAATAGGATAATGAGTTATGTTTCTACCACATCTTATTCGGTCTGTATTAATGGAAATTTGTATGGTTGGTTTAATGGTAAACGGGGGTTGCGACAAGGGGATCCTTTATCTCCTTATTTATTTACTCTTGTTATGGAAGTTTTAACTCTCATGTTACAAAGAAAGGTGGCTGTAGCTGCGGAGTTTCGTTATCATCATCATTGTGAGAAGCAGAGGTTAGTAAATCTTTGTTTTGCTGATGATTTGTTCTTATTCGCTAGGGGTCATCTGGATTCTGTCTCTGTTATATTGGATACTTTGGAGGAGTTCAAGAATGTCTCTGGGTGGTGCCTAGTATTCCTAAGAGTACTGCTTATTTTTTTAATGTGCCTAGCGGGATTAAATCTAGTATTCTTACTCTCACGCCATTTGCGGAAGGTACTTTACCTGTTAGATACCTTGGTGTTCCCCTTATTTCCTCAGGACTTCGGTATCGTGATTGTAAAATTTTGGTTGAGAAGCTTGACAATAGGGTTAATGATTGGCGGAATAAGTTTCTTTCTCTTGCAGGGAGAGTGCAACTTATTCGTTCTGTTCTTTCGTCAATGCATATTTACTGGGCATCTGTATTTATTCTTCCTGCTAGAGTTATCTATGAGCTTCAACAGATTATGCGTGGTTTCTTGTGGTGTCAAGGATAGATGAAGCGGGGTAAAGCTAAAGTAGCCTGGAACACTGTTTGTAAGCCTCTGATTGAAGGTGGTCTGGGTATACGTAGGTTGGATGAATTTAACGCATCTCTAATGATGTCGCATGTATGGAGTATTCTTTCTAAAAGAGAGTCTCTATGGGTGCGTTGGATTTATGATTATAAATTGAAAGATAGAAGTTTCTGGGATGTTCCATGTATTGGTGATGTTAGTTGGAGTTGGCGTAAGCTTCTTCAGCTTCGGAGTATTATTCGACCGTTTTTTTGCACCATATTCATGATGGTAGAGATACTTCTATGTGGTTTGATAAATGGGCTGATGAATGCCCAATTCAGGATACTATTTCTACTAGACATATTAATCGTTCAGGTTTTGCTTTATCGGACAAGGTAAGGGATCTTATTCTGAATGGAGCATGGAGATGGCCGTTGGACTGGTATGATCGATTCCCGAATATTGTTTCTATGTCGTTTCCAATGCTTAGTGATAATCGTAGTGATAATATGGTTTGGCGGGACTATAATGGGATTGATCGGCCGTTTTATGTGGTTGTCGCATGAGAGTCTATACGGATGAGGTCAAATAATGTTACTTGGTTTCATGTCGTTTGGTTTCCGCAGTGTATTCCGAGACATGCGATTCACATGTGGTTAGTTCTGAAGCAGAAATTGAAAACACAAGACCGCCTTAAGCAATGGTATGTTGGGCCTCATGTTGATCTTCCGTTGCTTAAGTGCCCCTTGTGTAATCAGGTCCCTGACTCGCATAATCATCTTTTCTTTAAATGTTCTTATTCTACACAGGTTTGGTTACAATTGCGTGGGAGGTGTGGAATGCACAATATTTCTCCGCGTATGATTGATATTGTGGAGTTTATTAGACCCTTAGCTAAGGGGTGTTCGGTTGTTAGTATCATTGCTCGGGTTGTGTTAGCAACTTCGGTCTACTTCATTTGGAGAGAGCGAAATAATAGGCTTTTTAACAAGAAGTCTTTGACGGTTGCTAAGCTTGTGACTTCAGTTTGTGATACGGTTCGGCTCAAGCTTCTCACTTTTAAATTCAAGAAGATTTCTTCAGTGTCTCTAGTGATTCTTGAAGATTAGAAAATCCCTAAGGTGTGTATTGATCCTGATGGGAGTGCTGGGTAAGGGCCGTACTCTTTTTCCCCTTGCGGGGTTTTTCCCATTGGGTTTTTCTCGTAAAGGTTTTTTAAGGAGGCGGCCTTATTTGTATATTTTGCTCTCTTTATGTTGCTGCTAGTATGGTGAGTTGGTCGCATGGTTTCAAGAATTTTTCTTGTTGGCTTTTGCTAATGTTGCATTTATGTCTATCAGTAGAAGTATGTATTAGGTTTCGGTGTTTCATTTCCTTTTGTTAACAAGCTGCCTGTAGCTTGCGGTTAATGTGGTATCTTAGCCACATTCCTTTGTACTTCAACGTTTTTTTTTTGGTTAATATATTTACCGGGGAAACCCTTTACCAAAAAAGATGCAGTGGGAGTGCTTGCCCCCATATGATTATCAACACGATTTGGTCCCTCAACAACTAATTCCTCAATATCATCATCATCACTCAAATTACAAGCCTCGTTTTTATCACTCCAAACGTCCTCAGAAACCTCATCCAGCTTACTAAATGAATTCAACAACGACACATGCCCCTTACCTTTCACGACCTTAATAGGAGACTTCTTCTGTTTATCAGCTTTTAAACTAGGCCCCACCATCTCCTGAGAAGAGGTCTTAGGCTGTGAAGAGGTCTTAGAGGGACCCCCTTTCTCATGTCTTCGATAGAAAAAATTAGGAGTGGATTTATGAAAACGGATGCCACCAATCCGAGTAGGCTGAACGTAGACCTTCTCTTTACCACGTTTGTGATTAACTTCCTTGAAACCATCATCCCCCACATTTGTAACCGACTGAACCTTAGGCTTCAAAGGGCATTGGTCATCCGTATGATCGAAAATCAAGCATTGCTTTCAACATGGCGGCTGCCATTCATATTCTATATCAATCGTTTCAAGAGAATGCCCCGAACCATCCAAAAACAGAATCGCAACAACAACGGACTCCACTAACTCCTTATCAGCTAAAACCTCCACAAGAATTCTGGCATACGAACTCTTACCCCACGGGTCCAAGCACATGCTACTTGTATGTGAGTCAAACATAATTGGCCTACCTAACTGAGTAGCAATAAGATTGAGCCCTAGTTCCGAATAAGCCACAATAGGAAGATACAACTTCAACCAAACAAGAGCAACCTTAATATCATTTTTAAGAACTTTAACAGCTGGAGTCCAAACATTAAGCATAAGAGGCATGGATCGAATTAGCCAAGGTCCATCACCCATAACACGTTCCATCCCCTCATGAGTTACAAACTGAAAAAAGAAGAACCCATTCTTAAACATAACACGCTCCAAACCATACTTTGCCCAGGTGTTCTTCACATAGTTCTCCACTAAAGGAAAAGGTAAACGCTTTCCAATGAAATACCCAAACAATGTATTATCAAAATGGTTAGAAACTTCCTTAACAGCCGCTAAAGGAAGTGCAACAGCAGCCCCAGACACTTTCTCCTCATTACGTACTTCTCTCGCCTGCAAAATCTTTTTATTCTCAGACTTACGTAAAACAGAAGCAAAGGACTGAGTAGAAACATCATTCTTCAACGTCGTGCCCGAATTCCCAATGGTCTCAGCCTTATCAGGAATATTAATAGCCTCCACAGGTTGAGACATAGTGCCACGAATGGGTTTACGTGCACCAAACAACGATTGTAGTAACCTAGATCCACCACTAGTACCCTCAGTGTTGGAAACCTTGTGATTCACCGATTCCTCCATCTCTCTCAAAACCCAAAAACCAACAGCAAAACAGGAATAAAACAGGAATTAGGGTTTCACAACGAAACCCTAACGAGAAACCCTAATCCACTCACAACATTAAATAATAAACAAAACACCTCCAATAAACTAATCGAAACCCTAAAAAACTCTACAGCGACACTAAACCCTAAAAACACCAACTAAATCTAATCAATAAACACGTCGAACAGCTTAATGAGGATTTAGAGGCACAAGAAGATCATAAAAACCACCAGGACTAGCTGCTCATAGCGAAAATAGGGAGTGAAAAACACAAAGCCTATCACGCTCACTACACTAGCAGCGAATGATCTCCACAATCAACGTATACACACTAAATCAACGTTAAACAATGAATGGTGATTATTCAAAAAAGATTTAGACGGCTTGAAAAAGGGTGAAGAAAATCGCCCATAGAGAGAGAGAGAGAAATTAGGGTTCTTTATTCTTTTGAGCAGGTATTTGTTCACTTATGCATTGATTTACCCTATCAGAGTTTCTAAGCCAAGATTTAACTGCTTCTTTTAGTTCCACTCTAAGAGAGTTATTTTCCTCCAAAATTTCTTTGTTCAATTGTTGAAAAGTAAGAATATCAAGTTTAGCTTCTTTTAGCTCTATTTGCTTACTTTCAAAATCTTCAAGTTGTAGAACAAGTTTGTGAAATTTTTCAAGCAAATTGTTTCTTTGCTCTTCAATAAATTTTAGATCAATGCACAAGTAATCAAAGACAAATTTAATGTCATCTTTATCTTCTAATTCAAGAAGAGTTTGTGCCTTTTTTATTGTGACATTGACCCATTCTCCATTTATGGCACTTTCTCTGGTGACAACATTTGAGCTTGCCCCTTCATCATCAGCAAGTGCCATTAGCACTTTCACATTTACCAACTCATCATCATCTGAAGAAACATCTTCTTCATCTCATTCATATGCTTCAGCAACAAGCCCTTTGTTATTGTCTTGCTTGGGCGTCTTGGATGAGGAGCTTTTAGTACTCATTAAGGCCAATCTTGCCTTGATTTCCCTGTATTTTGGCCTCAAAGTCTTTTGTAGGCCTGAGTTCAACCCTACTTTGCTGAAATGGAGTAGAAGCAATTTGTTTTGGTTGAAATGATGATTGACCAGTTGGTCTTGATTGAGCTGGTGAGGATTATGAAGGGAGATATGTTTTTGAATAACAATCCCTAGCATAGTGACCAGTCTTCCCACATTTGTAGCATTCAGTGTCAACTGAAGCTTTTGTGGAGCTAGAGAACTTGCCTCCTTTCTTAAAGAACCTTCTAGACTTGGCCAGAAGTGCTCTTTCATGAAATTCCTCTTTGAGTTCATTCAGATATTCCTCACTAGATCTAGTATCTTCCTCATCATTAGGACTATCTTGGTAGTCTTGAATGACAACTTCACTAAAGAAGGCTGTGGACAAGGGTGTAGCAATGGTTAATGTTTTACTCTTGCTTGAGCCTTCATAAATCCTATCAACTAGGTTTACTTTATATTTTAGTTTCCTAAAAAGAGAGGCTAGATCACAATCTTTAATGTGATTAGCATTTCTCAAGCTTTGGCAGAAACCGAGCCACTTCTTTGGCAATGCATTAACAAAAACTGTGTTGATTTCAATTGTTGAAATCTCAACACCATCATTCACAAGTTCATTCATCAGTGCTTTGTATCTGGTGAATGTCTGTGTGAGGGTTTCCCCTTCTTTGTGCTTGAAGGTGTTGTATTGAAGCTTTAAATCCATGATTCTGGTTTCTTTTACATCAGAGGGTCCCTCATGGCAAAGAATAAGATCCTCCTATGTTGATTTAGCTGTTTTACAATTTACAACAGAATTCATTTGGTCATCTGGGAGTACAGACATGATGAGACTTTTGAGACGCTGATCAAGGTTAGCAGCTTTTCTCTCATCAGCAGTCCATTGTACTTCAGGTTTTTTATTGTCCCCAACCATGGGAACAAAAGGACCATTTTTAATGATTCCAAGGAATTGAGGTTCAATTCCAGCCATGTGGACAAGAAACATCTTCTTCCAATTTGTAAAGTTGGCTACCTCTAGTACAGGAGCAGCATTGAGTTGGCCACCCCTATATTCTAGGGTTTGTGGTATAACTTGAGCCATTTTGGATCTTGATTTGAAAACTTTTAAATGAGTAGTTTAATAAAATAAGAGTTTAACTAATCAAACTGCTCTGATACCACTTGTTGGTCCCTTGTAAATGTATATTACTTATTAACTTAAGTAATAACTATTACTTCGACTCAAGTGTGTTGTTTTAACATTAGATAAGAATTATGAAAGATTAAAACAACAATACCAATATACTTTTCAATGTATAGACTTTTATTAGAATCAAATAAAGAATCTATAACCCACTTTGTTTGCGGAATAACAAAGTGGTTGAATGACAATGGGGTTTGATCTCCTCTACTTAAACATTTAACCAAAGTTAAACTCTAAGCTCCAATCTAAACGTTCATATGCATCTTCGGCTATATGGTTTAGTTGGTATCGAGATAGAAAGGTTTTCCAGAGTTTAAGCTCTTGTATTGGTTACCTTTCTCTCACAATGTGCACTCCTTTATATAGGCAATGTAAATTAGGGTTTGCATTTTACATGTACCAATGCATGAGTTTATCCAGTGGGTGGTTGATGCCCATGCTGGATAAAAAGTACAAAGTACATAAACTATTCTAGAAAAGATAAAGATTGTACTTATATCTAAGTATACAAGCAACCTACTTTGACTTAAAGTAATCTTTTCTCGCCTAATGCAAACCATCAGAATACTGAAGAGTCTTCAGTATCCCAGAGGAGATCGACATCATTCAGTTTGGTATTGTCAAGCCAAACTGAACTGAAAGCCCTTCTTCAGTCCTTGTTCTTCAGCAACTAGATCGTCTAGTATTTGAAGCGAAGACTCCTTTGTCTTTTAAGTTCACTGGAAGGGGAGTGCTGAACTTTCTTCAGCTATAAGGTCTTCAGTAGGAACTTTATTCCTCTGGTCATCCTTCAGCAGACTGGCCTTACTGCTGAGCATGAAACACTTAGGGGGATTTTATATTCAAATCCTAGAGTTGCTTCAGGGTTAGTAAATACTGACCCAACAATCCTCCTATCAGCACAGCTTACATTGGCTAAAGCTTCCTCCAGGCGACGCCGTAAGGCTGCACCAACTGTTACCTGGTGCGCCGTGGCAACATCATACTGCTCGAGAATAGTCCCATGCTTAAGTTCATCTAGATCTTGTGCCAGCGCGGGAGGAGTTAGGTGGTCCATAAACTCTTTACACTCAGACTCCGCCTCTAGTCTTGTTAGGTTGGACAAGTTCCATGTCGGGCGTAGGTTGGTGTCCGGAACCTCGGCGCGAGGCTCCTCTTCATGAGTTGGGGGAGGTGATGGGGGCATCGTGGATATCATGGGAGAAGTTTCTCTCTCCACTTCCTTCTCCTGCGCCACTATCGAAGGATCCACCCTGTTATTTAAACATACACTTATGAGTTTTTGAAAGGGGATCAAATATTATGAAGTATAACAAGTACTTACGTCACATCTATCATTGGTTTTGATGGTAGGAGCTACAGCGCTAACTGGTGTTGCCTTTCATACATGAGTATCTGCTTGCGGCGGGCGGTTGTCTTTTGACAGTGTGGTGCTGCTCCCTTCCTGGAACTACGGATGGTATTTCCTCAGTTTCTTGGCGGGCGCATTGTGTTCCCCCGCCTCCGCTTCTACATTCTTCACCACCTTCCTGGTGGTTTTGCGCTTCTTGGACGAAGGTTTTGGTTGTTGGGAGGATCCGGCCTCCTGCGCCACTTCCTTCTTTTAGGGGTCGAGATCCTTCTGGAACCTTGCTTGGATCCCCTTGGCGTATTAGACCAAACAACTTCATCTCTGAGACATAAGCACGCATAAGTGTTAGTAAGTTTACAAGCATTTTGGACACGTTAACAGGCATATATGTCAGGAGTACCTACCCTGTCTACGATCGGTTAGAAAGCATGGATATCTATCCTCCCTCCTAAAATAATTGCGGCTGATTCCTACTAGGCATAAGAAATTCTCCGGCAGGCCCTTATGGAAGTCTTTGTGGTTGGTATCTAACGTTTTCACGTCCCGGCTGTTATGAACCTTGGAGGATGGTGGATAGTCAAAGCGTGCTTTGTACTTCAGAACAAAGGGGGTAGGGAACACCTTGGCATCTACGAAAAAGTAGTGGTCGTACAACTTCTTGAGGGAATCTAGGGGTTTCATATAAGTCATAGGGGCGGTTGCGGATCGTTTTTTAAACGACAGCCACCCATTTACCATTTGAGGGGAGTAAAATACCCTAAATAGACTGACGGTGGGAGCCACTTCGCAGGCGTGGCAGGTACCCTCAAATTGGTTAACCTTGCACGCCCCTATACAGTGAAGCTGGGTTATGTGGAAATCATAATACAATAGCACATCTATGAGGAACCTAGATAGGGGGATGCGGTAGTTAGCCGAGTCAAATAGGCGCGTGTACACGCCTATTTTCCCCATAGGGGCGTTCGTGACAGCTTCACCGTCACCTGGATAGGTGGGGTTTACGCTCTCAGGGATGTAATATTCAGACAAAAAGTCTATATACTTCAACTGGAGTTGTCATTGGGGGAGACCTTGGGAAGTTTGCCCCTTCCGTCAACAAGATATCTCGGTAAGTCATCTTTAGAGGGGTGAATTTGTCATCCGACCGCCCTCCTTTATTATGGGTCTTGTAATCCGAGTTCCTTCCGTTGCCTTGGGTGTTTTGACCACCTGATTGCCTCTTGGGCTGGTCGTTCGATCGATAGTTATGATTTCCCTTTGTAGGGTACGCCGTAGCTACCGCGGTTTCTCCTTCTACAAATTTCCTTACCCTTTCCATGAGGTTATCGTACCTCTCCGGTCGTTTGTCATTGAGACGCCTAATTAACTCCTGTCCGTTATGGCATGCATGTAGTCAGAAATTTTTAGGAGCTCGGGGCACGTTTTTGTGCTCGTGCACTCGTCATTAAACGTTACGTGAAGTCCTCTGTAGACACTCCGGGGCGTTGCTGACGGTTGCTAATGAGACCGGATCCCTATTATTCTTCTTTCGCTGAGTATAATTGTTTTTTAACACAGTGCGCAACTCGCCGAAGCTATCAATACTTCGGTGAGGGAGCCTTTCAAACCAATCACGGGCATTGCCAATCAAGGTCGAATTGAACATTTGGCACCATATAGGCATTGGCCATCGTTCAATTTTCACCTGCGTATCAAATATCTTTAGGTGATCATCCGGATCACCAGACCGATCATAGGTTTTAACGCACGCCAGCATACGGCGCTTCTTTTCCTCAGAGTGGTTCCGTATGCGGAGAGTGAAGGCATCCTCTCTATCGTTGCACCATAGACAGGAGAGATCCTCCTCTTCGTCCCGATAGTAGGGATCATCATAGTATCCCTCATCGTCTGATGGTGGTGGGGGGGTATACCTAGGTAGGCGACGCTTGGGAGGATGGTCATCCGAATCCGACCCCGAAGGGCCGCGAGGAGGGGGCGGTGCCCCACTTCTCGGCTGGTTATGATGACCAATTCTGTGAGAAGAGCTAGGAGCTTTCTTCCTACCATTCACCCTATCCCACACGCTGGTGCGGCGATTGTTCACGGGTGTTTCCAACACCGGGCGTTCGGTAGAGCCGTCGGACCTATCCCCTTCCTCACGCGCTTGTAGTAATTCCTGCATGATGCGATCCCCTATGTGCTCGAATAGATTCTGAGGTTGAGGGTTTTCCTCAAGGGCAGTTCGATCCTGTGGGCGCGCCCTCTTTCTCCTCTTTCGAGTTTGAGGGGAGGTGCCAGGCATGGTACTACCAAAGTTAAGCCTAGATTGGAGGTTTCTTCCCATGTTTAGCCTTGACGCGATACCCTGGATGATCTTGTCAAATTTCTACGTGAGAACACGCTCGAGGTCTTCGTCACTCTGTCTCGATTTGTGGCCTCTACGGCTCCTTGTTAGGGGCCTTTGGCGCACTCCCCATATCAGGATTATCCATGGTGATGGTTGGTGGCGGGGTATTGTCGGACGTGCCTGCCCCACCAAAAGACTAAAAGACGTTTCGATTATTCAGTCCACCTGTTTGGCTACCAGGGGACTGAGTGGAGACGAATATCCCATCACCTGTGGACTTTCGGTTCCCAGGATTCGTGTTCCTCAGATTTCCTTGTGGATGTCCCTTCATCATTAGAAGATATCGAGATTAAGATTTTAGCTTAGTGTTCGGGTCCCACGGATGGCGCCAACTTGTTGATACAAAAGTTGAATGATCATTGTTTGACCCGTATTTGGCTTAAGGCTGGGCTCCGGCTCTTGCACCAAGTGAATAACTTGCTAAGATCCTGCACACTAAAGCAACATGCGTTAGACTTACCGTGGGAGCGTGTCCCACGATTAGACTCCGATGTCAGAGTAAGTAATCGGTTTAGGGTTTGAATCGGCTGTAGGTTGAGAGTATAGAGAATGTAATACCTTTGTCGAACCCTTGGGGGTTCCTTATATAGGCAGTGAAACCCTAACGGCCTGTCACTGTTACTTCGGCCCCAAGCATAAGATAATCACCATAATGAGCTTGATTGTTATCTTCTAATTATGGTGAGTGTATATCCTATACTTTGAGGCAAATCCCAATCCTGATAAAATTGTGATTCTGTCTAACCCTGTACCGGTCGTGCCGGGTCATGGGCCGCACACATCTTATGCGGCCACTATTCATTCAAGCCCATAAGCTTAAATGACATTAATCCAACCCGTTCGTGATGGGCCGGATGCGGGTAGTACCCGTGGGCTGGGTTCATGGCCTGGTTGGGGACTATACGTCATCAAAGTCAAACAATTTCCTTGCTCCACCCGTTTTCCCACCCCATCCACCCACCCAAAATCAAACAAATCCTCCTCAATTGCTTCAAAGAAATCAAGGGCCAAGGGGAAATTACCAAGGACACAACAACAATAGAGAACCCAATAACTTTCAAAACCAAGGAAACAACTTTCATGGGAACAACTTTCAAAACCAATGGTTTCACCAACCACCTCCACCCTTTCACAATCAAGGATATAATCAAGGGTATGGGCAAAATGAAACCATTGAGCTTCTTCACAAGATGAATCTAGATAATGAAAGGAGGTTTCAAGCAAATGAAAAGAGAATGAGGGAAATACAAGAGGAAACCAACAAGAGGTTTATGATGCTCTTAAATCAAAGACCACAAGGTGCTTTACCTTCAAACACACAAACCAATCCAAGGGCTAACGTAAATGCAATCACTACAAGGAGTGGGAAAACAACTATTGATCCTTCATTGCCTCCTACACCTCCTTTGGTTACTCCTACTATGGTTCCTCCTTGTGATAAGCCTACGCCTCCAAAACCAACACCTTCAAGCTCTACAACTTCAACAGCTACATCTTCTAATCCTACACATGCTACTCCTTCACCTTCCACACCTATCAATGAAGAAACCAACAAAGAGAATCCTTCAACAACTACCACTCAACCTACACCAAAACCAAGTCTTCTATGTCCTTCAAGATTGAAAGGAAAAGATTAAGAACAAGGATGAAATTCAAGTGTCTAACTTTTTGAGGATGTTTAAACAATTGAATATCAACATATCCTTTGCGGAAGCTCTAGCTTATATGCCCAAGTTTGCCAAAATGTTCAAAGACCTCCTCTCAAACAAAGAAAAGTTGGTTGATATGCCTAACACGTCATTGAACGAAAATTGTTCCGCGGTGTTGTTGAAGACTTTACCAACAAAACTTGGAGATCCGGGACGGTTTTTGATCCCTTGTATTTTCGCGGGGGTGGAAAATTGCATGGCACTTGCGGATCTTGGGGCAAGCATAAATTTGATGCCTTTGTCAGTTTGGAAACAACTCTCTCTTCCCGAGATCACTCCTACTAGGATGACCCTTGAGTTAGCAAACCGTTCAATAGCTTATCCGGTAGGTATTGCGGAGGATGTGTTTGTAAGGGTTGATAAATTCACATTCACCGCAGATTTTGTAGTTGTTGACTATGATATGGACCCAAGAGTTCCTCTTATTATAGGTAGACCTTTCTTGAGGATGGGTCGTACTCTTATTGATGTGGCAGAAGGAGAACTAATTATGAGAGTTGAGGATGAGAAAGTAGTGTTTAAGTTGGGGAAAGTTACTAAGAAATATCAAAGTATTGAAACCGTAAACATTGTGGATGTTCTTGATGAGGTGTGTAATGAACATTTTCATGAAGCTTGCAATAATGATAGTGAGAACATGCCACATGTGGAAGTCGTTGCCTCAATTGCTCCCTCCTTAACACCATTGGAGAGAGTGATTTCCTGTTAGAGGAATTTGAGTCTACATTTCTTGGTAATGATGATTCTCCCATCAATTGGGAAGAAGACATTCACACTATCCAAATGTTATTCAATGAGGATCTCATTCCTTTACCTACTCCACAAGAGGTTACTAATGATGATCCATCATTAGTGAAACCTTCCATTGAGAGTCCACCTTCCCTAGAGCTTAAGGATCTTCCATCACACCTTGAATATGCTTTCTTAGAGGGAGAGGACCAATTACCCGTTATCATAGCCAAAGACTTGAGTTGGGAATTACAATCTTTCATTTAATGTTTCTCTTTTTAAGTTCGTTTTTCTCGACTCGGTTCGAATTGATTTAACATTTTTAAGTAAAGACTTAATTGTTTTTTGGTTATAGTTCGTATTTTTTGGTTTTTAAGCTACTTGCACAAAACACGTAAAAAGGTAAAAATATTAACTACTTACGTATACGTACTAATCTACAAAGAAATAGAAAGTACGACATTTAAATGCACAAAATACAAATTTTAACAAAATATAAAACCTAAACTATAAATGCACGCAAATCAAGAAATTTTACTAAAATACTAATCTATAGTTCTATTATTACTAATATTACCATTAATACTATTATTACTATTATTACTATCATTACTAAACTAAAATGAAATTGTAATACGTTTAACAAAAGTAAACTAACAAATGTTGCAAAGACAGTTTAAACAAATTTACCAATGGTCCATTTGAAATGGAACAAGCCCAACGGAAAAACTAACGTCCAAATGCACACTAACAAGCTAAATGAATGCATACACTCTAAAGGTCTAATAGTTATAAAGAAAATGAGATATAGAATATAAGGTCCAAATTTGGTAAATGAAATTTCTTCGTTTTCTATTTTCACAAACGTCTAAATCATAAACTGGCTATAATAGTGCACTTTCCAAAATTTTCAGTTTTAGAATTGAATTTCGCTGTCTCTATTTCTTATTGACTAAAAAACTGGTCAACTACACAGCTCTTCAACTAAAAACATATGTAAATCTCATCCTACTTTTAACTGATCTAAACGCAAATATGGAAAGTCAAATCCTACAAAATAGCAGCTCAAATCAAGACTTTAAGTAAACCTTACACTAACTGTGATTAAAGACTTTAGTCTACTGTATCAAGCTAATATCGCACCTAAAACACCCAAGTTCATCAGAAAATGCACAAATGTAGTCAACAAAATCCTACAGCCAAACACTACTCTACGATACCAGCTCCTACAGATACTTGAAAATGTCTAAGGCATTGAAAGAACTAAGATTCAATTATCCATACGAAGTGAATGAAAACAAATAAATCTACAAACAAACTCAATTACAGAATAGAAATTCAAACTAACATTTAAAACATGATACATGGCAGTTCATTCAAGGAATGTAACAAACAGGTTTTACACTATTATCTAAACAGCTAGCTTGACTAGATATTTGCAAAAGCTAAATTGCAGAAAATAACATGCGCTTAACCAAGAGTCTTAGGCCTCCGTTGTGGGCGAAGCGCAGCGCTGAGCTGGCTTGAATCAAACACTTCTCCAACTACAGGTCTCCTCACAGTCCTTTGATGTTGACTAAACGAAGCTATACTCTGATTACTTCTACTGCATAAGCAAATCAAAACAGAATCTGCATAATGAATCCTGCAAACAGAATACTTGCACAATCCAAACTATCTTAAACTAAAACAGATCTTAAAAATAACAAAGCGTGAAAGAGCAGAGTTGAGACATGAAAAACTAGAAAAAATATTGACAGTTTATTAACAAAAAACTCAACCACAGGATCGACAAACTCAAAACAATTATCAACTACACTTACTAAATTGTAACTGAATGCCTTTGCTAGACTAAAGTATAATGAGATAATGGCTAACTAATCTTCTTTTAACTAAAAGCTAACTAGTTCCTATTTTCTAACTGTGTGTAAAACATACCTTGACTAACTCGAATTCTTAAACTTATTGTAAAATCAAACTTGAACTAAATTCCTAATATTTCTACTCGAATATCATAGATGTTCGCTAATATGTAACCAAAAACTAATCATAAGCTCATTTGAGCAGTTATGAAAATCCATTAGAACTAAGTGAAAGCAGAGTGAGCACGCCTCATTCATGAACAGGAACTAAAGATATCTCGAAAACATGTAAATCATCACTATAACAGTAATTCAAACTCGCAATATCATGTAATCTAAGGTAACAGTGAACAAGAAAGGTTAAAACGAAAAGCTTGTAGTTTTCATTAATGGCAGAATGTGGTTACAGTTGATAGAGAAAATGTAACAGATTTAGTTTGTTGAAAACAGACTAACAAACTTGAATTAAAACTAAAAATCTTTACTACTCTACTCCTACACTAGGTTCTAACTAATTGTGTGAAATTAACACCTAAGCTAACTCGCTTCAAATGAGATGATCTCTTGGTATTTATAGAGATTGAGGGAGTTGAGATGACGTGGTGTATCCAATCATGAACAACCAGGTGTAAATACGATATTAGGGCTCTTCCATCTGCATTCCAGAATTTGGGCGTTTCTTCTCCTTTGAGTCTTGATCAAATTAGATAGCATCATGTTGTAGAGGATTGAAAGATGATCTTTTTCCTTCTTTAATCTTCTCATGAGTCATTCGCTAACTCTCTAAAATCGTCTCGAATGGTTTTGGTGCAGAAAAGTATAAACACTGACTTGTCTTCTCTCTCTTCGTTTGATGAAGAAGACATAGACTTGCCATGTTTGACCAGATTAAGTAAAGTTAACAAATATACTTTCCCCATTCAGTCCCTGATCTTTCATTACTTATCATTCTTTTTATAAAATCTTTTATCTTCTAAACAAACTCCACTTCAAATCCTTGATCTTTGTGATTATGGCGAGATTTGTCCTAGAAAGCTCGGTTTTGTCCTTTTCTTCGTCTTTTGTCAAATAAATCCCTTGAAAACGCATGTTTGCTCCATAATGTATCTTTTTACCCGAAAACACATAAACACAAAATACCCACGTAATTCTGATAATTTACAGTTAAATATAATGTATTTGGCTGTGTTTTAACTGGTTTTTAGGTCATAACTGATGAGTGTTTTCATACTTATCAACTCCCCTCCACTTGACCATTGCCATGGCCTCTTGCAATGCAGTATTTTAAAGCACTAATTTACACTTTTCTCATAATTAATCCACCTTGGCCAATATGGATATTCTTTTACACTACACTATACTATATCATACATGATTTTGATTTTTACAATGCAATGCAAAGATAATGATTCTATTTATATATTTTTTATTTTTCATGAAATGGTTTTAATGGAAATAACTCATAAAGAAATCAAAGACTTTAATTAGGGCTTTGGTACCATGAACACTTATAATCCTCAAGTTTCACTTTCCCCATACCAAGCTTAGAAACAAGATCATTGTTATTCATAAGTGAAAGTGCATCGACTTATCCATAAAAATTAATTGTGTTACTATTATACCCCCACTTATTATACCTCTAAGACGTTTATTAATTGAGCAAAGAGTCTTATTATGATGGATACTTATACTGATACTAATAATATGTGCAAAGAGTCTTGGGGTCGTTGTAGTTTTGCTCGTTGTCTTATTGAGATGAATGCTGATTCAGAGTTTATAGATAACGTTACTATTGGTGTCCCTGATCTTGAAGGCTCTGGTTGTACTAAGGAATTAATTCGTGTTGAATACGAATGGAAACCCCCTAGATGTCATACTTGTAATATTTTTGGTCATGCCTTTGATTCTTGTCCAAAAAATGTCAACCCTAAAACGGTTGAAAATGTGACAACTCATGTTGATAATGATGGATTCCAACAAGTGCAAAGCAAGAGGAAGAAGTCCAAAGGTAATTTAGGAAATCAAGTTCCGAGAGGTGTTCCATTGAGAAAAGGGTTTCCAAACAGGTAAGACGGTTGCATTTCGTCCAAAAACTCAATTGGATACTACAAGTACGAGTGGTAATAATAGTAGGAATACTAAATCTGGTCAGTTGCAGCAGTCTAGCAATCCTAATGGTCCGAACAAGGGTAAAGCTCAAATGAGCAGTGTTTCTACATCTAATAAATTTTCAACTTTGTCCATGCTTGGTATTGACGAAGGGTTCAAGTAAGCGAGGAAGATAATGAGGAGGAGGAGGGAGTCGAGGTCGTCTTTGATGAATCAATGAATCTTCTCAACACTAATATTGGGGCAAGCACTCCAACTGGCTGATCCCATGTTGATATTTTATTATTTTCCTCGTAACTTCATGTTATCGTCTTGGTTTTTGTCTAGTTTATATATTTCCAGTATTCTAGACTAGTTAATGTTTATGGCCTGTCATAAACATTTTGTTTAACAAGCTGCCTGTAGCTTGCGGTTAATGTGGTATTTCAGCCACATTCCTTGTACTTCAACGCTTTTTTGGTTCTATTTACCGGGGTCATTGTTACCCTTTTACCAAAAAAAAAATATTAATTGAGCAAATTGCTTTTGAGCAAATTTGTCATTATTTAAAGCGTGAAATATAAGAAGTGTAAAATCTGAAAATAAGGAAGCACGGTTTTAATCTTAAGTAACCATCATATCCATTACTCGAAAAACCGCCCACAATTGATATAAGTCTGACCCAAAATAATAAGTCATTCGCATTATTTGTAAGATCCTTATGTCATGCATTAATAAGTAGCTACGCACTCGCTAAGAAAAGAAAAATAAAACTCATGCAATAATTTATATCCGCCGCCTTTTTGAGACCTTGGATCTTAAATCTCGCAACCCGTCAAGGTAATACTGGATTGGAGCAACTATTAAATCCCCGCAACCCTTGTGAGAGTAATATTGGAATTTTCCTAGGAAGGTCGTTGAAAAAGTAAATGCTCGCTACCATAACACTTTATATGGTTACTTTCTTGGTAAAAGGATTGCATTCCCTGTGGTTGAGTATTTTGCTAAGAATAACTGGGCAAAACATGGTCTTAAGCGTATCATGATGAATGAGAAAGGTTTTTTCTTTTTTCAATTTGGATCTAGTGAGGGTCTTAATGCGGTTCTGGAAGGTGGTCCATGGATGGTTCGTAATTCACCAATTTTTCTTAAGAAATGGACTATGAAAACGAATCTTCTAAAGGAGGAACTAACTCGTATTCCGGTATGGGTTAAGTTTCATGATGTCCCGCTACAGGTATTTGAAGAGGAAGGTATTAGTTTAATTGCTTCGTTTCTTGGTAAGCTTATTATGATGGATAATTATACTGATAATATGTGCAAAGAGTCTTGGGGTCGTTGTAGTTTTGCTCGTTGTCTTATTGAGATGAATGCCGATTCAGAGTTTATAGATAACGTTACTATTGGTGTCCCTGATCTTGAAGGCTCTGGTTGTACTAAGGAATTAATTCGTGTTGAATACGAATGGAAACCGCCTAGATGTCATACTTGTAATATTTTTGGTCATTCCGTTGATTCTTGTCCGAAAAATGTTAAACCTAAACTGGTTGAAAAAGTGACAACTCATGTTGATAATGATGGGTTCCAACAAGTGCAAAGCAAGAGGAAGAAGTACAAAGGTAATTTAGGGAATCAAGTTCCGAGAGGTGTTCCATTGAGCAAGGGTTTCCAAGCAGGTAAGACGGTTGTTTTTCGTCCAAAAACTCACTTGGATACTACAAGTACGAGTGCTGATAATAGTAGTAAGTTGAATACTAAATCTGGTCAGTTGCAGCAGTCTAGCAATCCTAATGGTCCGAACAAGGGTAAAGCTCAAATGAGCAGTGTTTCTACATCTAATAAATTTTCATCTTTGTCCATGCCTGGTATTGACGAAGGGTTTCAAGTAAGCGAGGAAGATAATGAGGAGGAGGAGGGAGTCGAGGTCGTCTTTGATGAATCGGTGAATCTTCTTAATACTCATATTGGGGCAAGCACTCCAACTGGCTGATCCCATGTTGATTTTTTTATTATTTTCCTCGTAACTTTATGTTATCGTCTTGGTTTTTGTCTAGTTTATATATTTCCAGTATTCTAGACTAGTTAATGTTTATGGCCTGTCATAAACATTTTGTTTAACAAGCTGCCTGTAGCTTGCGGTTAATGTGGTATTTCAGCCACATTCCTTGTACTTCAACGCTTTTTTTGGTTCTATTTACCGGGGTCATTGCTACCCTTTTACCAAAAAAAAAGAGTAATATTGGAATTCAATAGCTACTATAATTAACACTTCACTGCCCCTCTTGGGAGTCTTGTATAATTTTTTTTTCTAGCCACTCATTTTTTTATAAGTCGCTCTTATTTTTCTTTATTCCTCACATAGTAAGTTGAAAAGAATAAAAGGAAAAACACCCGCTAAGTATTAAGCATGACATAAGTCTAGTACACATAAAACGTTCTAACTTTGAATCTTAAGACGTACTTATACCAACCACGAATGATTAGCCAAAAATGCATAAGAGACTACAAACCGATTAAAACCGTTCTTGATTATTTATTAACATATATACATGCGTTGACAAGAAAGTAATGGTAACGAAAGGGGATATAAAAGCCACAATTAATTAATATGAGATTTATCTAGCCCTTACCACTAACTTCAAACTCTATCATTTCTCGTTTTCCATAATTTAAAATCTCAAATAATGAGACTAGTGGATGCTTAGCCTAATAAACCAATAAAGGTCTACATGGTTAAGGCTACTAGCTATTTTTTTTGGGTAAAGGGTTACCCCGGTAAAGATATATTAATCACAGAAAATTGAAGTACAATGGAATGTGGCTGAATACCACATTAACCTCAAGCATATCTTGACACAACCAAACTTTATGACATGCCACAAAGCTTAACAAAACAATTAAAACCTAATCTTCACCATAGACCCGAAAAGACTTAGGCATCTTCCACTTAATAAGTAACCGTTGCACGGAATCACGATTCTTGAATCTGAACGTCACCAGTTTCAATCTAACCGTGACCATAATAGCATCCCTTACCTCCTCGGGAGTACGAGTTGTTTTCTTGAACAATCGATCATTTCTTTCCCGCCATATATAATAGGTTGCTGCCGCCACCACCAATCTACCGATAATACTCTTAGCAGATCGAGCATTAGCCAACGGTTGAAGCTAGTTCACAATGTCCTGAAGTCTAGGACGAATATGTTCCATCTCCGCCAATTCACGAACATAACACCAAACTTTTGAAGCAAACGAACACTCAAAAAATAAATGTGAATGAGAATCAGCTTGTTGCTTACATAGGAAGCACGTGAGAGAGTTAATATCAACCGCATCACCAACATCCCACTGCTTAATACGGTCTTGAGTTTTCAACGCCGATCGAAGAACTAACCACATATGAAATCCGTGTCTAGGAATCGCATGCGTGAACCATACCACCCGTTTCCATTCCACAGGAAGCCCTCTTGGACGAAAAGCTTCCCAAGCCTTGCTGACACTAAACTCTGACAAAGCACCCCTGTCATCACGCCAACGAACCACGTCCTTAATATGCGGAGTAAGAGTAGGAACTAACACATTATTGAGATTGGGCGCTTTTGCAAGCCACGACTGTGGCCACTGCCACTGCCTATGCGTCATAATATCAGCCACGGAAGCTTTAATAGTAAAACCCTCCCTTGCAATATCTCTCGGTGTCACATAATTAATAATAGGGCATTGGATGTCCCACTTATCAAACCACACCGATGTATTCACTCCATTACCTACGATAGACCAAAAGTATGGTTTAACGATATGCCTAATATGAAGAAGTTTCCGCCAACACCAGCTCATATCCGTCCTAGCTGGAATGTCCCACAATGATCGACCTTGGAGTTTATACGTATGCATCCATTTTACCCACATCTATTCTTTATTAGAAAGGATGCTCCAAATATGAGTGGTCATTAACGACATATTAAACAAACCAAGATTGCGCATACCTAATCCACCTTCACTCTTAGGCAGCACTATATCTTTCCATGCAACCTTAGCTCTACCCCTCTTAAGATCACCATTACACCAAAGAAAACCACGTACAAGCTGATGAATATCATTTATAATACCTTGAGGAATGGAGAGAACCGAAGCCCAATACACTTTCATGGATAGGAGCACCGATTTACATAATTGGAGACGACCCGCAAAAGATAACGATTTATTCTTCCAGTTTCCAATCCGGTTCCTCATGTTCTCTGATGTAGTGGATTTTGTATATACTTTATTTTAGGAAAAACAAAGCAACACAAATAGTGGTAAGCGTTAAGTGTCGGTTTAGGAAAACCGAGCACTAATGACCCAAATGAAGTCCAAGTTCGTTTCCCAAGGAGGCACGTGTGTTGTGTAATGAATGATTGATTATGTTTTTGATTATTAATAAGAATAAAAGAAGAAAAAAATGACGAAGACGAAAAAAATAGAAAAATAAGGCGAAAACACTACTAGAAAGTTACGACGTAGAACGTAAAAAGTGCAAAATTTAAAATTTTAATCTAAAAATTCCTAAAAATTACTAAAAAATCCCAAATAATATTATAAGAGTTTACAAAAAATCCAAACTTGCCAAAACCTTTTAATTAATTCAATAATGACTTTTTAATGCTAATTAAAGCCCTAAAAATCACTTTTAAACATTAAAAAGCCCTAAACAAGATTTTATAGTTTGTAAACCTTAAAAACAACCTAATTAAGCTAAAAACTATTTTTAAAAATTTTAAAACCAAATTAAACTATTTTTAAACTACTAAAAACTATTAAAATCTATTAAATCTTAAATTAATTCTAAAAATTAATTGAAAAGCCTAAAAATTATTCTACAAATGGGAAAAGTCTTAATTAATGATAAGGAACCTAGGAAAAATGAAGAAGAAATAAAAATAAAACTTTTAATTTTTATGAATAAAATAATAATAAAATAATCCAAAAAATAAAAAGTTCTTAAATAAACTCTAAAAAATTCTCAAAAATCCTAAATAATCTAACTAAGAAGAAAATGTAAACAAAAGTTCCTAAAACCTTTTAATTAATTTTATATTAATTTTTAAAGTTGTCTAAAAACCCTAAAAATAAATAAAATTAAAAATTAAAGTTTTTGAAAACTTTTTTATATGTAAACCTCAAAAATAAGAATTAAAACCTAAAAACTATTTTTTTTGTATTTTTTAATTACTGTTTACTATTTTTTAATGACTTTCTAAATTTAAAATTAAAAATAATCCTAGAAATTAATTAAATAATGGGAAAAATAAAATTTTTAATCAGAAAAATCCTAAACTCTATTTAAAACCTAGGAAAAATGGAAAGAAGCTAAAAAGCTTAATAAATAAGCTGAAAATGACTTAAAAGCTCACGGCTTATTTTAGATAAGCCAAAACAAAACCTCCTTATATATTTAACCTTGCAAGAGTCTACCAGTCAAAGACCCTAGGGCAGATGGTTAGAGCGTATGTGTGTGAGAGGAGTGGCGCAAGTTCGAGTCCTGGCCACGTCCTTTTTGGCAAAATATATTTTTTTTTTTAAAATTTAACAACCTGATTCCAGTAACCTTTCAACACACAAAAGCACAATTATAAACCTAAAGTGAAAAAGATTGGATCAATTAGAAGCACAAATAAGCCCAGGTCTGTTGGCTTTTCTGATGAACAAGTATGTGTTCACTTGTAAACTTTGGAAACCAAGAGGACTTGGCTGCTTTGTTTGGTGGTGTTTTGTGGAACACAAGGGCACCCCTACACTCTTTCTGGGTGTAGGGAGTCACAATAAGCAGAAATCAACAACTAGCACACAAAGATACAACACACAAATCAAATCCAAACATATGAATGTTTCTGAGGTCTTTAAGCTAGGTCTGTGGGCTTTTTGAGCTATCAAATGCACACCAATGAGATTTAAACTTCAATCTCTTGCATACACAAGCACCAACTAGCATACAAACCAAATCAATCCTTAAAACAACCTAACACTTAACAGAAATCAAAGATTTAAGCACAAATTTCATGCAAATCAAGCAGAAACTAGGACTTGTTGATTTTCAACTCTATTTTCACTTTTTAATTCACAAACTTGCTCAGAACTTCACCAAATTGGTACACAACTGATACAACTCCTATCTCAACTATTACCAATAACTTGAACACGTTTTTACAAGCACAATCAAATCAAATACCCTGCTAAAATGCTTATCCAAACACCACTTTAAAACTTTGAAAACCAAATTTTTCAAACAAAATCACTTTAAAACTTAACCAATCTGATTCATAAGACATCTATCATGCATATCATATCATGTAAACATAATCCAAACCAGTTTTAACACAAATTTCATAATAATCATGCAAATCACATAACCACCAATTTTTCTGAAATTTTAAAAGGTAAAAGAGTTTACCTTAGAACCCTTACATCCAAGGGTCCTTATGGATGATAAATCCACCTCCAAATACACTGGGGTGTATGCTGAACCTTTAACAGCAACACACTCCAAAAATTTAACCTGCAAACAGAGAAATCAAAAGAAAACAAGAAGCTATCCAATAATCTGTTTTCACTTTTATTTTCCTTAAAAACCTTCTCAAAAACTTCAAACCTGAAACACACGTCTTAAAAACAATCAATTTCAGAAAATCAACACCCCAAATCCACTTTTACTTCTCTGGTGTGCAAATTTCCTAAAACCAAAATCTTTTTAAAACTCTTTTTGAAAACTTGAATCACTCAAAATTTTCACAAATTAAAATGGAACTCAGCTTAAGCAATCCAAACACACAAACTTTTTATAAATGATTAAAAGGAATTACAATTTATCATAAAAATACCAAACTTTAATTTTATAAAAAAGGAATTACAAAGGAATTGCTTAAAAACTGGAACAAGGGCTTATGAACAGGCTCATATCCCTTTTATACTACAAGTAGAACATTCTAGGAGCTAAAACCCTAGCTAACTAAAATCTCCAAAGTGCCCTTTGAAGTTTGACTGATTTTGGGTCAAAAATCGTCCCATGTGACTTGACAGCTGCAATCTCTCATCTTGGACGTTAAAATAGCCTTGGGGACCAAGGGGAGTGATCCTGGGTGTTAAACTGGTCGGGTGGGGGTTTTGAGGTGAAAGTGATGTAGCAGGGGATGCTTGGGGAGGGTCCCACAGCCCATGTGGGTGTGTTTTGTTGAGTGGGAAAGGATGAGAGGGACGTGAATCAGGGTTCTGGAAGGTATCAGGGTAAAACCCTTTGATTTGGGTGAGATGGGATCTGGGGTAGGATTAGGGTTTATGGGTGATTAGCAAGTGTTTAATCTGTTTGGTTAATTAAAACATTTCAAATAAATGTTAATGGAGGGAAATAGGGTGGGGTTTGACTGAGTTGACTGGGGTTTATTAAATAAACTTGGGTTGGACGGGTAGGGTCACGGGTTTGGGTAAGGGTTATGGGTTGGTGGGTGGGTAGGGCTGAGGTGTCGCGTTTTGGTTGGGTGTGGGAGTATGGTGGATTGGCAGATTTGGTCCCCAAGGTTTCAACATTCCTTCAAGTTGTATTAAATGCCATCAGCGCCTAGTTTAGCCTTTGTCAACTTTTGCCAAGTTGTCAAAACTGGCACAAACTCTTCCAAAAGCTTTTCCAAGGGTATTAAATGCATATTCTTGATTCCCAAGGGCTGAACTTGTAATATCTTCAATCATAAAGGATCATACTTGTACATTTGATAAGTGGAGGGTCAAATGTGACAAGTTCTTCAAAGATGAGGGACTAAACTTGACAATCTTCAATTCTTCAAGGGTCATTTTGCAAATTTCCAAACTTGGGCCCGGTTCATTGTGCGACTTCATTTCCCGTGTTCGTTTTTGATTGATTCTTGTGTTCTTTTGCCAATTCCTCAATATCCGTACCTAAAAATACACAAGTAACAAACACGAGCATATATTTGGTCTATTTTATGATATTTTATGCAATTTAAGCCCGTTTTGGACGATGAGACCATGTATAAAAGCAGTCTCATCACTCCCCCATACTAAACCATTGCCGTGCCCTCACGCAATGCTAGAATAAAGTATCAAAGCATCTCCAAAATTTAATTTTATTCACTTTTATTGAAATGGAAACTAGCTACACTACACTATTACTACTACTACTGTTTTAGACATAATGTATGATTTTCATCGCAAAATGGGACGTTTAGGTTCATAGAATAAGAACACGTGAATGCTTCGTTAGAAATAATTTCGTCGTCCTCGATTTTCACCTTAATTCCATGCTAAGCGTGCAATGAGATCATTGTCATTATAAGTTAGTAATGCTAACACTACTCATATGCCCTAATCACGTACTTATTCTCCCATTATTCCTAAGTTGTATCTCTTATATTTTATTATGTCTTAAATGATCACGAGGATACATCGTTGACTTATGCGGTTAATAGAGATTTAGGTCTAAAAATAGAGTCCTAACGGTGTAACTAAGACCATCAAATCAATAACCCCTCCTAATAGACAACGATGTTAAAAAATTAAGTTGACAAGAAGAATCGATAAACACGGTTTTATAACGGTTTTGAACATGAGACTTATTACCAAGACTTTTATACGCCCCCTAACGGAAGGGCCTTATTATCTTTGGTTTACCTCCATTTTTTATTCAACTTCGCCATGAAGCTTTTATTATGACTTTGGTCTTGCCTTGCCTTTTATTATCCGCCATCATCGGTGGTTTTATTAGCCAAAGACGTATATCCTCACGCTAAAGCGAATTTTTGGATCTTTAAAGCTTCGAAGATTAAGGCTTGATTCACTTTCAATTTTTGCATAGATTTTAGGCCTTGTGGGGCTTCAAATTGTTTGCTAGATTTAGGTGAGCACTTGAAATCTTATTATTGGGTGAAGCTTTCGATTATTGGGGTGCCAATACTTCAAAACTGTGACGCTGGCGATACCTTAATGTCTTCCCAATTTAATTACACGGAAGCTACTAGAAAAGACTAGAAACCCAACAATCAAAACTAAACCGCTAAATCAATATTTATTAAGCAAAAAATATTTACATGCGAAGGGAGAATAAGCAAACAATGAGAACACATGAGTTTTTGAAAGAATACGAGTACTCTACGTTTAGCATAGTAACTTATAATTAACTCTATCATTTCTCGTCCTCATTTAAGAGACTTAGCCTAATGTGTAGTTAAGGAATCAAAGCTAAGTGCTCAACACGCACGGTCGAGTCAAAAATTACTCTTATTCTCGCCATCGGAAAATCTACATTCGTGTCTTCAAACACTTATGAAACATGAGAAAAATTTTAAATTTTGGCCATTTTTAGCCTTATTTTGCAAGAAAATGATAACAAAACGATAAACTTTGAAAAGCGTGAAGGTTTGGCAAGGCAAGTATCTATTCACCCCCCCCATACTAAAGTTAAACATTGTCCTCAATGTTTCGAGTCTAGGGGTATAAAACCCCCATACTAGAGACGTAGTCGAATGCCTAATCTAGCATGGAAAGGGTGTAACCAATAAGTAATAGCCGTTTATGAAGTGTGCTATAAACCTAAGGTTAGAACATAAAAGGATATATCATATATGGATATTGGGAAAGGCCTCCAAAGCAAACGATCGAGTGCTCCCATGAAACGAACACGAGAGGCTCCAATCGTGAAGATGATGATCTAAAAGACACAATTCACAAACAACCACGGAACAAAGGTTGGAAGGGCACAAATCCCCTCACATTACACTAATTAGAAAGCAATAATATGTACATGGATAAGCATGGGTCTCCCCCACGAGGCACCTTGTTTTTGATAACCGAGTCAAAAGCTCGACTCGAATCCCCATAAATGTGATCATTTAGGGATAATCATGGTTTGGTCATTTTTGGTGGGGCTTACATGATAAACAAGGCCCAAAAGTACGTGGAGTACTTTAAAAATCCGATAAACGTATACCGGGGTCAAAGATAGCGTCCTCGTTTTCGGATGAAAGACGAGACAACACAACTCCAACACAAATCCCAATGGGATAGAAGAAAATAGGAGAGAAGAAATAGAAGGGTGGGACAATGGGTAAGTCATAACATTGAGCTACTCGAGGTAGACTCGCACCAATCAAATGAAAAGATTTTCCATTTATTGCATCGGTGGAAGACCGAGATTTCCCTATATAAGCAATTCCAGGATCAAATATCTCGTCCTCGGTGGAGAAAGGGGAGGGAACATAAGGGGCTTCCCCCACACTAGGTCCACACAAAGCATCGTCAAAAGGAGAAGACGAGCTTGTAGTACTCAAGACACGTGGTGATGACGGAGTTAGAATTGTAGAAAAATCTTTTAAATTAAATTCAAAATCTTTTCCTTTTTCATCTTTAACACTCTCCTCGTGAAAACCTGATTTAATTATGTCAAAAATATTTGGTGTATCTAAAACAATGTTAGTCACACTAAAAATTCTCACATTTTGAAAGCGTTTTGGTTTAGGTGGTGGCAAGTTTTCAAATCTTTTGTCAACAAAGAAAACCTCCCCATCGGGATCAACGTATTCATCATCCGAAGATTCACTCGAGATTGGAATCATAGGTTTAACACTCTTAACCTCCATCGGCGGAGGGGACGGAACTTCATTTTTCTCAACTCCTAAAACTCTATTGGAAATCTTTTGACAAATGTTTTTGATGGGATTGACATTGTACAAAGATGTGATCGAATAAACATGAGAAAGAGTGGAGTTTTGGGTTGCATTAATGACGAGTTCTTCCTCATTGAAACGAAGAGTGATTTTTCTTGCATGCACATCGATAAGTGCTCTCGAGGTATCCAAAAAAGATCGACCTAAAATTAACGGAACTTTAGGATCGATGGGAATATCAACAACTATGAAGTCCACGGGATAATAGAATTTCCCAACTTTCACAAAGACGTCCTCGGCAACTCCACAAGCTAGAATCGTAGAATGATCGGCCATTTCGATTGACATTCTTGAAGGAGTGAGATTTGGAAGATTGAGTGATTTAAAAATCTCGAGAGGCATCAAATTAATACTAGCACCAAGATCGGCCAAGGCGTAGCATTCTTCCATGTCTTGGATAGCACATGGGATCAAAAACTTTCCAGGATCACCGACTTTTTGAGGTATGCGGCTTAGAAAAACCGAAGAACAACTAGACGATTTTTGCAATTTCTCTTTGTTATTCAACATACTTTTGAAGTTCGCGGCAAATCGAGGCATCATGACTAAGGCGTCGGCAAAACTTATATTAAAATGCAAGTCACGAAACATTTTCATAAAAAGTTCAAATTGATAATTATTTCGTTCTTGTGCCTTTTCCTTGTCTCGTCTTGATGGGTAGGGTAAAGGTGGTGTGGGTTGGGGCAAATTAGGCATAGGCATCGGCCTTGGAATCTCGGGTTCCATTATGGGTATTGGTTCAACCGTAGGTGTGGTTTGAGCGGTACTTCGTGGGCTTGTATTGTGCTCCTTTTCAACCACAACCTCGGGTTCTTTCTCTTTTTCCTTCTCCATAGAAGTACTTGGACGAGAAATGGGTTCTTTGAAAGTTTTACCACTACGAGTAGTAATAACCTTCAATTCTCCTTTCGGGTTTACGATGGTATCACTAGGAAGACCACCCGAAGAAGAAGGCTTACACATGATAGCTTCAAACATCTTAGCCATTCGGTCTTCAAACTTAGATTGCCTAGCATCCGCTTTTAACAATTCTTGCTTAATCTCATGTTGACCTTGCTCCATTTTTTGTTGATTTTGTTGGAGTTGTGTGACATTTCCTTCCATTTTATTAGCATGAGTTTTAAGTTCATTAGCAAGTTCGTTTTTAAGCTCGTTTTTCAACTCGGACCTTAAGCTAATCATCTCACGTTGCATGTTATCAAACTTAGCATCATTAGCCTTAGCATAATCTAAAAATTCTCCTTGCAGATTTTTAGTGTGAGCATTTTGAAAACCTTGAGTAGGAGTTTGAAAATCACGGTTTTGGTTTTGGTTTGAAATTTGCCCATTTCCACTTTGGTAATTACCTTTGTTATAATTTCTTTGATTTCCTTGGTAATTTCCACCTTGATTGTTGTTTCGATAGTTATTAGCATTTTGATTTTGTGGAGCTTGATTTGAACGTGAACCTTGACCGATTTGGTTATAAGTTCCCGTGGCTACATAAGCATTCGAAGTGTTACCATCCGCGGTAATGCACTCGGAAAAATCATGAGCTCCACCACATGAAATACAACTCTTAGCAACCGCTTTAACCGAAGCGGTGCTTGAAGCTTCTTGAGCTTTCCAATGAGACATAAGAGTCGAAAACCTATCGAAAAACCGATTCTCCTCATTTGCTTCATCTTGCAAGGCATTAATGGAACGAGACGATGACGAGCCCAAATTGGCAACACTCGGTGTGTTACGAGGGCTATAGACCTTAGACCTATTTTCTATGATTTTCAAAGCCTCACTGGTCGTTTTGCACAAAAAATTACCACCCGCGGCGGCATTTAAATAATCTCGTTCATGTTCATTAAGCCCATTATAAAAAGTGTCAATTTGATGCAATTCGGAAAAATCATGGTGCGGACATTCATGTAGCATTTCTTTAAATCTTTCCCAAGCCATTGAAAAACTTTCATTTGGTCTTTGTGTAAAACGTGAAATCTCGTTTTTCAAATGTGTTTTCTTAGATGGTGGAAAAAATTGATTCACAAATTTAGACACGAGATCGGCCCATGTCAAAATCGAATTCGGCGGTTCTTTCTCAAGCCAAATCTTGGCGGGTCCATCTAACGAGTAAGAAAACAACATCATCTTAATGGCATCGTGTGGTACATCCTTAAACTTGCTTGTCGCGGTGAGACGATTAAATTGCCTAATGTGATAATGTGGGTTGTCTTTTTCATGACCGCGAAACTTGTTTGCTTGAAGCATAGACATTAAACCCGTTTTGATCTCAAAGTTCTCCGCAAGGATGGCGGGAATCACAATGGCCTCTCCAAAACCCTCGGTGGGTGCTTGAAGCAACTCCATCATAGTACGATTAGCCATGATAGCTTCTTGTTCTACAATAGGTTCCTCACTTGGAGACTCCTCACTAGATTGAGTGAGTGATTTGTTTCTTCGTTTACGAGCACGTCTAGCTTTAGAGCGAGTTTGCATAAACGTCACGTACAACGAGAAGGCGAGCAAAGAAGATTCTTTTTGGTATTTTGTGTTTTTTCAATTTTTTTTGTGGTTTTTGATTGTATTAACCTTTTTGGAATTGGTGAATGTATTAAGTAGACAATGAGTCCACAAATCTCCTCACTAATCAAATCTCTTGATTAAAAAGGCCTCAAGGAATGAAAACGATCACGTGGAGTGAACGCCTTCGATGACTTTAGAACGATGGTGGAACACCAAATCGTTCAAGAGGGTTTAATCAAATGAAACCAAGAAAATATATATGATATGTAATAATACTTTGGGCGGCAAAACCCTCGATTCACTCTCAAAATCAAATGCGCACAAGCAAGCGGAGGAAACGAGGCGGCGCGAAGCACTTAAGAGCCTTTTTCCTTTAGGTTGTGAAATACAACCGCCTTATACCCACCTTATAGTTTGTATTATCAAGATTAAGCTTCACGAAAGTATTTATCTATTTTTGCCTTTTTCTCTGGTTTGAGATTCGAATACAATGATCGAGTGATGAAATCCCGAATCAAGGTTGTGATTGCTCACGTATTTGGAGTACTTGTGTATTTATTGTTCTACGTATACAATATAGTAATAGTATTCACACAAAAACCGAAAAACGATAATACGTATTAATAGAGTGCTATTAATACAAATACTATTTGGCTAATATAGAAAAACAACAATGGTTCAATCAAAACACAACACGCCTCCCCGGCAGCGGCGCCAAAATTGATGTAGTGGATTTTGTATATACTTTATTTTAGGAAAAACAAAGCAACACAAATAGTGGTAAGCGTTAAGTGTCGGTTTAGGAAAACCGAGCACTAATGACCCAAATGAAGTCCAAGTTCGTTTCCCAAGGAGGCACGTGTGTTGTGTAATGAATGATTGATTATGTTTTTGATTATTAATAAGAAGAAAAGAAGAAAAAAATGACGAAGACGAAAAAAATAGAAAAATAAGGCGAAAACACTACTAGAAAGTTACGACGTAGAACGTAAAAAGTGCAAAATTTAAAATTTTAATCTAAAAATTCCTAAAAATTACTAAAAAATCCCAAATAATATTATAAGAGTTTACAAAAAATCCAAACTTGCCAAAACCTTTTAATTAATTCAATAATGACTTTTTAATGCTAATTAAAGCCCTAAAAATCACTTTTAAACATTAAAAAGCCCTAAACAAGATTTTATAGTTTGTAAACCTTAAAAACAACCTAATTAAGCTAAAAACTATTTTTAAAAATTTTAAAACCAAATTAAACTATTTTTAAACTACTAAAAACTATTAAAATCTATTAAATCTTAAATTAATTCTAAAAATTAATTGAAAAGCCTAAAAATTATTCTACAAATGGGAAAAGTCTTAATTAATGATAAGGAACCTAGGAAAAATGAAGAAGAAATAAAAATAAAACTTTTAATTTTTATGAATAAAATAATAATAAAATAATCCAAAAAATAAAAAGTTCTTAAATAAACTCTAAAAAATTCTCAAAAATCCTAAATAATCTAACTAAGAAGAAAATGTAAACAAAAGTTCCTAAAACCTTTTAATTAATTGTATATTAATTTTTAAAGTTGTCTAAAAACCCTAAAAATAAATAAAATTAAAAATTAAAGTTTTTGAAAACTTTTTTATATGTAAACCTCAAAAATAAGAATTAAAACCTAAAAACTATTTTTTTTTGTATTTTTTAATTACTGTTTACTATTTTTTAATGACTTTCTAAATTTAAAATTAAAAATAATCCTAGAAATTAATTAAATAATGGGAAAAATAAAATTTTTAATCAGAAAAATCCTAAACTCTATTTAAAACCTAGGAAAAATGGAAAGAAGCTAAAAAGCTTAATAAATAAGCTGAAAATGACTTAAAAGCTCACGGCTTATTTTAGATAAGCCAAAACAAAACCTCCTTATATATTTAACCTTGCAAGAGTCTACCAGTCAAAGACCCTAGGGCAGATGGTTAGAGCGTATGTGTGTGAGAGGAGTGGCGCAGGTTCGAGTCCTGGCCACGTCCTTTTTGGCAAAATATATTTTTTTTTTTTTAAATTTAACAACCTGATTCCAGTAACCTTTCAACACACAAAAGCACAATTATAAACCTAAAGTGAAAAAGATTGGATCAATTAGAAGCACAAATAAGCCCAGGTCTGCTGGCTTTTCTGATGAACAAGTATGTGTTCACTTGTAAACTTTGGAAACCAAGAGGACTTGGCTGCTTTGTTTGGTGGTGTTTTGTGGAACACAAGGGCACCCCTACACTCTTTCTGGGTGTAGGGAGTCACAATAAGCAGAAATCAACAACTAGCACACAAAGATACAACACACAAATCAAATCCAAACATATGAATGTTTATGAGGTCTTTAAGCTAGGTTTGTGGGCTTTTTGAGCTATCAAATGCACACCAATGAGATTTAAACTTCAATCTCTTGCATACACAAGCACCAACTAGCATACAAACCAAATCAATCCTTAAAACAACCTAACACTTAACAGAAATCAAAGATTTAAGCACAAATTTCATGCAAATCAAGCAGAAACTAGGACTTGCTGATTTTCAACTCTATTTTCACTTTTTAATTCACAAACTTGCTCAGAACTTCACCAAATTGGTACACAACTTATACAACTCCTATCTCAACTATTACCAATAACTTGAACACGTTTTTACAAGCACAATCAAATCAAATACCCTGCTAAAATGCTTATCCAAACACCACTTTAAAACTTTGAAAACCAAATTTTTCAAACAAAATCACTTTAAAACTTAACCAATCTGATTCATAAGACATCTATCATGCATATCATATCATGTAAACATAATCCAAACCAGTTTTAACACAAATTTCATAATAATCATGCAAATCACATAACCACCAATTTTTCTGAAATTTTAAAAGGTAAAAGAGTTTACCTTAGAACCCTTACATCCAAGGGTCCTTGTGGATGATAAATCCACCTCCAAATACACTGGGGTGTATGCTGAACCTTTAACAGCAACACACTCCAAAAATTTAACCTGCAAACAGAGAAATCAAAAGAAAACAAGAAGCTATCCAATAATCTGTTTTCACTTTTATTTTCCTTAAAAACCTTCTCAAAAACTTCAAACCTGAAACACACGTCTTAAAAACAATCAATTTCAGAAAATCAACACCCCAAATCCACTTTCACTTCTCTGGTGTGCAAATTTCCTAAAACCAAAATCTTTTTAAAACTCTTTTTGAAAACTTGAATCACTCAAAATTTTCACAAATTAAAATGGAACTCAGCTTAAGCAATCCAAACACACAAACTTTTTATAAATGATTAAAAGGAATTACAATTTATCATAAAAATACCAAACTTTAATTTTATAAAAAAGGAATTACAAAGGAATTGCTTAAAAACTGGAACAAGGGCTTATGAACAGGCTCATATCCCTTTTATACTACAAGTAGAACATTCTAGGAGCTAAAACCCTAGCTAACTAAAATCTCCAAAGTGCCCTTTGAAGTTTGACTGATTTTGGGTCAAAAATCGTCCCATGTGACTTGACAGCTGCAATCTCTCATCTTGGACGTTAAAATAGCCTTGGGGACCAAGGGGAGTGATCCTGGGTGTTAAACTGGTCGGGTGGGGGTTTTGAGGTGAAAGTGATGTAGCAGGGGATGCTTGGGGAGGGTCCCACAGCCCATGTGGGTGTGTTTTGTTGAGTGGGAAAGGATGAGAGGGACGTGAATCAGGGTTCTGGAAGGTATCAGGGTAAAACCCTTTGATTTGGGTGAGATGGGATCTGGGGTAGGATTAGGGTTTATGGGTGATTAGCAAGTGTTTAATCTGTTTGGTTAATTAAAACATTTCAAATAAATGTTAATGGAGGGAAATAGGGTGGGGTTTGACTGAGTTGACTGGGGTTTATTAAATAAACTTGGGTTGGACGGGTAGGGTCACGGGTTTGGGTAAGGGTTATGGGTTGGTGGGTGGGTAGGGCTGAGGTGTCGCGTTTTGGTTGGGTGTGGGAGTATGGTGGATTGGCAGATTTGGTCCCCAAGGTTTCAACATTCCTTCAAGTTGTATTAAATGCCATCAGCGCCTAGTTTAGCCTTTGTCAACTTTTGCCAAGTTGTCAAAACTGGCACAAACTCTTCCAAAAGCTTTTCCAAGGGTATTAAATGCATATTCTTGATTCCCAAGGGCTGAACTTGTAATATCTTCAATCATAAAGGATCATACTTGTACATTTGATAAGTGGAGGGTCAAATGTGACAAGTTCTTCAAAGATGAGGGACTAAACTTGACAATCTTCAATTCTTCAAGGGTCATTTTGCAAATTTCCAAACTTGGGCCCGGTTCATTGTGCGACTTCATTTCCCGTGTTCGTTTTTGATTGATTCTTGTGTTCTTTTGCCAATTCCTCAATATCCGTACCTAAAAATACACAAGTAACAAACACGAGCATATATTTGGTCTATTTTATGATATTTTATGCAATTTAAGCCCGTTTTGGACGATGAGACCATGTATAAAAGCAGTCTCATCATTCTCCACAAGGACTTTACAATCCTTGTTTAAGAGACGGGAAGAAATAAGAGGCACGCCCAAATATTTAACTGGAAGAGTACCTTCAGCAAATGGCATCATATTTAGAATACTATTCTTAACCCCTTCCCGAACATTGCAAAAAAACGCTATACTATTTGGTATGCTCGGCACAAGACCTGACACTTCTTTGAACTCATCTAGAGACTTCATCACAAGCTGAGACGACGCCACATCACCATAAGTAAAAAGAAAAAGATCATCTGCAAAACATACATTAATAATTTGTAACTTGTCACACTTATGATGGAAGCGAAAACCATCAGCAGTCCGAATATTGCGTTTAAGCATGAGCGTGAGCACCTCCATGACCAAAGTAAACAAATAAGGCGATAACGGGTCCCCTTTTCGTAAACCACGTTTTCCCTTAAGTAACCATGATTCATACCATTGACACATATGGAGAACGACGCGGTCGTAACACAAGTCATAATCCATTTAACCATACGTGGGTTAAAACCAAACATCCCAAGAGCTTTCTCCAAAAACCGCCAATCCACCGTATCATAGGCTTTTTGAATGTCTACTTTAAACGCGCACCTAGGAGGACCTCGATTCCTATGATAATTATGCATGAGCTCTTGGGTAATTAGGATATTATCCGAAATACGACGTCCCGGAACAAACGCGGACTGATTTTCACTAACCACCTCCTTGATACCCTCAATAATACGATTAGTAAGAATTTTACTAATGCATTTGTAGATAACATTGCAGCAGGATATGGGACGGTAATCATTCACTTTGGCAGGCGTCGCCACCTCAGGAATAAGAGTAATAATAGTGTGATTGATTTCCTTCATAATTTGACCATTAGAAAAGAAATCTTGAACCACATTACAAACATCATTGTCAACGATATCCCAACTCTTTTTAAAGAAATCAGAGGTATATCCATCCGGACCTGGGGCACGATCATCACCAATGTCAAACATGGCAACTTTAATTTCCTGATTCGTAACCTCTCTAACCATGTCCATCGAGACCAAATCCGAAACCCGCTTCTCAATTAACCCTACTGTATCCAAATCAGTACACTCCATAGCAGTTCCTAAAAAAAATTCATAATGATTAACTAAAACAGTAGGAACATCATTACCCATAACTTCTACATTCGCTGCATCACGAATAGTATCAATTCTGCTACGATGGTTCGAACTTTAACAACTTTGTGGAAATAAGCAGAGTTAGTATCCCCCGCATCTAACCACTCCACCTTGGCTTTTTGCTTCAAATATTTCTCCTCATCAATAACAGCTGCATTAAACGCTTGAACATAAAGGGCCACTTCCTCACGAAGAGTGAGATCATCAGGCTTTAAATCAAGGGCTTTTTGAGCTGCATCAACTTCAACACGTAATCTCACAACTCGATCATGAACATTCCCCTGCTTGTACAGCAAATTCCGAAGAGGTTTCTTCAATGCTTTCAATTTAGACACCACTTGGAACATATTATGACCCTAAATCGTTTTACCCCACTGATCCACAACCAACTGATTAAACTTACTGTTCGAAGTCAGCAAGTTAAAGAATTTAAACGGACGGCTTCTCTGACGCACATCAACTGGAATACGGAGAACAATAGGAGCATGGTCTGATATTCGATACGGCTGGAAAAGTGCATGGGCACTAGGGTATGCATCTATAAATTCAATATTACCCATACATCTATCAAGCTTTTTCAAGATTCCCAACCCACCTTGTGGTTTTTGATTCCACATATAATGAAGACCAGACGCATTAATATCCTCCACCTCAATGCGTGCAACACAATCTTTGAATTCACACATGGCCGCATTCATTGACGACGATCCCAAAAAAACATCCTCAATATTAAGCGCCACGTTGAAATCTCCCAACAACACCCATGGCTGCCCTCTAGTGACATATTTATAAAGATCAAGTTCATCCCATAAGCGACGTCTACCGGAAACTTTATTATCTACATAAATATACGAACAGAAAAAAGTTTTATTAGTACTCTTAAGCCTAATTTTCGCATGCACAGCTTGAGCCGTTTGACTGACAACAAGCAAATCCACGTCATCCCTATTCCACCCAACAAGAATACGAAACCCTTTCAGACATTGGTTTGCATTCGAAGTCTAGTCCCAAGACTTGAAAACTTTAGAACACACATTAGATAAATTCGATATATCAACATGGGACTCTAGAATAGCACACACACTAAGGTTATTTTCTGCCACAACTTGCCGAACCTCTGATTGTTTAGGGACACGGTTCAAGCCCCTTATATTCCAACAGCATGCACTAATCATGAGAAACCGTATGAGAGGGAGTGCTTTCCCCTTTAGATTAGGATTTTTCTCCGCGAATATTTCCTCCACTTCACTCTCAGAATCATCTCCCTGAACCGTAGTAATATCAGCAGCCTTGGTACCACTTGATTCAGCCGTCTCCGTGTTGAAAGACTCACTGTTATTCAATGCAGCAAAGGAATTATTGGTACTCACTACCTTCTTCAAATTATCAGCCTTAACAGGAGGTTTAGGTCTATACTCAAACGTTTTTTGCTTAGAGACATCCCATTTATTCTTATTATTACGTCTTCTACCACTAACAACCTTAAAACCATCCCCTTGGTGCTGAGTACTATGGTTTACTGCTTCTTCCGCCTTGACATGTTTAGGGCAATTCTCCAAAGTGTGACAAAAAACGTGACAATCCGAGCACAAAGGAGGAGTCCATTCATACTCGACATTCATTCTAGCTTTCAGAAATCCCTTCCCCTCCATATTTGGAATACACATCACAACCTCCCTTTTAAGTTCTTTCTCCGCACTAACCTCAATCATAGCCCGAGCATAACCTAGTCTTCCCCACGGTTCTGAACACATATCACTAGTAAATGAATCTAGTGCTAGCGGTTTCCCAGTTTTAGTGGCAATAAGACTAAGTCCATCTTCTGAATACGCTAGAATTGGAACTTTGTGAATTTTCACCCACACTGGCATCTTAGTCACGTTATCCTTATTCAATTCCAAATTCGGCTCCCATTTGCACAATATAATTGGATGATTACGAATCATCCATGGTCCATTCTCCAACACTTGTTCAAGACCTGTAATAGAAGTAAATTTGAAATAGAACACACCATCTTCATCTTTCATAACTTTCTGGAACCCATATTTGCTCCAACTATTCTTTGCATATTTCTCCACAAGAGGAAATGCAACAGTACGCCCCACAAAGAAGCCCACAAGCGAGTTAGCAAACTTACCATGTACCGCCACCATCGTATCAATAGGTAACATGAAGTCCATATCCTCACCCTGCTCTTCACTTTCCAAAACCCTAAAATTGACCTTTTTCCTCTCAGTCACTGTGCCAACCATAGCCGCAAATGATTGCTGATGATCATTACTAGGTTTTGGAATACTATCCGTCATTGTTTCAACAAACCCTACCTGTCTCACAACTTTACGCATGGGCTTTCCATCTTTACCCAGTATTTTCCCATTAACATTGCGTAATTTGGTAGTTGCAAAGCAGCTTTTAATAGCCTCAAGCGTCGAAGAAACCTCACCCATCGTCTCCTTATCATTATTCAAAGCCTTATCAGACTCCTCCATCTCTCTCAAACACCAAAAAACAAAACACCCCAAACCCTAAAAACTAGGGTTAAAACAACACCAACAAAAACCCTAGCCGCCAGCCATTAAACAAATCAATAAAATAATAATATTCAATTCGAGCCCTAAAAACCAAAAGACACAAAAACCCTACACTATAACCGATCCAAAAACCACAATCCAAATCTAACCACGAAAAACTAAACCACGTCGAATCAAATAAAAACGATTTGACCCTAATAATAGCACCTCCTACGAGGTAACCGATCACAAAGAGAATAGGGGGACCCAAATCACTGCCTATGTCTTATCACGATTACTTGATGAGATAATAACATAATCAAGGAGTTAAACATACGTTATTCAATGAATGGTAGGATTAGTTGATCGAATTAGAATCATAGAAAAAAGTTTTTGAAATCGCCCATAGCTGAGAGAGAATTAGGGTTTTTTGTACAGGGGTTTTCTAATATATATGATATGTAGATAAGCAAACTCGGGTTTACCCAAAGTATCCATGGCGGGCCTAATATGTCAAAGAAGTCTAAATTTGTTAAACCATATCCTTTATTATATTTTTTCTTTTTATATCCCCGGCAGCGGCACCATTTAATATTTCAACTTTTCAAGATCGTAATTCCCAACTCAAAACGAATTGAATGTCCAAATAATTTCAAGTTTACTAATTTTTTGTTTAGATTTTATAAAAGTTTTGGTTATCTAGGTCTATTTCAACAAAGCACGTAAAAATCATAAAAATATTATCACTATGTATCCGTACTATTCTAAAACAAATTGCATTTACCAAAATTAAAGCAAATTGTACAAGTTTTAAATGCACAATGAGTAAAAATGCTATAAATGAAAAGTGTGTATAATATAAGGACTGAAAATGTAAATTCTAAAAGTTAAGGGACTAGAAATGTAAATATAAACAAACTATAACAACTTTATAACAAACTAGAAAAACTAACTAACCAAATTGTAAGAAACTCTAAATTTAGGGACTGAAATTTGCAAACCCTAAAAAGTAAACTTTCAAAAGCTGATTAAACAAATCCTAGAGATAAGGGACTTAAAGGAAATTAAACTAACTTTTTAATGAAAACGGGCAAACAAGGTTTAATAAGCTCGTATGAGCTTATTTCTCAATCATTTAATCTCTGGTTTTCTTTAAACTTTCTAAAACACAATTTTAGATAGGCATGTAACAGGAAATGAGTTGAAATAAGCCAAAACTCAAGATAGCTTTTTGTGATAAGCTCAAAATAAGCTATAAGCTAAAATAGACATCCACAACTTGATTTTTCTACTAAAAAGGATTAAGCTAGCTTATAAAATACTAGAATATCAAAAATTATCAAAAAGCATCAAGTGAATAAGCTGGAAATCGAAAATAAGCAAAACTGGCTTATAGTTGACTTTTGTTGACCAAGATTTTCCAAAAAGCTGAAAATTTCCAAAATGCCTTAGAACAAGTTGGACAACAAGATTGTGCAATAAAATCAACTAATTTATGAAAGGGATTGATGGGAAATACTAATCAGTCCATACTTCATTACGGAAACTGACAAATGCTCAACAGCTTATTCAAGAGCTTATAACTTGCTTATTATAAAAAACTGTATGTTCTACCTTAGTGATATGGAAAGCTTTTATATTGAACTCTACTCAGAACCAAGAATCAACTCCTAACATTCACTAATAAGGAAATGGCAAGTGATTGAATTTAGCTAGTTTTAACTGATGAAAATGACCCAAAGTATTTTTGTGCAAATTGCCTTTTTGACTTTATTATTGACTACAAATTCTAACCAAGTTACTTGTGCTGATCTAGTGAATGAATGTAAGCTCAATACAAGTACTAACAACATCTAAATCAACAAATCAACTCTGATCCAAACACTAGTTTTTAGACTGATATGGAAATTTTACAAAGGCACTCTACTCAAAAACTTATGGCACCACAAGCAATCTATGAAAATAGCTTTAACCACTCAAATGTACCACAAAAAGGTCTAGTTCAAGCAGGTTTACACTATGAAACACAATATAGCATAATAATGAAAGTTAAGCAGTGCAAGGCCAAATTTTAACAAGTCTAACTGAATCAAAAGCTAAGAAATCAACTCTCAATCAATCAAAACATATTAGTTATATCAAATTAACACCAGATCAATCAAATTCAAGCAATTATACTAAGTATCTATGAATTGAGCACGCAAGAACAGTTTAGAGTAACTAAAATGAGAACTCAAGCAACTTTTAGCTTGAAGCCTCCTTTGATGGAGTAGTGAGGCGTTGAGCCTACTAAAATCAACACCAAACACCAACAATCATCAATCAACACCCATCAAATCATCACCAATATCAAGGTCTGATTAACTCTGCATCAAACTGAACTTCTGGCTACTTCTGGCTAGGAAATTGAACTAGGACACATCTGATAACGAACTAGCACTTCAAATCAATCACAACAACTCCATTGATCAAGTTTGATCAATGGAATCAAGCAGTAACAGAAGGTATAGAGTAATGTAGTAAGAATGAGAAGTATTTGAGTGAATTGTGAAATTTTATTAATGGAAGTTTGTTATGAATCTGTTACAAGCTAACTAACTCTCTCTAGTGTTTGTCAGACACTTTTTTTTGGGTAAAGGGGTCAATCCCCGGTAAAATATATTAAATCCCAAAAAAACCATGAAGTACAATGGAATGTGACTGAGTGTCACATTAACCTTAAGCCAATGCTTGAACAACCTAGAATGAATGACATGCCATCCATTTTACTTATCAAATACAAAGCCAATTACACCAATAGGAAAAAACCACCTAATGGTACATAAACAAAAGGAAACACCTATCATGAAGCAACAAAAATTGACTCAAGTAACTCCCACAGACGAGCGTAAGCTTCACTCTCTTTGGACCTCTTCAAACTGCATGAAAGGAGCTTTAATCGGACAACAGATGTAACAGTCTCAGCAACTTGTGTGATCGTTCGTTTGCCTTTATTAAACAATCTCCAATTGCGTTCTTGCCAAATATAGTAGGCTGCAGAAGAAACAACCAGTTTGGAAACAACAATAGCCGTTGACCTTCTTTTTGCACTAGGGTTGAGATGAGCCACCATTCCATAAATATCACAAGGCAAAGCTGCTAAACAAGTCTTCCCTTTAACTTTATCCCACACTGCTGCTGCAAAAGAACAACTGAAAAAAAGATGCTCATGGGAGTCCGATTGAACTTCACACAGCGAACAAACATCACCTAGCGAAGAAGATGCATCCCAACAAGAGAGACGGTCCTGCGTTTTCAATTTATGCTTGATAATCAACCACAAATTAAACGCATGGCGAGGAATATTATGACGAAACCAAACTGTATAAAACCAAGGGACTTTAAGATCCCTTGGTCTAATAACCGACCAAATCTGCTGCACAGAAAACTTTGGCACCGTGGAATTACCAACACACCAAACCAACCTATCTGATTGAGAAGCATCACTATGGGCAGTACACAAATGCAAGATACAATATTTCGCAAGCAATTCCGGAGGCCAGACCAAAGTACCATTAACAAGAAGATCCTATACCTTTGAATTTAACGTAAGCCCAGCTCTATGGATATTACGAAAAGACACATGAGAGTCAATAGGCCCAGAATCACACCACTTATTGAACTAGAGAGAAATATTCGCACCATTCCCAATATTAATCCAGAAGTACTCACGAATGATGGGCCTCATCTCTAGTATTTTGCGCCAACCCCAAGAGATATTACCACGCAAAGGAATACTCCAAAAGTTATGACCTTTAAGGTTATACTCGTGAATCCATTTAACCCACAACGAATCTTTAAAAGTAAGCAACTTCCAAACACTGTTAACCATAAGATCAGAATTAAAGTATTCTAGGCGACGAATACCTAAACCCCCCTCGTCTTTAGGCAAGCAAGCAACTTCCCACGCAAGCTTAGACTTCCCTTTCTTCATAGGGCCATGACACCAAAGAAACCCACGCATAATTTTTTCTATATCTCGGAGAACCCGAGAAGGAATAATGAAAACTGAAGCCTAAAAAACATGCATAGATCCAAGTACAGACCTGATCATTTGAAGACGTCCCGCAATAGAAAGAGATTTATTCTTCCAGTCTTGAACCCGATTGAGAACCTTCTCTACCAGCTCCTAACAATCCCTTATCATTAACCTAGAAGAAATTAGTGGAACGCCTAAATATTTGACAGGAAAACGGCCTTCTTCAAAAGGTAAGACATTAGGAATGCCATGTTTAACACAATTTAGGACATTACAAAAGTACGCAGTACTTTTTGGCAACTGAAAAGCTAACAGAAAATGGAGAGGAAAATATTAAGTGTGTGTTTTTCACACTTAAGCTACAATGTACAAATTGAGAACATCTAGGGGTATTTATAGAGTGAGGTTAGGTGTTGGTGAGGATGAGTGACGTGTCGGGTCCAATCCCCAGCTTCCACGTGGCCTAATGCTGTTAATTGGAAATTTGCTGATAAAGAGCATAATTGGGGGTTTCTTGTTTAGTGGATTTTCGTTTGATTGGTCAACTGGGATGGCTTCGTCTCTTGATTATGAACACTTTTGTAACACCCCCAATTTCGGGTCATAGCAGCGGAAGGGTCATTGGGTGTTACGGTCATGGTTCAACCTCAATATCATAGAAAACGCCTCAAAATGAGTCGTTTTAACAAAACATACATCCATTCATTGGTTTAAAGATAAAACAGTTCGCACACGGTCCCAAATAGTTTTAAAGTTTACACAACCAACCAAATAATAAAAGTTTCTTAGAATGGACATAGTTTAGAAAAGTGGGCCAAAATATTTTTAGTTAAGCAAGCTGCGTGAAACCGCCTTCCTTGAGTGCCTTCTTCATGGACCTAAGATAAAACATGCTATAAAGTCAACAAAAATGTTGAGTGAAATCTATAGAGTTTAAGTTAAATAAACGAACACAAGTATTCTGAATAAAACCTTCCGTGGTTGACAATCATGTGGATCAGACATAATTATCGTTGTTATTTCATAAGTCTCGTGAAATTGAACGTTAACATATATTATTTCAGCCCAACACACCTAGCTAAGTGCGTATATTTCTCTTATACAATTGCATCCGATGTTTCATTACTGGTGCATCACAACACCACGCGATAGCTAGTCGCGACCGGACTGGGTGTCATCCCGATAGATCTATCCATAGTATTAGCGTTCCTTTCGATTAACAATTCACGATTCATGGGTCTTTTCAGGCTAAACAAACTTGTATAACAACTTTCATCTAAGCATACAATCGGGTCCTTTGTGTTCAATTTTAAAAGAAAGAGGGTTTACCACAACTTCTCGTTGTACCCTTCATTTATTAATAAATGTTTTTCCAATAATAAGGGTTTCCACAACTTCTCGTCGTACCCCTTTTATTTTAATAAAACAAGCATGTTATCCCCCTCGTAGGTTTTATAAAACAAGTAAACATGTTAAAGCGAGGCTATAGACTCACCTTGGTACGATAGTAGTAATGTGACGATCGTCGACGATTTGTGATGCCCGTTAAACACGAAGACCGCAACCTACCAAATAAGGCGCGTTCGTTAATAAACGACTCAAGTATAAATAATACTTAAATAATACGAAAGTCAATTTCATATAACCATGAAAATCCCGAAAAATTAAAAATATAAGTGTACTTCTATACCCTTTTATTCAACACTTATTCTTTTAAACTCTTGCACTATCGACATTGACCCGTCATAAGACGCCAAGTCAACGCAAGTCAAACCATCATTTTAATTTCCTCGGACCAGTAACTAAGTCATTTATATAATGACTTAACACTTGAGTAAGTCACCATGTCCAATAGTGAATACTCAACTCACGCCATACAAGTATTGAACTACGTGTCCCAAATACCAATCAGCATGTACACTCCAAATGTACACACCAATCTAACCTATCTAGACTTGTCCGGTTTCGACGAAACTTGGTGACAAACTCACACATAATATGAATAAGACTCAGTTTAAGTTTCATTCAAAAATATTACTTCTAAGACCTTCTGCCCGACACACCTTCGTGTTACAAAAATCGGACAGTTTTACGCCTTTGACTTGTAAAACCATTTTGACTTATCTAAGCAATTCCGTTTGCAAAACCGACACTCGGGTTTGAAAATAGACTCATGACCTGAGGTTTAGCAACTTATAACAGCCCTTGAACATTTTTAAAACTCATTCTATAGTCCCCGAGATTCGATCCAAATATCGACAACAATTTTCGGATTGTGCCGATACCCGTCTCCCGGTACACAAATACTAAAAGTAGCATAACTTTTCGCTCGTAATGAGTTAGAAGCTCTACTTTAGCTCGAATCGAAGCTAACGAAATTATCTACAATCCTATCTTATTAGTTTACCAAGTTTATTACAGTAAGTAATTCAAAAATATCCTTAAAGTTACTGCCTAAAATAGACCATCTAAAAATCATACCAAAACAATTTTTCGACCCATTTTAACAATTCCTATGGTCCTAACATCATCCTAATATCATACTAACACATCCAACTAACTCCTAACACCCTCAAATTTAATCTCACAAAAATTAAATAATTAAAAACCTTACATGCAACAACAACCCGCTACTTAATAAAATAATATTAACACATCCATCACCATAAAAATGGATCAAACATGATGTTCATCATCAAAAATTGAAAATAAAAATTAAGTGGATGCATGTGAAAAAAAATTATACCAATAGGAAGCTCTTTGAATTTCCAAGATGGGTCTTTTGTTAGATTTCAATGAATCAAAGTGGATCAAAATTTTTGAGAGGGTTTTTGTTGTGATGGGTGGACGGCAAAGAGCAAGAGAGAGAGTGAGATTTGAGTTTTTATTTTTAAAATGGGTTAGTGGAAGATAATTTAATAAAAGAAATCTTTTTATACTAGGTAGTGGAGGGTCTAATTTTGTCAAATAGGTATAGTTTTGGTCCAACAATGCAAGTAAATAGTTTACAAGGTAGAAAATGTAAATTGTAAGTTTTAAAAATATTTACGGGGCTCGGGTTTCATAAAAATACTTTTCGAAAGTTAAAACGCTTCAAAATATAATAACAAAGCTTCGACACGACTTAAAACGCAATTAAATCGAAAACGTCGAAAATATACAATATCGAGACAATCGATAATAAAACGTAAATTTTTGGGCATCCGTCGGTATCGCGATCACTAATAGTTATCGTCATTCGTTAAAACGTAAAATACGAGAAATAAAGATTAAATATAATAAAAATCATTTTTATGATTATTCGAGAATATAATATCGATACCTAACATATTCCTTGTCGGTTTTCATCTAATCGACATTCTTACGCTAGTTTCAAGTCATAACCTTCTCGGTTAGTCGATAAAATTTTAAATTCTCATTAAAGTAAACACGTAATACGTAATAGTCGAGATTAAAATAACGACCTGAAATTGACGGATTGTCACAACTTTTGATGTTGAAAGTTTCATTTGAGTTACACTCCTTCGTTCTCTTGATTCTGGGCTTAAGTATGATACGTGGCGTGTGCTTATTGGTGCAAAGAATAACACACGGATCATTATCTTGTATCTGATTTATGATTGGTGGATAATAAAGGTAGTGGAGGCACTATTGTGATTGGCTCATTTATTGAGCTGTCTTCTCTCTCCTTGAGTTGGCAATCTACACCTCAACATATTAAGCCTTCTCATTGGTTAAGAAAAATTCACACGGATTACTAACTCTTTTGTACTTCCAAATTTGGCAAAAACAGTCCTTTAATTTGGCAGATTTGTAACTTAAGCTAGAATCTTCATTAGCTTGTCATTTCTGGTCCTTTGAACTTCAAATTTGAGCACATATGATCCTTTGACTTTTTGACTTGTACTTTGACCATGTTTGACTTTGTTCTTGACTTTTCCATATTTGCACTTTAAGTCCCTCTACTTCTACAGTTGTCAAGAAAGGTCCTTTAACTTTAATTGACTTGTCACTTTTCATCCTCCTTTTGTCTTTTCTTCATTAATAAAGGCTTGATTTCCTTGTTTACTTCATATTTGTATCTTTTTACCTACACAAGCACAAACAACAAAATATACCCATAATATTGCTTTCATAAATCAAAATCAGGTATTTTGCTTTGTGTTTTAGAGTTATTTATGATATAACTGATATGAGTTTCACTCATATCAAATCCCCTACACTTGATCATTGCCATGACCGCTTGCAATGCCACATTTTAAAGCACCAATTTATACTTTTCTCATAATTAATCCACCTTGGCCATTATGGCATGCTTTTACACTACACTATACTATATGATGCATGATTTTGATTTATACAATGCAATGCAAAGGACAACAATTCTATTTATATATTTTTTATTTTTATTGAAATGGTTTTGATGGAAATAACTCATAAAGAAATCAAAGACGTTAATTAGGGCTTTGGTACCATGAACAGCTATCATCCTCAAGTTTCACTTTCCCCATACCAAGCTTAAAAACAAGATCATTGTTATCCATAAGTGAAAGTGCATCAACTCCTTCATATAGATTAATTGTGTTACTATTATACCCCCACTTATTATGCCTCTAGAACCGGTAATTATTTGAGCAAATTGCTTTTAGGCAAATTTGTCATTATTTAAAGCGTGAAATATAAGAAATGTAAAATCTTATAATAAGGAAGCACGGTTTTAATCCTAAATAACCATCTTATCCATTACTAGAAAAACCGCCCATAATTGATATAAGTCCGACCCAAAATAATAAGTCATTCGCCTTATGTGTAAGATCCTTATGTCATGCATTAATAAGTAGCTACACACTCGCTAAGGAAAAAAAATAAAACTCACGTAATAATTTATATCCGCCGCCTTTTTGAGACCTTGGATCTTCAATCCCGCAACCCGTCAAGGTAATATTGGATTAGAGCAACTATTAAATCCCCGCAACCCTTGTGAGAGTAATATTGGAATTCAATAACTACTATAATTAACACTTCACTGCCCCTCTTGGGAGTCTTGTATAATTATTTTCTTTTTCTTTTTCTTATTTTTTTCTCTAGCCACTCATTTTTTTCATAAGCCGCTCTTATTTTTCTTTATTCCTCACAAAGAAAGTTGAAAAGAATAAAAGGAAAAACACCCCCTAAGTATTAAGCATGACATAATTCTAGTACACATAAAACGTTCCAACTTAGAATCTTAAGACGTACTTATACCAACCACGAATGATTAGTCAAAATGCATAAAAGACTTTAAACCGATTAAAACCGTTCTTGATTATTTATTAACATATATACATGCGTTGACAAGAAAGTAAAGGTAACGAAAGGGGATATAAAAGCAACAATTAATTAATATGAGGTTTATCTAGCCCTTTACACTTACTTCAAACTCTATCATCTCTTGTTCTCTACAGTTTAAAATCTCAAATAATGAGACTAGTGGATGCTTAGCCTAATAAACCAATAAAGGTCTACATGGTTAAGGATACTAGCTAGAGTAAGCTTAGGTAAACAAACTCGGGTTGACTCAAAGTATCCATGGCGGGCCTAATATGTCAAAGAAGTCTAAATTTGTTAAACCATATCATTTATTATACTTTTTCTTTTTATATATTTTTGATGAAAAATAGAAGAAGAAATATATACAATGCAAATGTGTTATGCAAATGAAAAATGACTGCTGCAAAAATTATGAATGCATATTTTTGGTGGCCAAAGTAGATGAAAAATTTGAAAAATGTTTGAAAAATTAATTTCTAACTTATCATGAAGTCAATGACAATTTTCTAGGTAAGGTCACTTCGATAGAAGTCTCCCCTACACTTAAGATAAACATTATCCTAAATGTTTAAGAGTATTGGAGTAAACTCCCCTACACTTATGACATTGCGTACTTTGTTTAACTCGAGCTAAGGAAGGGACAACTAAAATGAATTCATTTTAAGCACAAGTGTTTTGAATATCACAATAGCAAAAACTAATCAAAGTGAACCGGATACATGGGCCTCCTCCATAAGCTCCAATACATGCAATGAGAGAGAGCAACCCTACAAACATTAAGAAGACAAAAGAGATGCATCCCCCCTACACTTATGCTCGTCTATATACCCTTTATTCCTATCCTACCACACTCTAGTCTAAAAGATCTAAGCCTAGTTATTCAAGCTTGATTTATGGAGTCTCTAGCTCGACTCTTCCCACAATGAATTAATTCATGGGGAAAATGGGGATCTCTTGGACCATTTCAACGGAAATTTCCTCCCCAAGTAATGCTTAACACGGTGACCATTAACTTTGAAATTTGGGCCATTTGGTTGTGACAACTCAATAGTCCCATATGGAAATACTTTAGCAATAGTGAATGGACCGGACCATCGTGACTTAAGCTTGCCCGCAAAGAGTTTCAACCTTGAGTTAAAGAGGAGAACCGACTCTCCAACTTTGAACTCACGGTTCTTGATCTTAGCATCATGAAATTGCTTAGTCTTTTCCTTGTAAAGCAATGAGTTTTCATAGGCATTGTCTCTTAGTTCATTCATCTCTTTAAGCTGGTCTTTCCTATGTGAACCGGCTTGGTTTAGATCAAAGTTAGCCCATTTAAGAGCCCATGAAGCCTTATGTTCTAACTCGAATGGGAGGTGGCATGCTTTTCCATAGACAAGTCTATAAGGAGTACAACCAATTGGTGTCTTAAAAGCCGTCCTAAAAGCCCACAAAGCATCAGCACGCTTATCCGACCAAGAAGCTCGATGCTCTCCCACCATTCTTTCTAAAATTCTCTAAAAACCACGATTTGTGACCACGGTTTTCCCATTGGTTTGAGGGTGATACGCGGTAGAAAGTGTATGGTTAACACCATACTTCTTCATGACTCTTGTAAATTGATCATCATAAAAATGAGTCCGACAATCACTTATGATAGCCCGAGGTACACTAAATCTAGCAAATAATTGCTTCAAGAACTTGACTACAACTCTAGCATCATTAGTAGGCAAGGCTTTAGCCTCAACCCACTTAGAAACATAGTCCACGGCTACGAGTATGTACTTATTGCCCTTTGATGATGGAAAAGGTCCTATGAAATCTATACCCCATACATCAAAAATCTCACATTCTTGTATGAAATTTTGTGGCATCTCATCTCTTTGATTAATTTTGCCTTGTCTTTGACAAACATCACAATATTTCACCATTTCTTGGGTATCTTTGTAAATGGAAGGCCGATAGTAACCCGAATCAAAGACTTTCTTGGCCGTGTATTTGGGCCTAAAATGGTCCCCCGTGGGTCCTTTATGGCAAGCTTCTAAGATCTTAAATGCTTCGGGCCCATCTACACAACGTCTTATGATTTGGTCCGCACATTGCCTAAAGAGGTAAGGGTCATCCCAAAAGTAATATTTAGCTTCCTCGAGAAACTTTTTCTTTTGTTGGGAAGCTAAACTCTCAATAAGCACATCCCCCACAAGATAGTTTGCAATATCCGCAAACCAAGGGGTGGCATCCTCTTGTGAAGAGATAGACATGAGTTCCTCAAGTGGAAAGGATTCATTGATTTCCTTATGAGGTAACTCTCCTTGAAAAGGATGCTCAAGTCTACTCAAGTGATCTGCCGTTAAATGCTCGGCTCCTTTCTTATCACGAATTTCTATAGAAAACTCTTGTAGCAACAAAACCCATCTCAAAAGCCAAGGCTTAGCATCTTGCTTTGTCATAAGGTACTTAAGAGCGGAATGATCCGTATACACTATGGTCTTCGAAAGCACAAGATAGGGTCTAAATTTCTCAAGGGCATAAACAATAGCAAGCAATTTTTTTTTTCCGTAGTGGTATAATGAAGTTGAGCACCCGTCATTGTCTTACTCGCATAGTGTATAGGATGGAAATGCTTATTGACTCTTTGTCCCAAAATGGCGCCATTTAATATTTCAACTTTTCAAGATCGTAATTCTCAACTCACAACGAATTGAATGTCCAAATGATTTCAAGTTTATTAATTGTTTTTGGTTTAGATTTTATAAAAGTTTTGGTAATCTAGGTCTATTTCAACAAAGCACGTAAAAATCGTAAAAATATTATCACTATGTATCCATACTATTCTAAAACAAATTGCATTTACCACAATTAAAGAAAAGTGTACAGGTTTTAAATGCACAATGAGTAAAAATGCTAAAAATGAAAAGTGTGTAAAATATAAGGACTGGAAATGTAAATTCTGAAAGTTAAGGGACTAGAAATGTAAATTTAAACAATCTATAACAACTTTATAAAAAACTAGCAAAACTAACTAACCAAATTGTAACAAACTCTAAATACAGGGACTGAAATTTGCAAACCCTAAAAAGTAAACTTTCAAAAGCTGATTAAACAAATCCTAAAGATAAGAGACTTAAAGGCAATTAAAACTAACTTTTCAATGAAAACGGGCAACAAGGTTTAATAAGTTCGTATGAGCTTATTTCTCAATCATTTAAGCTCTGGTTTTCTTTAAACTTTCTAAAACACAATTTTAGCTAGGCATGTAACAGGAAATGAGCTGAAATAAGCCAGAACTCAAGATAGTTTTTTGTGATAAGCTCAAAATAAGCTATAAGCTAAAATAGACATCCACAACTTGATTTTTCTACTAAAAAGGATTAAGCTAGCTTATAAAAGACTGGAATATCAAAAATTATCAAAAAGCATAAAGTGAATAAGCTAGAAATCGAAAATAAGCAAAACTGGCTTATGGTTGACTTTTATTGACCAAGATTTTCCCAAAAGCTAAAAATTTCCAAAATGCCTTAGAACAAGTTGTACAACAAGATTGTGCAATAAAATCGACCAATTTACGAAAGGTATTGATGGGAAATACTAATAAGTCCATACTTCATTACATAAACTGACAAATGCTTAATAGCTTATTCAAGAGCTTATAACTTTCTTATTATAGAAAACTGTATGTTTTACCTTAGTGATATGAAAAGCTTATATATTAAACCCTACTCATAACCAAGAATCAACTCCTAACATTCACTAATAAGGAAATGGCAAGTGATTGAATTTAGTTAGTTTTAACTGATGAAAATGACCCAAAGTATTTTTGTGCAAATTGCCTTTTTGACTTTATTATTGACTACAAATTCTAACCAAGTTACTTGTGCTGATCTAGTGAATGAATGTAAGCTCAATACAAGTACTAAAAACAGCTAAATCAACAAATCAACTCTGATCCAAACACTAGTTTTTAGACTGATATGGAAATTTTACAAAGGCACTCTACTCAAAAGCTAATGGAATCACAAGCAATCTATGAAAACAGCTTTAACCGCTCAAATGCACCGCAAAAAGGTCTAGTTCGAGCAGGTTTACACTATGAAACACAATATAGCATATTAATGAAAGTTAAGCAGTGCAAGGCCAAATTTTAACAAGTCTAACTGAATCAAAAGCCAAGAAATCAACTCTCAATCAATCAAAACATATCAATTATATAAAATTAACACCAGATCAATCAACTTCAAGTAATTATACTAAGTATCTATGAATTGAGCATGCAAGAACAGTTTAGAGGAACTAAAATGAGAATTCAAGCACCTTTTAGCTTGAAGCCTCCTTTGATGGAGTAGTGAGACGTTGAGCCTACTAAAATCAACACCAAACACCAACAATCATCAATCAACACCCATCAAATCATCACCAATATCAAGGTCTGATCAACTCTGCACCAAACAGAACTTCTGGCTACTTTTGGCTAGGAAATTGAACTAGGACACGTCTGATAACAAACTAGCACTTCAAATCAATCACAACAACTCTATTGATTAAGTTTGATCAATAGAATCAAGTAGTAACAAAAGGTATAGAGTAATGTAGTAAGAAAGAGAAGTATTTGAGTGAATTGTGAAAATCTATTAATGCAAGTTTGTTATGAATCTGTTACAAGCTAACTAACTCTCTCAAGTGTTCTTTAGACACTTGAGAGTAGTTCTAACAGAAAATGGAGAGGAAAATATTAAGTGTGTGTTTTTATAGAGTGAGGTTAGGTGTTGGTGAGGATGAGTGATGTGTCGCGTCCAATCTCAGCTTCCATGTGGCCTAATACTGTTAATTGGAAATTGCTGATGAAGAACACAATTGGGGGTTTCTTGTTTAGTGGATTTCAGTTTGATTGGTCAAATGGGATGGCTTCGTCTCTTGATTGTGAACACTTTTGATGTTGAAAGTTTCCTTTGAGCTGCACTCCTTCGTTCTCTTAATTCTGGGCTCAAGTGTGATACGTGACGTGTGCTTATTGGTGCAAAGAATAACACACGGATCATTATCTTGTATCTTATTTATGATTGGTAGAAAATAAAGGTAGTGGAGGCACTGTTGTGATTGGCTCATTAATTAAGTCGTCTTCTCTCTCCTTGAGTTCGCAATCCACACCTCAACATATTAAGCCTTCTTATTGGTTAAGAACATATCACACGGATTACTAACTCTTTTGTACTTCCAAATTTGGCAAAAACAGTCCCTTAAGTTGGCAGATTTGTAACTTGAGCTAGAATCTTCATTAGCTTGTTATTTCTGGTCCTTTGAACTTCAAAATTGAACACAAATGATCCTTTGACTTTTTTACTTGTACTTTGACCATGTTTGACTTTGTTCTTGACTTTTCCATATTCGCACTTTAAGTCCCTTTACTTTGAAAGTTGTCAAGAAAGGTCCTTTGACTTTGATTGACTTGTCACTTTTCATCCTCCTTTTGTCTTTTCTTCATAAATAAAGGCTTGATTTTCTTGTTTGCTTTATTTTGTATCTTTTTACCTACACAAGCACAAACAACAAAATATACCCATAATACTGCTTTCATAAATCAAAATCAGGTATTTTGCTTTGTGTTTTAGGGTTATTTATGATATAATTGATATGAGATTTCACTCATATCAAATCCCCAACACTTGATCATTGCCATGACCTCATGCAATGCCACATTTTAAAGCACCAATTTACACTTTTCTCATAATTAATCCACCTTGGCCATTATGGAATGCCTTTACACTACACTACATTATATGATGCATGATTTTGATTTATATAATGCAATGCAAAGGAAAACAATTCTATTTATATATTTTTATTTTTCTTGAAATGGTTTTGATGGAAATAACTCATAAAGAAATCAAAGACTTTAATTAGGCTTTGGTACCATGAACAGTTATCATCCTCAAGTTTTACTTACCCCATACCAAGCTTAAAAACAAGATCATTGTTATCCATAAGTGAAAGTGCATCAACTCATTCATATAGATTAATTGTGTTACTATTATACCCCCACTTATTATGCCTCTAGAACCGGTTATTATTAGAGCAAATTGATTTTGGGCAAATTTGTCATTATTTAAAGCGTGAAATATAAGAAATGTAAAATCTCAAAATAAGGAAGCACGATTTTAATCCTAAGTAACCCTCTTATCCATTACTCGAAAAACCGCCCACAATTGATATAAGTCCGACCCAAAATAATAAGTCATTCGGCTTATGTGTAAGATCCTTATGTCATGCATCAATAAGTAGCTACACACTCGCTAAGGAAATAAAAATAAAACTCACACAATAATTTATATCCGCCGCCTTTTTGAGACCTTGGGTCTTCAATCCCGCAACCTGTCAAGGTAATATTGGATTAGAGAAACTATTAAATCCCCGCAACCCTTGTGAGAGTAATATTGGAATTAAATAGCTACTATAATTAACACTTCACTGCCCCTCTTGGGAGTCTTGTATAATTATTTTTTTTCTTTTTCTTTTTCTTATTTTTTTCTCTAGCCACTCATTTTTTTCATAAGTCGCTCTTATTTTTCGTTATTCCTCACAAAGAAAGTTTAAAAGAATAAAAGAAAAACACCTGCTAAGTATTAAGCATGACATAAGTCTAGTACACATAAAACGTTCTAACTTAGAATCTTAAGACGTACTTATACCAACCACGAATGATTAGTAAAACATGCATAAGAGACTACAAACTGATTAAAACCATTCTTGATTATTTATTAACATATATACATACGTTGACAAGAAAGTAAAGGTAACGAAAGGGGATATAAAAGACACAAATAATTGATATGAGGTTTATCTAGCCCTATTTACATGATAGTCAATGGTGTAACGAAAGGGGATATACCTTTTGGTGTACAAAGTTTTTATATCCCCTTCCTCCCAAAAGGAAGAAAAAGAACAAGAACAGCACCGTCCATCAAGCCGATCCCGAGCATCGTGGTTTGAACAATTTACAAGAAGTCATGGCCGCCGTTGATAATAGACCATTGATGGAGATCCTTCAATCAAATATGGAGGGAAATGTGGATGCTATTGTTATACCCGAGATACCCGCAAACACTTATGAGCTTAAGACACATATGATCCCTATGGTTTCTTCTACACCCTTCTTAGGGAGACCCATGGATGACCCCCATGATCACATCAAGAAGTTCTTGTCACTTTGCAATACAATTATGTATAATGGGGTCCTTCATGATGCTATTAAGTTGATCTTATTCCCATTCTCCTTAGAGGGTAATGCTAGGTATTGGCTAGATAGACAACCTTCTAGGAGCATTGAGACTTGGGAGGACTTAAAGAAGAAATTTGTGAATAAGTTCTTTCCTCCTTCATGAATCATTGGTTTTCAACAAAGGAAAGACCAAAACTTTAGTGAGGCTTGGGAAGAGTTCAAAGAGTTGTTGAGAAAGTGCCTAAACCATGGTTTTAACCAAGTTCACCAAATCAACACCTTCTACAATGGTCTGAGACCTCACCATCAAGATTACCTTAACTCGGCCGCGGGTGGGAACGTTCTTTCAAAATCCACAAAAGATGCATGGGATAGCATTGAGACAAAATCCATGGTTCAAACAAATAACCAAAGAGATGAGGTAGTCCATGTTGTTCAAGAGAGTGCTCATACATCCTTTGATAATCAACTCCTCTTTTTTTTGGGTAAAAGGAAATAAATTCCCCGGTAAAATGCATTACACCAAAAAATCGTTGAAGTACAATGGATATAGGTGATGTCCTATATCACAGCCCGTTACATGGGCAATACAATGCACATAAATAATATGCAACAACTAACATGAGGGTGACTTGTCACTCTCATGACTTACATAAGAAGAAAAACTATAATATAAACATGAAGAACCATAAATCTAAGTATTTCATCTTAACTTCCAACTCTTAAAAATACGATGCTTGAGGAACCCAAAGGCGTCCGTAACAACCTTCTTAGAGAATAAGAATGCTAAACAAAGACGGAGATTGTACGAGGACCAAGAGTTAGCCCTAGTTTCAAGAGAGAATCCACATGTGTACCATAACAAGTAAACACGACTTCCATGCACAGCATAAACCATGCGTAACCAAGAACCCTTGCAAAGGATACATATCCAACTCATTACATTACATGCAGCGAACCAAGAATATCATAGACAAGTATGCACACCAAGAACATACTTGCTAACATCCCCCAAGCATTACCAACATGATGTCACATCCACAAAATGACCTAGAACAGCCACCATAATACAATTTAGAACCCTAGAAATTAGGGTATCGTCAAGACGCCAAACATCATGCCACATGCAAGGTTGATTAACAATCAACCGCCAAAACACCAGGCACCATGAGATGCGCAACATGAACTTGGTAAACACTAGGTTATTAAACCCTAACCCACAGCCAAATAATGTATCTCCAAACTGATGAGGATGAGTAACAATATTAGAGAACACAAACAAGCAGCACCACATGATTGGTAAAGACCAAGACCAGAACAAGCAAACCTCTCCCATAACCCACGTCCATAAACATCACCTGTGAGATACTTCAAGTAATTGATAATCAACTCCTCAAGAGTCACCATGAGATACTTCAAGTAATTGACAAGAACCAAAAAGAGATGATTCAAGCCCTTAGGAGTGTTTCCTTGAACAATTCCTCTTCCAATGATGTGAATGCCATTACCTTAAGTTGTGAGACATGTGGAGGTCCTCATTCTTACTTACAATGTGATAAAGTTCAAAACTTTCAAGGTGAATGCTATGCTTATCAAGATGAACAAAGAGAGCACTTTAAACCTAACATCAACCCTAACAATCTCTCTTACAAGTCAAACAATTTCCTTGCTCCACCCAATTTCCCACCCCATCCACCCACCCAAAATAAAACAAATCCTCCTCAATTGCTTCAAAGAAATCAAGGGCCAAGGGGAAATTACCAAGGACACAACAACAATAGAGCACCCAATAACTTTCAAAACAAAGGAAACAACTTTCATGGGAACAACTTTCAAAACTAAGTGTTTCACCAACCACCTCCATCCTTTCACAATCAAGGATATAATCAAGGGTATGGGCAAAATGAAACCATTGAGCTTCTTTACAAGATGAATCTAGATAATGAAAGGAGGTTTCAAGCAAATGAAAAGAGAATGAGGGAAATGCAAGAGGAAACCAACAAGAGGTTTATGATGCTCTTAAATCAAAGACCACAAGGTGCTTTACCTTCAAACACACAAACCAATCCAAGGGCTAATGTAAATGAAATAACTACAAGGAGTGGGAAAACAACTATTGGTCCTTCAATGTCTCCTACACCTCCTTTGGTTACTCCTACTATGGTTCCTCCTTGTGATAAGCCTACACCTCCAAAACCAACACCTTCAAGCTCTACAAAATCAACACCTACATCTTCTAATCCTACACCTACCACTCCTTCACCTTCCACACCTATCAATGAAGAAACCAACAAAGAGAATCCTTCAACAACTACCACTCAACCTACACCAAAACCAAATCTTCCATATCCTTCAAGATTGAGAAAGGAAAAGCTTAAGAACAAGGATGACATTCAAGTGTATAACTTTTTGAGGATGTTTAGGCAATTGAATATCAACATATCCTTTATAGAAGCTCTAGCTTATATGCCCAAGTTTGATAAATTTTTTAAATACCTCCTCTCAAACAAAGAAAAGTTGGTTGATATGCCTAACACGTCATTGAACAAAAATTGTTCCGCGGTGTTGTTGAAGACTTACCAACAAAACTTGGAGGTCCAGGACGGTTTTTGATCACTTGTAATTTTCCGGGGGTGGAAAATTGCATGGCACTTGTAGATCTTGAGGCAAGCATAAAATTGATGCCTTTGTCAGTTTGGAAACAACTCTCTCTTCCCGAGCTCACTCCTACTAGGATGACCCTTGAGTTAGCAAACCGTTCAATAGCTTATCTGGTAGGTATTGCGGAGGATGTGTTTGTAGGGGTTGATAAATTCACATTCCCTGTGGATTTTGTAGTTGTTGACTATGATATGGACCCAAGAGTTCCTCTTATTGTAGGTAGACCTTTCTTGAGGACGGGTCATACTCTTATTGATGTGGCGGAAGGAGAACTAATTATGAGAGTTGAGGATGAGAAAGTAGTGTTTAAGTTGGGGAAAGTTACTAAGAAATCTCAAAGTAGTGAAACCGTAAACATTGTGGATGTTCTTGATGAGGTGTGTAATGAACATTTTCATGAAGCTTGCAAGAATGATAGTGAGAACATGCCACATGTGTAAATCGTTGCCTCAATTGCTCCCTCCTTAACACCATTTGGAGAGAGTGATTTCCTCTTAGAGGAATTTGAGTCTAACTTTCTTAGTAATGATGATTCTCCCATCAATTGGGAAGACGACATTCTCACTATACAAAAGTTACTCAATGAGGATCCCATTCCTTCACCTACTCCACAAGAGATTACTAATGATGATCCATCAGTAGTGAAACCTTCCATTGAGAGTCCACCTTCCCTAGAGCTTAAGGATCTTCCATCACACCTTGAATATGCTTTCTTAGAGGAAGAGGACCAATTACCCGTTATCATAGCCAAAGAATTGAAAGATGATGAGAAGGAAAAGCTTATAGAGGTTCTTAAGAAGCATAAGAAAGCTATAGCCTGGAAAATATCCGACATAGGGGGAATTGATCCAAATTTTTGTACACACAAAATCCTTATGGAGGATGATTACAAACCCGCCATTCAAAACCAAAGAAGGGTTAACCCAAAAATCCATGAAGTCATCAAAAAGGAAGTTATCAAACTCCTTGATGCGGATATGATTTACCCAATTTCTGACTCACCATGGGTTAACCCGGTGCATTGTGTGCCAAAGAAGGGTGGAATCACCGTTGTGCCTAATGAGAACAATGAGCTATTCCCCACTAGACTTATTAAGGGTTGGAGAGTTTGTATTAATTATAGGAAGCTTAATGATGCCACTAGGAAAGATCATTTCCCATTACCTTTCATGGACCAAATGCTTGAACGCTTAGCGGGAAATGAGTACTATTGCTTTCTAGATGGATTTTCGGGTTATTCCAAATACCTATTGATCCAAAGGATCAAGAAAATACCACATTCACTTGTCCCTATGGCACATTTGCTTATAAGAGAATGCCTTTTGGCTTGTGCAATGCCCCGGGGACATTCCAAAGGTGTATGATAGCAATCTTTCATGACATGATTGAGCACACTATGGAAGTTTTCATGGATGATTTCTCGGTCTTTGGAGATTCATTCACTTCTTGTCTCTCCTATTTAGAACGTATGCTAAAGAGGTGTGAAGAAACACGTCTTGTTCTAAATTGGGAGAAGTGCTATTTTATGGTCAAAGAAGGGATAGTTTTGGGACATAAGATATCTAACAAAGTTTTAGAAGTGGATCGAACTAAAATAGATGTTATTGCCAAACTTACCTCACCTACCACGGTGAAAGGAGTTAGGAGCTTTTTAGGTCATGCGGGTTTCTATAGGCGTTTTATATAAGACTTTTCTAAGATAGCAAGACTCATGACCCACCTCTTAGAAAAAGAGGCTACTTTCATATTCACACAAGAGTGTTTAGAGTCTTTTGATATTCTTAAAGAAAAGTTGACAAAGGCTCCCGTTTTGGTATCACCAAATTAGGATTTACCTTCTGAACTCATGTGTGATGCTAGTGATTATGCCGTGGGGGCCGTTTTGGGACAAAGAGTTAATAAGCATTTCCAACCTATACACTATGCGAGTAAGACAATGACGGATGCTCAACTTCATTATACCACTACATAAAAAGAATTGCTTGCTATTGTTTATGCCTTTGAGAAATTTAGACCCTATCTTGTGCTTTTGAATACCATAGTGTATACGGATCATTCCGCTCTCAAGTACCTTATGACAAATCAAGATGCTAAGCCTAGGCTTTTGAGATTGGTTTTGTTGCTACAAGAGTTTTCTATAGAAATTCGTGATAAGAAAGGAGCCGAGAATTTAGCGGCAGATCACTTGAGTAGACTTGAGCATCCTTTTCAAGGAGAGTTACCTCATAAGGAAATAAATGAATCCTTTCCACTTGAGGAACTCATGTCTATCTCTTCATAAGAGGATGTCACCCCTTGGTTTGTGGATATTGCAAACTATCTTGTGGGGGATGTGCTTATTGAGAGTTTAACTTCCCAACAAAAGAAAAAGTTTCTCAAGGAAGCTAAGTAATACTTTTTGGATGACCCTTACGTCTTTAGGCAATGTGTGGACCAAATCATAAGACGTTGTGTAGATGGGCCAGAAGCATTTAAGATCTTATAAGCTTGCCATAAAGGACCTACGGGGGGGCATTTTGGGCCCAACTACACGGCAAAGAAAGTCTTTGATTCGGGTTACTATTGGCCTTCCATTTACAAAGATGCCCAAGAATTGGTGAAATATTGAGATGTTTGTCATAGACAAGAAAAAATAAATCAAAGAGATGAGATGCCACAAAAATTCATACAAGAATGTGAGATTTTTGATGTATGGGGTATAGATTTCATGGGACCTTTTCCATCATCAAAGGGAAATACGTACATACTCGTAGCCGTGGACTATGTTTCAAAGTGGGTTGAGGCTAAAGCCTTGCCTGCTAATGATGCTAGAGTTGTAGTCAAGTTCTTGAAGCAATCATTTGCTAGATTTGGTGTACCTCGGGCTATCATAAGTGATCGTGGGACTCATTTTTTTAATGATCAATTTACAAGAGTCATGAAGAAGTATGATGTTAACCATAGACTTTCTACCGTGTATCACCCTCAAACCAATGGGCAAACCGAGGTCACAAATCGTGGTTTAAATAGAATTTTAGAAAGAACGGTGGGAGAGCATCGAGCTTCTTGGTCGGATAAGCTTAATGATGCTTTGTGGACTTTTAGGACGGCTCTTAATACACCAATTGGTTGTACTCCTTATAGACATGTCTATGGAAAAGCATGCCACCTCCTATTTGAGTTAGAACATAAGGCTTCATGGGCTCTTAAATAGGCTAACTTTGATCTAAACCAAGCCGGTTCACATAGGAAAGACCAACTTAAAGAGATGAATGAACTAAGAGCCAATGCCTATGAAAACTCATTGCTTTACAAGGAAAATACTAAGCAATTGTATGATGCTAAGATCAAGAACCGTGAGTTCAAAGTTAGAGAGCCAGTTCTCCTCTTTAACTCAAGGTTGAAACTCTTTGCGGGTAAGCTTAAGTCACGATGGTCCAATCCATTCACTATTGCTCAACTATTTGCATAGGGGACTACTGAGTTGTCACAACCAAATGGCCCAAATTTCAAAGTGAATGGTCACCGTGTTAAGCATTACTTTAGGGAGAACATTTCCGTTGAAATGGTCCAAGAGATCCCCATTTTCCCCATGAATTAATTTATTGTGGGAAGAGTCAAGCTAGAGACTCCATAAATCAAGCTTGAATAACTAGGCTTAGATCTTTTAGACTAGAGTGTGGTAGGATAGGAATAAAGGGTATATAGATGAGCATAAGTGTAGGGGGGATGCATCTCTTTTGTCTTCTTAATGTTTGTAGGGTTTCTCTCTCTCATTGGATGTATTAGAGCTTATGGAGGAGGCCCGAGTATCCGGTTCACTTCGATTAGTTTTTGCTATTGTGATATTCAAAACACTTGTGCTTCAAATGAATTCATTTTAGCTGTCTCTTCCTTAGCTCGTGCTAAACAAAGTACGCAATGTCATAAGTGTAGGGGAGTTTACTCCAATACTCTTAAACATTGAGGACAATGTTTATCTTAAGTGTAGGGGAGACTTCTATCGAAGTGACCTTACCTAGAAAATTGTCATTGACTTCATGATAACTTGGAAATTAATTTTTCAAACATTTTTCAAATTTTGATCTACTTTGGCCACCAAAAATATGCATTCATAATTTTTGTAGTAATCATTTTTCATTTGCATAACACATTTGTATTGTATATATTTCTTCTTTTATTTTTCATCAAAAATATATAAAAAGAAAAAAAAATATAATAAAGGATATGGTTTAACACATTTAGACTTATTTGACATATTAATCCCGCCATAGATACTTTGACTAAACCCGAGTTTGCTTATCTAAGCTTACTCTAGCTAGTATCCTTAACCATGTAGACCTTTATTGGTTTATTAAGCTAAGCATCCACTAGTCTCATTATATGAGATTTTAAACTGTGGAGAACAAGAGATGATAGAGTTTGTAGCAAGTGTAAAGGGCTAGATAAACCTCATATTAATTAATTGTGGCTTTTATATCCCTTTCGTTACCTTTACTTTCTTGTCAACGCATGTATATATGTTAATAAATAATCAAGAACGGTTTTAATCGGTTTGTAGTCTCTTATGCATTTTTGACTAATCATTCGTGTTTGGTATAAGTACATCTTAAGATTCTAAGTTAGAACGTTTTATGTGTACTAGAATTATGTCATGCTTAATACTTAGCGGGTGTTTTTCCTTTTATTCTTTTCAACTTTCTTTGTGAGGAATAAAGAAAAATTAGAGCGGCTTATGAAAAAACATGAGTGTCTAGAGAAAAAAAATAAGAAAAAGAAAAAGAAAAAGTTAATTATACAAGACTCCCAAGAGGGGCAGTGAAGTGTTAATTATAGTAGCTATTGAATTCCAATATTACTCTTACAAGGGTTGCGGGGATTTAATAGTTGTTCCAATCCAATATTACCTTGACGGGTTGCGGGATTGAAGATCCAAGGTCTCAAAAAGGCGGCGGATATAAACTATTCCTTAGCGAGTGTGTAGCTACTTATTAATGCATGCCATAAGGATCTTACACATAAGGCGAATGACTTATTATTTTGGTCGGACTTATATCAATTGTGGGCGGTTTTTTGAGTAATGGATAAGATGATTACTTAGGATTAAACCGTGCTTCCTTATTTTGAGATTTTACCTTTCTTATATTTCACGCTTTAAATAATAAAACATTTGCCAAAAAGCAATTTGCTTAAATAATAACCGGTTCTAGAGGCATAATAAGTGGGGGGTATAATAGTAACACAATTAATCTATATGAATGAGTTGATGCACTTTCACTTATGGATAACAATGATCTTGTTTTTAAGCTTGGTATGGGGAAAGTGAAACTTGAGGAAGATAATTGTTCATGGTACCAAAGCCCTAATTAAAGTCTTTGATTTCTTTATGAGTTATTTCCATCAAAAACATTTCAAGAAAAATAAAAAATATATAAATTGAATTGTTTTCCTTTGCATTGCATTGTATAAATCAAAATCATGCATCATATAGTGTAGTGTAGTGTAAAAAATTTCCATAATGGCCAAGGTGGATTAATTATAAAAAAGTGTAAATTGGTGCTTTAAAATGTAGCATTGCATGAGTTCATGGCAATGATCAAGTGTAGGGGATTTGATATGAGTGAAATCTCATATCAATTATATCATAAATAGCCCTAAAACAGAAAGCAAAATACCTGATTTTGATTTATGAAAGCACTATTATGGGTATATTTTGTTGTTTGTGCTTGTGTAGGTAAAAAGATACAAATATAAATCAAACAAGGAATCAAGCCTTTATTAATGAAGAAAAGACAAAAGGAGGATGAAAAGTGACAAGTCAATCAAAGTCAAAGGACCTTTCTTAACAACTTTCAAAGTAGAATGACTTAAAGTACAAATATGGAAAAGTCAAGAACAAAGTCAAACATGGTCAAAGTACAAGTCAAAAAGTCAAAGGATCATTTGTGTTCAAATTTGAAGTTCAAAGGACCATAAATGACAAGCTAATGAAGATTTTAGCTCAAGTTACAAATCTACCAACTTAAGGGACTGTTTTTGCCAAAATTGGAAGTACAAAAGAGTTAGTAATCCATGTGAATTGTTCCTAACCAATGAGAAGGCTTAATATGTTGAGGTGTGGATTGCCAGCTCAAGGAGAGAGAAGACGGCTCAATTAATGAGCCAATCACAACAGTGCCTCCACTACCTTTATTATCCACCAACCATCAATCAGATACATGATAATGATCCATGTGTTATTCATTGCACCAATAAGCACACGCCATATCACACTTGAGCCCAGAATCAAAAGAACGAAGGAGTGCAGCTCAAAGGAAACTTTCAACATCAAAAGTGTTCATAATCAAGAGACGACGCCATCTCAGTTGACCAATCAAACTGAAATCCACTAAACAAGAAACCCCCAATTGTGTTCTTCATCAGCAATTTCCAATTAACAATATTAGGCCACGTGGAAGCTGGGGATTGGACGCGACACGTCAATCATCCTCACCAGCACCTAACCTCTCTCTATAAATACCTCTAGATGTTCTCATTTTGTACATTGTAGCTTAAGTGTGAAAACACACACTTAATATTTTCCTTTCCACAATAAAGACCCTAATATCCTCTCTATGCATGGCGATTTTTTCCAAACGCCGCCTTAATTGCTGATCTTAATTCTTTATGATTCTAATGCTTAATAACGTTCATATTAGGTTGATTAATCATATGATTATGATACTATAATTGTTCTTTATTGGGCTGTCGTTTATTTAGGAGTAGGGTTTTTTTTATTTTAGGGTTTGGTTCGCTATGAGTTTTTCCTCCTGATCTGACCACGTCTCTTTGTCATTCAAATCGTTTTTATTGTTGTGGTGTAATTAGGGTATGTGCTTTTCAAGGTTTTATCTATTGTTGGCTACTGCTGGGTTGCGTTCTCTTTTCGTTGGTGATTAGGGCTTCGCTGCTATTATTGAACCCTAGATCTGGATAGCTGCTTGACGCTGATCTTTCTGAGATTAGGGTTTCGATTTTTATCTAGGGGTTCTCGGAACGATCCTTTCTATTAGGATCTTTCTGCTTTGGAAGGTGAGGCTGGTTGTAGTGATCTCAGGACTGTGTTTAAGATATATATTTGGAAGTGGGTTTTAGAGATGGAAAAGGGTTTTTTGAATAGTCCGCGTAGCAATAAGATTGTCGAGGGTAAGGAATCAGTGGTTCCAACAAATGATATTGCTATGAGGATCAAGAATATTTATGGTAAGCTTATTGGCAAGGATGGTAAGCCTCTTCTAGTAAAACGTGGAGATCCGAAGCTTGCTGCTTTGGATGCTACGGTTGCTGATGCAAGTGTGAGGCCTGTGCCTCATAATCCTAAGAATATGCCACTAAAGTCGATTCTTAAGGGCGTTGGGAACGTGTCAATCATCGAAGAGGGTGCTAAGGTGTCGTTTACTGCTGATGGTAAAGGAGGTTGTTTAAAGGATGTTACTGATTGCTCAAATTCAATTATGGAGGAGGATATTCTAAAAGGTAAACCTACTGTTAGTAAGGTTAATGTGTCTTCTCGGGTTATGACGTGGTTCTACCAGGGGCTGATGTCCTTCTCCCAAGTGATGTAGTTTATGAAAAGGCGATCAATTTTGATAACACGCTGTATGGTTATTTTGTGGGTCATAGACATGCATTTGCTATTGTGGACCGTTTTGTTAAGAATGCATGGGCTCGTTTTGGAATTAAGAGAACCATGTTTCATCATGGCTTTTTTTTCTTTCAATTTAGCACTAAAGCTGGTATGGAGTAAGTCCTTGCTAATGGCCCATGGCGTATTAGGCTTACACCTATTATGCTAAACATTTGGAATCCAACAAAGAAGCTCATAAAAGAAGATATTAAAATGGTGCCAGTGTGGGTCAAACTGCACGATGTACCCATCGTTGCTTATTCTGATATCGGGCATAGTTTGATCGCCACTAAGGTTGTCCGACCTATCATGTTGGATGCTCATACAGCTGACATGTGTGTTAGTTCATGGGGGAGATGCTCTTATGCGAGAGTTCTCATTGAGGTAAATGCGGAAAAGGCTCTTGTTGAGGCTTTTATTGTGGCAGTTCCAATCAAAGGCGAGGAGGGGCATTCCCTAGAAACTATTTCGGTTGAATATGCATGGAGGCCTCCAAGGTGTGCTAAGTGTAAGATCTTTGATCACTTTGATTTGGACTGTCCCAAGAAAGCTAGAGTTCCTAGATCAGATTTGAATCGTGGTGGTAACTCTGGGCGGGTTAATGAGAAGGAAAAACAGCAGCCTATTTTGCTTAAGGCACGACAGGTTAAGGGGTTGAAGTTTTCTAAGCCTAAGACATCTTGGGTCATGAAAACAGCTAAAGCGTCATCGTCAAAGGCTAAAAGTTCTAACACTGATCGGAAACAGGTTATTAGTGATAATATCAATTTGTTGGAGCTAAAGAACTCATTCGACAAGTTAAAGGACATTGGTGCGATTCTAGACGTGGTTGAGCAGGCTGCTTTGGAACATAATAATCAGGAAGTTTCGACGACTATAGGTACTAATATTCCTACTGAACATACAACGACAGGTGGTAAAAAGGTGGTTCTAGAGGAGGCTTCCTCTAGTAAACCAAAGTTATCATTTGGTTACAAGGATTTGGCTAATATTAATAATTCTGATGAGGAGGAAGTGTTTGCTTCCAATGATGATTATCAAGCCTACATGTCGTCAATTAGAAGAGGTCATCTACTTGAAGAGGAGTTTGATGTGTATGATGATGATTATATGGACCAGATTCATGATCTACCAGGACAAATTAAAGAGTTCCATGATTTCGACTCCATCATAGTGGTAGGAAGTAGTATAGTTTAGAAGCCATAAGAGGGTGTGTCCTCTTATGTTGGGGTTTGGGTTTTAGCATATGATGTGCTTGGTTGTTGCCTATGTAATGGGCTTGATATAGGATTTCATCTATATCTTTTGTACTTCAACGTTTTTTGGCGTAATATAATTTACCGGGGATACTCCCCTTTACCCAAAAAAAAAATATTTTCCTCTCCATTTTCTGTTAACTTTTCAGTTAGAATTACTCTCAAGTGTCTAACAAACACTTGAGAGAGTTAGTTAGCTTGTAACAGATTCATAACAAACTTCCATTAATAAAATTTCACAATTCACTCAAATACTTCTCATTCTTACTGCATTACTCTATACCTTCTGTTACTGCTTGATTCCATTGATCAGACTTGATCAATGCAGTTGTTGTGATTGATTTGAAGTGCTCGTTTGTTATCAGACGTGTCCTAGTTCAAATTTCCGAGGCAAAAATAGCCAGAAATTCAGTTTGGTGCAGAGTTGATCAGACCTTGATATTAGTGATGATTTGATGGGTGTTGATTGATGATTGTTGGTGTTTGGTGTTAATTTTAGTAGGCTCAACACCTCACTACTCCATCAAAGGAGGCTTCAAGCTAAAAGGTGCTTGAATTCTCATTTTAGTTCCTCTAAACTGTTCTTGCATGCTCAATTTTTAGATACTTAGTATAATTGCTTGAATTTGATTGATCTGGTGTTAATTTGATATAATTGATATGTTTTGATTGATTGAGAGTTGATTTCTTGGCTTTTGATTCAGTTAGGCTTGTTAAAATATGGCCTTGTACTGCTTAACTTTCATTAATATGCTATATTGTGTTTCATAGTGTAAACCTGCTTGAACAAGACCTTTTTGTGGTGCATTTGAGTGGTTAAAGCTGTTTTCATAGATTGCTTGTGATTCCATTAGCTTTTGAGTAGAGTGCCTTTGTAAAATTTCCATATCAGTCTAAAAACTAGTGTTTGGATCAGAGTTGATTTGTTGATTTAGCTGTTGTTAGTATTTGTATTGAGCTTACATTCATTCACTAGATCAGCAAAAGTAACTTGGTTAAATAAAGTCAAAACGGCAATTTGCACAAAAATACTTTGGGTCATTTTCATCAGTTAAAACTAGCTAAATTCAATCACTTGCACAAAAATACTTTGGGTCATTTCCTTATTAGTGAATGTAAGAAGTTGATTCTTGGTTCTGAGTAGAGTTCAATATATAAGCTTTCCATATCACTAAGGTAGAACATATAGTTTTTTATAATAAGCAATTATAAGCTCTTGAATAAGCTGTTGAGCATTTGTCAATTCCTGTAATGAAGTATGGACTGATTAGTATTTCCCATCAATCCCTTTCATAAATTGGTCGATTTTATTGCACAATCTTGTTGTCCAACTTGTTCCAAGGCATTTTGGAAATTTTCAACTTTTTGGAAAATCTTGGTCAACAAAAGTCAACCATAAGCCAGTTTTGTTTATTTTCGTTTTCCAGCTTATTCACTTTATGCTTTTTGATAATTTTTATATTCAAGTATTTTATAAGCTAGCTTAATCCTTTTTAGTAGAAAAATCAAGTTGTGGATGTCTATTTTAGCTTATAGCTTATTTTGAGCTTATCACAAAAAGCTATCTTGAGTTCTGGCTTATTTCAGCTCATTTCCTGTTACATGGCTAGCTAAAATTGTGTTTTATAAAGTTTAAAGAAAACCAGAGCTTAAATGATTGAGAAATAAGCTCATACGAGCTTATTAAGCCTTGTTTGCCCGTTTTCATTGAAAAGTTAGTTTTAATTGCCTTTAAGTCCCTTATCTTTAGGATTTGTTTAATCAGCTTTTGAAAGTTTACTTTTTAGGGTTTGCAAATTTCAGTCCCTCGATTTAGAGTTTGTTACAATTTGGTTAGTTAGTTTTGCTAGTTTGTTATAAAGTTGTTATAGTTTGTTTAAATTTACATTTCTAGTCCCTTAACTTTTAGAATATACATTTTTAGTCCTAATATTTTACACACTTTTCATTTTTAGCATTTTTACTCATTGTGCATTAAAAACTTGTACACTTTGCTTTAATTGTGGTAAATGCAATTTGTTTTTGAATAGTATGGATACATACTGATAATATTTTTACGATTTCTACGTGCTTTGTTGAAACAGACCTAGATTACCAAAACTTTTATAAAATCTAAACCAAAAACAATTAGTAAACTTGAAATCATTTGGACATTCAATTCGTTGTGAGTTGGGAATTACGATCTTGAAAAGTTGAAATATTAAACTCCAGAACGTTTAAGAGGGTTTAATCTTTGAAACACAAGCAAATATAATATACGTAGATAATACTTTGGCTGGCAAACCCTCGATTAGCCATTTTTCTCAAAACACGCACAAGCAAGCAGGGGAAACGCGGCGGCGCTAAGCACTTAAGAGCCTTTTTCCCTTAGGTCCTGAAATACAACCGCCTTATACCCACCTTATAGTTTGTGTTAATCAAAATTAAACCTTTCGAAAGTAATTATCTATTTTGCCTTTTTCTTTTTGCTTTGGATTCGAATACAATAACTGAGTGATGAAATCCCAATTAAGGTTGTGTTTTCACGCTTTTGAAGATAATGTAAATTTATCGTGATACGTAATATAATATATTAATAATATTCACAAAGAAAAACGAAAACCAATACTAGGGTAATGTAAACACACCAGAGTACATTCACAATGGTTTTATACCAGGAAGGTCTGTACAAATAATTTCAACCTTACAACCACGTGCATTATTGTCACATGGTTGCGAGGGCTTCTTAGCTACTGTTCATGAAATGGAGGCTGAATCTCCATCCATCCCAGAATCAGCCTATCATGTCAGAATTTCCCGACGTGTTTCCTGAAGAACTCCTGGGCATACCACCTGCTCGTGAGGTAGAGTTTAATATTGAGCTCATTCCAGGAGCTGAGCCAATTTCCAAGGCTCCTTACCGCATGGCTCTCGTCGAGCTTAAGGAGTTAAAGGATCAGCTATAGGAACTTTTGGAACGAGGTTTTATTCGACCTAGTGCATCTCCATGGGGTGCACCGGTTTTATTCGTGAAGAAAAAGGATGGCAGTATGCGTCTCTGCATTGATTAACGTGAGCTTAATAAGATCACCATCAGAAATTGATATCCTTTGCCACGCATTGATGATCTGTTTGACCAACTGCAAGGTGCCAACCATTTCTCTAAGATCGATCTGAGGTCTGTCTACCATCAGCTATGGGTAAAAGAGCAGGATATCGCCAAGACTGCTTTCCGTACACGTTATGGACACTACAAATTCGTAGTCATGCCATTTGGCCTTACCAATGCTCCAACAGTTTTAATGGACTTGATGAACCGTATCTTTCATGAGTTTCTGGACAAGTTCGTCATTGTCTTCATTGACGATATTATGATTTTCTTTAAATCAAAGGAAGAACATGAAGACCATCTTCGTATAGTATTACAGATACTTCGCCGGAAGCAGTTGTATGCTAAATTCTCCAAATGCGAATTCTGGTTGAGTAAAGTGGCGTTTCTAGGCCACATCGTATCCGTAGAGGGAATAACCATGGATCCTGCGAAGGTTGAGGCTATTACCAATTGGCCAAGACCGACATCAGCAACTGAAGTTCGCAACTTTCTAGGCTTAGCTGGTTACTACCATAGGTTCGTAGAGAAATTTTCCCGATTAGCATTGCCATTGACCAAACTGATGCGGAAAAGGGAGAAATTCGGTTGGACTGAAGAAAGAGAGAAGAGCTTTGAAGACCTAAAGCAGAGGCTGGTATGTGCACCTAATCTTACTCTGTGACAATCCGTCAAATTATGGTTTATATTTTATTCTCAAGTATTATTTAAAAACATTATTTTAAGGTTATATTATGAACTCACTTATTTTTGGGAAGAAATTTGGATTTACGTCTTGAAGTAGCATCGACTACGTCTAAACCGGAGGATTCTACTTTACGTGCTTACGTTTACATACACCGTTTTGGTGAGAGTCCGACATTTCAGGAAATAAATTTATCCGTGAATATTATTTTGGGATTTTAATTTTGAGTTGGTTCATAAACTCACAAATTTACGAGAAGAGATTAGGACTTACGATTGTAATTTAACGTCCTTTACGACTAAACCGGAAACCTTAGGATTACGTATTTACGTTTTCGAACTCCGTGTTTGATGAGACAATTTTTATTAGATTCGTTTTGTGCCCTTGATTCATAAGTTAAAAAAACGTTTTTTTGAAAAACGACCCGAGGGCACGCAAATCGAGGAAACTAGAATCGAGGAATACCCGTAAATTAGTGGGATGAGACAAAACAAGTTTTGCCCCACCCCACTAACATGGGACGGCCAAAACATTGACTCAACACCATGAGGTGTCAAGTTTGTAAGCTTACTAGCTACACTTGTTAGCCTAAGCTTAACAAGTAAGCTATCCAACAAACAAAACCATCTAACACTAATCATTTCTTCATTTGTACATGCAAAACCACTATCCTCCCTTCCTCTCTCTCTCTCATTTTTGTCCCACAATCCTCAAAAACAACCCTCATTTGATCTATTTTAACCATAAATTCATGTGTTATTCATACACATGATGATGCTCCTTTGAAGTCTTGAAGATTGGAGGTGATTCTAACATCCAATGAGGTGATTTGGTGATGTCCAAGGGCTGATTTCTACATGGAGTTTACAAGTATTGGTGGCCATGAAGATTGGTGTTGATCTATCACAAGTTCTTCCATCAAAAATCCAAGCCTTGATGAATACCTACATGATCTTGGTGGTATAAATATTGTTCTTCCCATCCTCTTGTTATTTTGATTATGTAATCATGTATTTTCTTTCTTATTGTATATGTATATGATGAATATATGATGATAAAAATGTTGTGTGGGGATCAAGTGTTGATAAACATGGGTAAAAAGATGAAACTATATGTAAAAGTGGTTAATCTTGCTTAATTTAGTAGGCTGTATAAAAACAGTAAATAACCATATGATAAACTGATAAAATGGCTTGGATAAATTAATATACAGTAAGCTATGAGTCTTGTACATATCTGAGAGTTGGCCATGCAATGGAATCATTAGGATGAGTGAGATATGATCAAAACAATATTAGAGTACAAATCTGCATAGACTGTTTTGGACGATTTTTATAAAATACTTAGAAGCTGATTCAACAGTAGCCATACAAGAGTTAAATGGAGCACATATCATGTAGTTTATGCCATAAAAATTTGGGCTTCTATCTCCATATAGAACTCTAGACATGGTTGTTTTGGTGAAATAAATGGACTCTTTATAAAATATATACACATGAAAACCCACTAACTTATAAATTTCATTTATATAGATATGTATAAGGTTAAATAAATGGACTCTTTATAAAAATGGTAGTTGAATAAGATTTATAAGTTATAAAAACTATAAACATGATTTTTACGACTTTTTCGGCTATTACCGTAAAATTAACGTTTTTCGCCGATTAAAACTTAGATGATCAAACCCGTCTAATTTAAAGTTTTTAAAAGTCACATACTGATGTATAAGTACCTAATACAAGTAAAAACCGATAAAACCCGAACTATATGACATACGGACAATAACGAGCTAAGTTAGCATATTGGACTAATAATTTAACTAAATAAGTTAAACACTTATAAAAATTTCTTATTGGGATTAACCCATTTGGGCCCAACATGTAAAGTATAAATACTGATAACACAAGTATAAAATAGATTAATACAAGTTAATGGACCTATAATAGGCTTATTGGACCTAAAACATGTAAATAGGTAAAACTAGTAAACTAATATAAAAGTTATCAACACATAACACTAAAATGAGTAAATGAGAATATGTAAACCCACTTGATCATCATATATATAAAATCATCATATGTATACATAATTGTTATTTTTATAAATTCATTGGACAAGAGTCTAAGACGAGTATTATTTGTCTAGGTTTCCGTGATTGAAGCACGTACCGTACATCCGAATTGCCGATAACCCGCTTTCCCACATCAACGTGAGTTCATAGCCTCGCACTCTTTTAAATGTTTTTATGAAATATTTTATAAACCCACGAGGGAGATAACATGTTAGTTTTGATAAAATAGGACACCATTTGTCCCGATTGCTTGTTTATTGATTTGGACCCGAATGATTGTATGCCCCGATGAATGATTATATGACCCGATAGATGAAATGAAATGGATTATTAAAGTTAGGTTATGTCACTAAAAGTCCCATTAGCATGAATTGTGAACTACCGGGATTTGGTAGACGCTTATGCATATAATAGTACTATTTGGGGACGATCACCCCAGTTCGCGCCTTGACGATTGATCCCCGTCGTGCCACATTGATTGGTAAGTGAATTTATGTATGAGAAGATTTACACAAGCGTGATTATTGTGACGACACGCTAATTTAGATGGGCAAATTGAGTTTCGGGCTAGCTACCCGTTGTTTGTTGTAGTAAGGTAACAATGTCATGCGGCTTATAATAATCCAATTAACGAAATACTGCTATACGCACTGAATTATGATATATTGCCTAACTAGCAATACGGGGTCTTATTATTGATTTTATGTTCGTGTTTTGGTTTTTCATAACCATATTCATATAACGGTTTTTATTTAACTTTATACAACGTTATAAAACGTATTGTATGATGTTTTTACGACATTGGTTCGTATAATGATTTTGAAGGCAAATGCCTATATTATGATTTTTGATAAGGATTGTATAAAATGACTTTGGCTATTTTATGGCCTATTATAAAGATTTGTACAAAATGATTTTTGGTAATAATTATGTACCGATGATATATTAATGGTTTTATTAAACTCTATGAATTCACTCGGCATTATCGCTGACCCTTTTCTTTTAACATGTTTTATCTCAGGTACTTGAAGGTAATTCTCGGGAGGACAACAAGAATTCATGGCCCGCACCTAAATGATAATTTCCATTCAAATTATTTGTAAAACTTGTATGAAATACAATGACTTAGGACCTATGTAAATCTGATATTTATAAATGGAAATGCTTTATTACTAAACGACGCGATTTTTAAGCGTTGTCTATGATGTGAGTAACGTGTTATCCCGTAACACCAACGAGTCTTCCGCTGTATTGAGTTGTATAAATTTGGGGGTGTTACAGTTTGGTACCAGAGCTCTCGTTATAGAGAACGAAAGATTTTAAAACCAAGGTTTTGAATAAAACATTTCAAAATCTTTTAACTATAAACATTTTACTAAAAATGTCTAAAAATCTTTTGACTATAACGGTGCCGAAGAATTCCCGAGTTACCGACAAGGCCAGACTGAGAAGTGTTATTTTAATATATATATATATATATATATATATAACTTGGATTATATATATACATATATGATGTAATTTTATTACATGATTGTTTGATGATTATTTTGATATTTATACGAGGTATTTATACGAGGTAGATTGTCACAAGGAACCCTAAATCCCCTAGTAAATTAGTCGAAGCTATTCTCGTAGGAATTCTAGCTATTCTAGATCTAAACCAAGTTGTGGATATTTATGATCCCAACAAATGGTTGATATTCGTAGAAATGTTGATTTTAGTTGATTGTGATATTAAAGAAGAATTGGCGAGATTAAATCTGATATCGATGTCATGACGATCTTTCCTTATAGAGTGGAGTTTGACAAAACGTTACCACCTGGGAAGGTGTCATCTGATTCTTTGTCACCCAATTCTTAAATTGAAATCGAAAGGGTGAATGTTGCACTTGAGGCTGTAATTGGAGCCTTTACCCAAAAGCCTCATGCCACTAGTACCTTTCCGAGAAGTCTAATTGAATGTGTGATTCGTTTCATACTAGTGACTCATTTGATAACTATTTTTGTAAGAGCTATAGGATTGGGAATTAAGTTTTGTTCATATCGAGCTTTTATTGCACTTTGAAGGTCTAAGAATAAGGTTGAAAGTATTGGAGAATGATGTAGGATATCGCATTGAGTATGATTTGGTTGAAATTTGAATAAAGTAAAAATTTAGCTCGTATGGAATATGAGATTGTTAAGAGGAAGTCGTTAAGTCCTGTGATTGAATTATAAGGTTTTAGTTGATTGTTGATTCGTGTTAAGTGTTGTTCCTAGGCCATTGTCCACTGACGAGGATACCCAGTGTCCAATAAATAAATTGAACAAATCTTCTTCTGAATTGGGACCGATGGATCTTCCGGGACAGGTGGGACACCTAATGACTCTTGTAGATTAGTATTCATTGTGGTATCTTTTAAAAATCCCTAACTTAACTGAGACATCAGTTGGTAGGATGAGTTCTGAGAATTGTATGACATAGTGACACGTAATGTGTTACGGTACAATTTTGACTTGTTTGTGATTAATGAAAAATACTACCTTTGATTGCTAAATCCTACATGTATCGATGTTATCTATCCTTTATTGCTTCATCCTAATGTTCGCATTAGTGATGCAACCATTGAACAAGTACTCATCTCGAATTGAGTTACGTTGTGGATTATTCTCTTTGTATTCCTGAGTGCCATCGAGACCATGAACCTCATGATTATTTGGCTAAAGGTCATTTTCTATCATATTGTAGTTAGTTCTTGGTGAACAAGCTTTCATCACTCTTTTGTAGATCACTCGTTGTTTTTATAAGATAAAACGGTATTCCTTGAGAAAAATTGGACTTTCATCACTATATGGATTATTTAAAGTGAGATTATGAGTAATCATTATCGAAATAAGGTTGTTTATGAAACACTTTGGAAAACTTAATTATTTCCATAACAAAGAACATCTCTGTAAATTCATTTTGAATTAAGCATGAGTATATATTTTAAACATGATGACAAAGTTTTGACGAACTGAGTATTGCATCGTTAATCTTAAAATTGTATATAGTTGCGCGCCTACATACAATTTGGAAGTGACCATGCAAGGCTGATTAGTAGTCACCATGAAATTATTAATAAACACTAAATTTTCTATAAAGATTGTGAAAGATTAAATTTTATGAGATCTGCAAGAAGTGAAAAATAGGGACATATTGATAGGGACACCTACATATGTGCCCGTACCATTTATTCTTCTGAGTCGAATTTACTCATCTGTGGATATTGTCTTAATTGACAATTGATATTCTCTTTCTTGTCCAATTCTCCCGTAGTGAGATTCTTAGGAAAAGTATCTGATTACCGAGTGTTGATACCCGATTGGATGTATCGACGTTCCTATCATTTCTTTTGATTAGATTTTATTTGAATGACCTGGGTAACGATCCGAGGAGCTTTCGAATGCGTACTCAAATCATGAAAACATGGGATATATCATATTCGTTAAATGTTTTCGTCTGTATCTGATTTGAAATCTCTCGCATAGATTATGTGTTAACCTTACTCTTTTAAGGTTAGTTATGTCTCCAGATATCCTTGAATTCGTGAAGGATTATGAGTTATTATTAGTCTTTTGAGAAGTTCACATCTTATCGACGCCAATAAAACTGGAAAGTTGGTAGTGCCAGTAGAATGGATTGATTGATTATGACATGACGACATTGTCTTAATTGATGGGAACTCGAATAGAATTCCCCTAAAAGATAAAATGTTGATTATCAAAAATGATCTAAATAATTCTTGATTGATGACCATATCCTGCATTTAGATTTGAATTATACCATGAATGGTTGTGACTTAGTAATCTAGAAAGAACCTAATATGAATTTATTAAAAGATGTTTATGTTATCTAAAACTTTAGGAGGTATTTGCTGGTGAATTACCTAGACTTTCGCCATTAAGGCAAGTTGAATTTGGTATTGATTATATTCCCGGTGTTGCACCTGTGGCATGTCCCCTGTGTCAGCACCATCTGAATTAAAAGAATTACCCTACAACTGAGAGAGTTGTATGAGAAGACTTTTATTCTACCAAGCTCGTCATCATGAAGAGCTGTGGTGTTATTATTTCTTATATTTATTGATTACCGTGAACTAGGTAAATTGACGATTAAAAATCTATATCCACTACCCAAGATGATAGATTTGTTCGATCATTTACAAGGTTCTAGCGTATGTTTTAAAAATTTGATCCACGGCATGGTTATCATCAACTTCGCATCTGCGAAAAAGATTATCTATTCCAATCACTACATCCAGAACTTGTAATGAACGTTATGAGTTTCACGTGATGTCGTTTGGATTGACTAATACACATGTAGCATTCATAAATCTGGTGAATCGCGTGTGTAGACTGTAATTTGATAAATTCATGATCGTGATCATTAAGGACCATTTGTTTGTATATAAGAATAAGAAGAAGTTAATAATTATTTATAGACTGTCCTGAATTGGCCGAACAGTGAAAACCTGTACCTTGAATAATTAACAATTGATTAAAGACTTAATCCTTTATATTATTTGACCGTGTAATTAATAGATAATTGAATATATTGACTCTTCAAAAATTAGAAGTCATTTAAGACTTTTGGCCTTACCAAAAAGAAAGTGAAAATATGTTTGACAAATGTTTTAACAAAGGATTTTCAAGGGATTATTCCCTTATACACAAATCATTTAACTAAACTCCTGTTTAGGGGTAAATGTTTGTGTATACCTCAAGACAACCTAAGAGGAATTGAGGAAAACATATAAACTATGACTTGAAATTTGAAACGACAATTTTTGCTTTTCAACTAAGAAAATTTTGACCAAAGTATAACCAAAGATTTTTCTAACATTTACGGATCTTATTAATTATTTTGATAAATCAACAAAAATCTTGTTAGATTAAATTCAAATTTATTTTGAACATTTTTATAAAATTGGTCGAACTGAGAAAAATTTAAAACTTTTTACGTTTACGCTTCATAAGAATTGAATATTTATTATTTAATTACTTGAAATATTTATGGACGCTTTAAACGTCGGATTGAGCAAAACTAATAAAAATAATAGTTAAGACGAGACTAAAATGTAGAAAATATGAAGAAGGAATTTTCGAATAAATATGGTCATGATATTTATTCCATCAAGGAAGATGAACGTAATTACTGACACATTATGTAGAAAAGATAAAGAATTAATTAGGATGTGTTCCTTAGTAATGACTGTGCAAAATAAATTGCCGAACAATTTAAAAATAACTGATGTTTGTAAAAAAAAGATAAAATAGATAATAAAAGGGGTTCGCGGCTAATGTGAACCATTAGAATTGAGAAGCCAATGGCGTTAAATGTATAAAAGGCTACTTGTGATTGTCTAAATATGGAGATTTTGAGATTTAGTTATGTTGGAATCTTATAAGATTAAGTATTATATTTATGTCATTTCTGACTAAATGTATCTTTATCTGAAGAAGTTGTACTAATGGCAAATTATGAAGGCAGACATTGCCTCATACATTAGTAAACGTCTAGCTACTGCAAAGGTCATCATCTGAATTTGATTCGATTTGGGTCATCGTCGACAGACTGACCAAATCTGCTAATATCATTCCTGCTAATGATAGATTCTTGATGAAAAATTGACTCTTTGTATTTAAAGGAGTTGTGTAAACATAGTGTGCACGTATCGATCATCTCTATCAAGATCCTCGCTTCGCATCGAATTTCTAGAGATTTGCTCCGAAGTCATTGGGAACGAATCTTGATGAGAGTACTGTGTACCACCCCAATCGAAGGGACGAGGTAAAGTAACGATACAAAATACTATAAGTGTTGTTTTATGTTTGAATGACTGATCTTTGGTAATAAACTGTAAAATCGTTTTCCTTTGGAGAGATTATCATTGATAATTATCATATTAGGATCAAGATCAAATCTTGTGAGGATATATATTAGAGCATCTTTAAGTAGAAGTTGGGATGAAGACACCCGACATACACCCACTATGAGTTGGACATGTCTTTTAGGTTTAAGGTTTCCTATGATGGCGAACCTAACCTTACAAAATACTCGACCCACGAGACCTGAAATTATTGTTGAAATTAGGACCTGATTATTGACTGCCATTAGTGGGCAGGAGGTTATGTGAATATGAAATGTAGATCTTGAAGTGCCGGATGGGTAGCGAAGTTATGCCAAAAATTTTAACCATGGAAAAATGAATTGATGATCTGAAAGATCATGGGATATAAGTCCTCGTTGTATGGGACCATTGAGATGATGTAAAAGATTGGTTTGAAAGGCATATAAGCTGGATCTACCCTAGGAATTCAAGAGCTGCGTGAATTATGTTTCGTATATCGAACTTGATAAAATGTCTATCAAGTAAGAATCTGATTGTTTCTTAGTAAAGTTTAGATCGGCGAAAAGTTGCATTCATCGAAAACCTGTGAACATCATGGATAGAGAAAGTAAGTCAACATTAAGCCTGATCTTATTCCCGTAGTTATGTTTGATGAAACTCGCGTATTGTAATGAATTACACTTGTGAGAAAAGCCCGAATGTGGAGGAAATACCCACATGGCTTTAACTCTATAATAAGCGAGTAGTAAGATAAGATGATCTTTGATGACAAAGATCCTGTTTAGGGGTAAATGCTGTGACAATCCGTCAAATTCTGGTTTATATTTTATTCTCAAGTATTATTTAAAAACATTATTTTAAGGTTATATTATAAACTCACTTATTTTTGGGAAGAAATTTGGATTTACGTCTTGAAGTAGCATCGACTACGTGTAAACCGGAGGATTCTACGTTACGTGCTTACGTTTACATACACCGTTTTGGTGAGAGTCCGACATTTCAGGAAATAAATTTATCCGTGAATATTATTTTGGGATTTTAATTTTAAGTTGGTTCATAAACTCACAAATTTACGAGAAGAGATTAGGACTTACGATTGTAATTTAACGTCCTTTACGATTAAACCGGAAACCTTAGGATTACGTATTTACGTTTTCGAACTCCGTGTTTGATGAGACAATTTTTATTAGATTCGTTTTGTGCCCTTGATTCATAATTTATAAAAACGTTTTTTTGTAAAACGACCCGAGGGCACGCAAATCGAGGAAACTAGAATCGAGGAATACCTGTAAATTAGTGGGATGAGACAAAACAAGTTTTTCCCCACCCCACTAACATGGGGCGGCCAAAACATTGACTCAACACCATGAGGTGTCAAGTTTGTAAGCTTACTAGCTACACTTGTTAGCCTAAGCTTAACAAGTAAGCTATCCAACAAACAAAACCATCTAACACTAACCATTTCTTCATTTGTACATGCAAAACCACTATCCTCCCTTCCTCTCTCTATCATTTTCGTCCCACAATCCTCAAAAACAACCCTCATTTGATCTATTTTAACCATAAATTCATGTGTTATTCATACACATGATGATGCTCCTTTGAAGTCTTGAAGATTGGAGGTGATTCTAACATCCAAGGAGGTTATTTGGTGATGTCCAAGGGCTGATTTCTACATGAAGTTTACAAGTATTGGTGTCCATGAAGATTGGTGTTGATCTATCACAAGTTCTTCCATCAAAAATCCAAGCCTTGATGAATACCTACATGATCTTGGTGGTATAAATATTGTTCTTCCCATCCTCTTGTTATTTTGATTATGTAATCATGTATTTTCTTTCTTATTTTATATGAATATGATGAATATATGATGATAAAAATGTTGTGTGAGGATCAAGTGTTGATAAACATGGGTAAAAAGATGAAAAACTATATGTAAAAGTGGTTAATCTTGCTTAATTTAGTAGGCTGTATAAAAACAGTAAATAAAGATATGATGAACTGATAAAATGGCTTGGATAAATTAATATACAGTAAGCTATGAGTCTTGTACATATGTGAGAGTTGGCCATGCAATGGAATCATTAGGATGAGTGAGATATGATCAAAACAATATTAGAGTACAAATCCGCATAGACTGATTTGGACGATTTTTATAAAATACTTAGAGGCTGAATCAACAGTAGCCATAGAAGAGTTAAATGGAGAACATATCATGTAGTTTATGCCATAAAAATTTGAGCTTCTATCACCATATAAAACTCTAGATATGGCTGTTTTGGTGAACATGAAATTTAAAATCAGATTTGTATAATAAAAACTTATATAAAATAAGCACTCACTTATATATTTATAAAATATATACACATGAAAACCCACTAACTTATAAATTTCATTTATATAGATATGTATAAGGTTAAATAAATGGACTCTTTATAAAAATGGTAGTTGAATAAGATTTATAAGTTATAAAAACTATAAACATGATTTTTACGACTTTTTCGGCTATTACCGTAAAATTAACGTTTTTCGCCAATTAAAACTTAGACGATCAAACCCGTCTAATGTAAAGTTTTTAAAAGTCACATACTGATGTATAAGTACCTAATACAAGTAAAAATGGATAAAACCCGAACTATATGACATACGGACAATAACGAGCTAAGTTAGCATATTGGACTAATAATTTAACTGAATAAGTTAAACACTTATAAAAATTTCTTATTGGGCTTAACCCATTTGGGCCCAACATGTAAAGTATAAATACTGATAATACAAGTATAAAATGGATTAATACAAGTTAATGGACCTATAATAGGCTTATTGGACCTAAAACATGTAAATAGGTAAAACTAGTAAACTAATATAAAAGTTATCAACACATAACACTAAAATGAGTAAATGAGAATATGTAAACCTACTTGATCATCATATATATAAATCATCATATGTATACATAATTGTTATTTTTATAAAGTCATTGGACAAGAGTCTAAGACGAGTATTATTTTACTAGGTTTCCGTGATTGAAGCACGTACCGTACATCCGAATTGCCGATAACCCGCTTTCCCACATCAACGTGAGTTCATAGCCTCGCACTCTTTTAAATGTTTTTATGAAATATTTTATAAACCCACGAGGGAGATAACATGTTAGTTTTGATAAAATAGGACACCATTTGTCCCGATTGCTTGTTTATTGATTTGGACCCGAATGATTGTATGACCCGATGAATATTATATGACCCGATAGATGAAATGAAATGGATTATTAAAGTTAGGTTATGTCACTAAAAGTCCCATTAGCATGAATTGTGAACTACTGGGATTTGGTAGACGCTTATGCATATAATAGTACTATTTGTGGACGATCACCCCAATTCGCGCCTTGACGGTTGATCCCCGTCGTGCCACATTGATTGGTAAGCGAATTTATTTATGAGAAGATTTACACAAGCGTGATTATTGTGACGACACGCTAATTTAGATGGGAAAATTGAGTTTCGGGCTAGCTACCCGTTGTTTGTTGTAGTAAGGTAACAATGTCATGCGGCTTATAATAATCCAATTAACGAAATACTGCTATACGCACTGAATTATGATATATTGCCTGACTAGCAATACGGGGTCTTATTATTGATTTTATGTTCGTGTTTTGGTTTTTCATAACCATATTCATATAACGGTTTTTATTTAACTTTATACAACGTTATAAAACGTATTGTATGATGTTTTTACGACATTGGTTCGTATAATAATTTTGAAGGCAAATGCCTATATTATGATTTTTGATAAGGATTGTATAAAATGACTTTGGCTATTTTATGGCCTATTATAAAGATTTGTACAAAATGATTTTTGGTAATAATTATGTACCGATGATATATTAATGGTTTTATTAAACTCTATGAATTCACTCGGCATTATCGCTGACCCTTTTCTTTTAACATGTTTTATCTCAGGTACTTGAAGGTAATTCTCGGGAGGACAACAAGAATTCATGGCCCTCACCTAAATGATAATTTGCATTCAAATTATTTGTAAAACTTGTATGAAATACAATGACTTGGGACCTATGTAAATCTGATATTTATAAATGGAAATGCTTTATTATTAAACGACGCGATTTTTAAGCGTTGTCTATGATGTGAGTAATGTGTTATCCCGTAACACCAACGAGTCTTCCGTTGTATTGAGTTGTATAAATTTGGGGGTGTTACATACTCTCCCATCTGGTACAGGTGGAATTCATATCTACAGTGATGCTTAAGGGAAGGTCATTGGTTGTGTTCTCATGCAACATGGGAAAGTGATTGCTTACGCATCATGACAGCTTAAGACTTATGAGGAAAACTATCCTACGCATGAGTTGAAACTTGCAGCAGTTGTGTCCGCACTCTCACAGTTGGAATTTTCTTCGTATTACCTCGACTCTCAAGTTTAGAGATGTGCCGAATGACGCGATTAAGCTCATGCTTTTTTCGTACTCGCTCGAGGGGAACGCTAAACTTTGGTATGAAAAAGAACCACCGGGTTCGATTTTGACATGGGATGATTTAGTGTTTAAGTTCATGAATTATTTCTTTCCACCATCTAAAACAACTCACTTTAAGAATGAGATCACTAGATTTGAACAAAAAGTGCATGAATCGTTTGGAGTTGCTTGGAAAAGGGTTAAAGATTTGTTGAGACAATGTCCACACCACGGTTTCTCGAAATTACACCAAATCAATACTTTTTATAATGGACTTAATATGGTTGAACAAGATTCTTTAAATGCCGTCGCGGGTGGTAATCTTTTAATAAAAACTCCGAGAGACGCGTGGGGTATCATTGAGAATAAGTCTAGAGTGCAATATTCACGAAACACACCGGTTGTTTCCAATGTGAATTCATCTAATACCGAGATTGCTAGATTGGACTCTAAGATCGATAGTGGATTTGCTACGTTGTTGAATGAGATTAGGAAGAATCCTCATGGAACGATTAATATAGGTGAGAATTTTTGTATATCATGTGGTGGAGCACATCCGAATTATGCTTGTTCAACCACGGGGTTTGATCAAGCTAGTGATTTTGCCGCGACGGGAACTTATGGCCCTAACGGTCAAGCTCCTTGTCAAAATCATGTTGCTCCACTGGGTTTTCCACCGGTTCAAAATAGGTACAACAATGGGAATAATTTTAACCATTGTAACCAAGGGGATTATAATCAATGAAATGGATTTCATGCTAATCAAAACAATCAAGGTTTTCATAATAACAACCAAAATGAGTTGTCAAGCTACATCAAAACAAATGAGGCAAATTTGAAAGCTTTTCAAAATAATTTTCAAGGGCAAATTAATACTTTGAAAAATGAATTTCAAAATACGATCAAGGGGCAAAATAACAAGATTGAGCTTAACCAAAACCGTATGAAACAAAGATTAGAGCAAAGTCAAAATCGTATGGAGGGAAATCTAGCTAAGTTTGAGAACAAATTACTTTCGATGTTTGAGGAATTTATGTCCAAACCTTCCTCTTCTTAGGGTGTCTTACCTAGAAACACCATACCAAACCGAAGGGAGAGATTAAGTCCATCACCGTTTACAATGATTATGATAATTTAGAAGAAGTGCTCGAGTTTGATCCTCCACCTAAAGAGACCTTTCTTGAAGTTACCAAGGCTACTTTAGATGCTAATTGTTCCACGATTTTCCATAATTTCTATCCCGTGAAATATGGAGATCCGGGTCAACTCTTGATACCTTGTGTTTTCAAAGGGCTTGAGGAATGCAAAGGTCTATCCGATCTAGGAGCTAGCATCAACTTAATGCCTTTATCCATATGGAAGACTCTTGACTATTTCCCACTTACTCCTACTCGAATGATCATTGAGCTTGCTAATGGAACCACCGCCCATCCGGTTGGTATAGCGTAAGATGTCATTGTTAAAGTGGGGAAGTTTTTGTACCTTGCCAGTTTTGTAATCGTTGATTATGAGACCAACCCTCGTGTGCCTTTAATTTTAGGACGTTCATTTTTGTGCACGACACAAGTTCAAGTTGATATGAGGAAAGAAGAGATAAACTTGTTTTATGGGGATAAACATGTTATTTTCAAACCGGAAAAACTTCCAAAATTTGTTTCTAAAAAAGTGGAAAGTGTAAAACTTGTTGCGACTTTTGAAAGCAACACAAATAAGGATTTTGTAATTTACAAGGGTGTATGGTCAATTATAGAACCCTCATTTCATGAAGATGAAAAGTTAATTTCAAACGGAGATGTTTGTTTCGTTGAAACGTGTTGTAATATTACCTCATCTCCACTCACTCCACTCGAGGATGATGATAGTTCTAAGATCGATAAGGAAATTGATGATTACCTTAGTGCACCATTCGATGCTAGTGAGTTTGCTTGTGAGAATTTCGATCCCGAGGGAGATATTGCTTTAATTGAACAATCTTTGAAAATTGACTCTTTGATTCCTAACTTCACACCGAGTGAGGTTAGTGACTATTCGTTAGATAAGTTCGTCGATGAACTTGTTGCTCTTATTGATCCACTTCCACGGGAAGTGAAGACGTTTTCGATCCCAAGATCGAGCGTGATCCTCATGTGTTACCTTCCATTCTCGAGGAGTTCTCCGATGAACTATCTTCTAATGAGAATGATGATCTTGTATCCGAGTGTGACACACTTGATACTTTGTCGGATATTTCTTGTCATGACAAGATTGATGACACTTATGTGACTTACTCGAATCCTCTCTTTGAAGTTTCAATGAACAATAGTCCATTGTTTAAAGAGGATTTTGAGAGCATCATACCTCCTTCATCTCACAACCTTTGTGATGATGAGCTCTTCTTTAAAGAGGTTGATGAGTTTCTTTACATAGACATTCATTTGGAATTTGAGGAAGAGTCTAATGACGGTGTTGAAAATCCTTGGTTTGATCACCCAATTTATGATCATGATAATGTTGACCCGGAGGGAGAAATTTTCTTTACTCCTAATCTCCTTCCCACCCACTTTGACCTTACTGTGCGGGTTTTTCATGCGACTCATTTTGAGTATCATGATCCCTTTGTTCACATTCATAAGAGTGACAAGGTCAACAAAGTCATGCAAGTTGATACCACTATGGTTGAGACTTTTACCACACCATTACCATGTGCTTTATATGATTATGGATTAGCATGGGGGGAAGACACCGTGTTGTCTATTCCTTTCTCTCCTGAGGACGAGGTATTCCACCACGAAATCGTTGATTTAGGGAAATCTCGGCCTTTCACCGATGCAACAATTAAAAGACTTTTTGATCATCTTGGTACGAGTTTATCTCGGGGAGCATACTGTATCCATATCATGATTTGTGACCACTATCTCTTTTTGGAGATTTGTGTTGGAGTTTCATCCTTTCGTTTGTCATCCCGATAACGAGGATGTGATCTTTGACCCCAGCATCGTGCTTTATGTTGGATTCTATTCCATTATGCCGGTTTTCACCATTTTCCCTAAGGACCAATGAATGCGGGGATCGAGTCGAGCTCATGACTCGGTTAACAAAAACGAGGTGCCTTGTGGGGGAGTCCCATACATTCTATCTTCTATCTATTTTCTAACACTAATAAGGCTTGATCTTTTCAAGCTTGTGCTCGTGTTTTGTTGTGTTGTGAATCTTAGGTATGACCCTAATCATTGAAGACTCTCGTGTTCGGTTTTTGTCGGTCCACTTGAGCTTCCATACTTCGATTGACAAAAAGGGGCACACTCATTATCCTTTGATTTTTATCGACTAACATTTTATCTTGAAGCATACTTAATAAACGTCTTATAGATTTGTGTGCTCTTACCATGTTAGGACTTTTGCATTAGACTCTTCGTGTTTTAGCAAGGGGGTGTTACTCTTGAGCTAGGAAACATTGAGGGCAATGTTTTGTTTTAGCATGGGGGAGTCAATCGATATAATCGCTTGCAATTGCTTCTGTCGTGTTTAAACGTAATCGTTTTTCTTGTTTTTTCATAAAAATTTTAAATTTTTAGTGTTATTTTATGTTTAATAATAAAGAAAATAAGTGCTTTTCACACAAATGTAGGCTTTCCGTTGGTGAAAATAAAAATAGTTTTTGACTCGACTCGGTTTTTACCTTAGCTTTTTCCTTAACGTGTTTAAATCAAGTTTTTCTAGGCTTTTATATAGGGAACTTTAAAATACGAAAGTCTTAACTCATACGGGTTTAAGAACGAGAACTTTTCGCAAGTTCCTATAATTGATCCTAGTAAGTCGTTTATCAAGGGAAATTTAAAACGCAAATTCTAATTGAAAAAGTCTAAGAAGATGCAAGATCCTATAGATGACTTGAAAACCCAAAACTTTGATTTAATTGGCTAAGTATCCATTAATTTCAATTTTTGAGATTTTACAATATGAGAACAAAAAATGATGAAATTTAATCAAAAGTTTTGAGGTTAATTCTTCCTTGTATAAGTACTTTTTGTGTTTTGTTTAATCTCCTCGTATTTATTTTCCACACTTGAATAATAAATTGCTTAATAAATGAAGTTTTTAGCGTTTTAGGCTTAATATCTTAACTCGCAACTCCTTCTTTTTCTTCCCTTGTAATTAAAGTAAGAACACAATAATGGTGTCAGCATCATGGACTTTTGATCATGGGATTGATGAAATTTGGCTTACTATATATATCATAATAATAAGAAGAATAAATAAAAACATGTTCTCTATGAGACTTCGGGTGGGAGTCAAGTAGCACTAACCTTGTCATTAGAGCCTTAGGGTGTATGGCATAGTGACGTGTTTAATAAAAATTGCTTCATCATCAAGAGTCTTAAGGTGGGATGGTGAATGTCAATTCCCTTGTTTATGTCCAAGGAGCCTTCGGGTGTGGATTATAAATAAGGAGCACTTTTACATCTTAAAGAGCCTCAAGGTGATATGATGTAATTGTTGCTAACTCCATTAATAAGGTCAAAATTGACTTTAGAGGATTTATTGTTGCTTTAAGTAGTCCTATTAGCCAAATTTCGGATCCAGGGATTTATCCCTCAAATCGTGTTAAGTTATCCTTGATGTGGACTTTCTTTAGTGACAACGGTTTTTGAAGTCGAGGTTAGGTTTTGAGTGTTGAGTTTACACCGTTTTTGCCTTCATTTTTGGACTAATAAATATCAAATAAGTCAAATGAGCCTTTGGGTGAATGACAATAATTTAAAATCCAGAGATACAATTAGGAATAAAAGGAGATTGAGTTTAACACAAATTACTTGTATAAGGGGTCTCAATATTGGGGCTTTTGATTGACAATGATCTTGATTTTAAACTTGGCTTGGAAAAGTGAAAAGTCGAGGATGATGAATCTATTTGAGTTTTATGATCCTAAAAGTTATTTTTCAAATAATGAAGGTTATACATTATGTCTTGGCAAAATAAAGTGTCAAAAGTTGAATAAAAGTATAGTTAGTAGTTTATATTTATCACTGCGTGAGGACACGGCAATTGCTTAGCAAGGGGGAGTTTGATATGAGTGTAATTACTCATATCAATTGTATCAACTGATGAACAATAAATGCATAAAACCAGTGAAAATGGCCTTGTATATGTGTGTTTGTTGTTTCATGTGTGTAGGTACCCAAGATCACAAAAACCGGCAAAATCGACACGAATTTGAAAAAAAGATCGAGAAGCCAAAAGACAAGTCGTTTTTAGAGGATTTAACTTTATGAAAAATATTTGGGCTTTATGGGTCCCACTTTTGGTTAATGGGCCTAAAAGCCCAATTATGGAGGAAGTATTATTTACTTATGGACACAAGGCCCATTACTAGCCCAATAACAACAATCATATGGGACGGATGGTATTTAAGCACATTTGGGCCAAAAGCCCAAAAACCAAATTCAAACCAAAATAACAAAACGTGAAGTGTACATAGTTACACAAGCCCATTAGGTTAAATTCATTAAACGGTGGAAGTTTATATAAAGTGAAAACTTTATTTCACTTTTAGTCAAAACTCTCACACCACACATTCACCCTCTTCGATACAAACGAGATAAAGAGAAAACCACAACCACCTTTTATCCTAAACCCTAGATCAAAATAAATTGGGGCTTTTCTCATCTTAAGGAGTTGTAATCCACGCGCCTTTAAATAATTACCAGCTTTTTAGGAGGTTGATGATGGTTGTATCAATCCACGTGCCCCCCCCCCCCCTCTCTCGTCATAGGTAGCCTCTGATTGGTGGAAACACCTCACATCCCATCATTCAACCAATAAAAATAAGCCACATCATCCTCGAGAAAGCACAACTAGCACACATCCATGCCACCTTGGCAATCCGTGTGCAAGAGAATCATTTTCATCCGTTTGATCAAAAAAGAAAGAGAAGAGAAGAATCGAAGGGCTATGATTGAAGATGTTGCCTCAACAAACTCACTCAAGGGGCTTGGGGTTTGCCTATAAAAACCCCCAAATTATGTAATTTTATTCATCCTATTTTTACTTTACTGTTATTATGTCAAATTAGAGTTAGGAAATTGTATTTTTATTTTATCAGTATTGTAATAGTTTTTATATATTAATAAAAGTGATTTCAATTTTAAGTCCTTTCTCAAATTTACTTTACTGTTGAAGATTAATTGCAGTTTTCTTATATTCTACTTGATATTATAATATGAAAGATTATTTGTTTAAGCTAATTAAATATTTTAATTGAATAATCTAAAGTGAGAAAGGGATGAAAGTTAAACCCATTGTTTAGCTTTTAAAAATGGTGGTGACGTTTTAGTATTGATGGTTCGAGAGTCACATAAGTGTGACGTGATGGTGTTCGTGTAATGGTGGTTTTGATTTGGTTCTAAAATCTGCTTAGCGCCTGATTTCTTCGTCAAAGGTTACTTTAAATAAAGGTAAGCACTAGTTTAATCTTGCAATATTTAGTTTAATCTTTCTGTGATTTGGATACATTGATTAGACTAAATGGTTTGTATGTTTAAATGGTTTTGTTTAAGTTTTATTTATTTAGTCTGCTATAAAATGATTACTTGATTGATTTAGTTGGGAAATTGTTGGAATAAGAGAGTTTGATAATTGTTAGTGTTATTTGTTTTTTTTTCTGATTTGGATAACTTGTTTCACAGTTTCATATGCTTTTGAAGTCTTTCGTTATTTAGTCTGAGTTAGGATCTTGTATAACGTTGATGTTATTACTTCTCGTCATAGGATGAGTGCATTTATTCGAGGGGTAGAATTACTGGTTTGTACTCTGAGTATCTAGTTCAATAGCATCTTGTTTGCTAGTTTTCGTCCTTGTTTTCACTGATTTTGAGTGCTTGATGATTTATCTTGTTTTAATTGTTGTTAATTCATTTTATGATTTAGATTAGTTGTTTACTGATGTTGTTTAAATTTGTAGTATCATTGATTTAGTTGAGTTGGCTATTAAAGCTAATAATCTACTATCATATTATCCTTTGTTTATCTGGTGCAATAATATTGTACTTTTTCTTTGTTATTTGAATTGGAATATTGAATCTGTATGTCTGCTGCATAATTGTATGATTTTAAATTATTTGATTTTTATTTTCGCATGATTTAATGGAATATTTGTTATTTTGAGTTTCTGTTATTGGTTTTATTTTGGTAAGGTTTATATCAGCTGATCAAACGGGTTGTTTGGTAGCTGTAGTACTAGAATTTAAACTCCAAAATATTTAATCAGTCCAAAAATATATATCACAAAAAGTGTCACCCTTGTGACTCGAACCCGTGACCTCACGGTTAAATACCAACAAGTTTACCATTGAGCTATTAACTCTTTTGGTTATTAGTTTGCACTCTAAAACTTAAATACTATTTTTTTAAACTGTCAAGTTGTAGTTTATTAAACGTTTAAATAAGTTTTATTAGAATTAGTAATTGATTTTTAGAAAACAATTTTTATGATGTTTGTTTATAAAAATTTGAGTTAGTCTAAATATTAAATAATAAAAATAATAATAAATAAAACAAATAAAAAAAATTATTACTTTTTTTTAGATATCTTAAATTGTTTTAAAATTTGTTTTTTAAATAAATTTTGTTTTAAATAATTTTAGTTTAAATAATTTTTTTTTAAGTAGATTGTTTAGTTAAAAAGTAAATGTAAGTTTTTAAAAATATTAATTACTTTAAAATTTTAAATAGTTTTAAAAAAATTTTAATTAAATGATTATAATTTTAAAAAGTTTAAATTTTATATAGATTTAAATAATTGTCTAATAGATTTTATTTTGGGGAACGATTCATGCACTTTAGGATTTAAAAATTGGTAGAATTAAATTAGATAAAAACCGAAACCCTATTTGAGTCAATTGTCCAATTAATACGAACGTTTCAAATTCATAAGGTCCTTGTGTACAACGAACTTGGACCGCTCACGTGTTTAATTGAATTCGTCTTTGGATTATTTATGGATTATTACCTTTTCCTAAGGGTAATTTCCTAAATTTGCTATATAACGTATCTAATTAAAATACACCGACATTCCTCATCACATCAGCAGCTATAGAGAATAAGGTTTTTCCTAAACTATAACTGAGATTTTAAAAAAAAAATCAAGACTATCAACCATAAGCAGCGCCAGCTTAAGATTTGTATCCCATTAGTAGCATATCTTATGTTATTATGTTATAAAAACTACAAGGATGTCTACTTCCACCTATATTCTTATCTCCGACGATGATGAAAGAGAAATCCAGATGTTCACTTCATCTCAAGAAGATGTGCGTGTTATGAATTTGTCTTTTTACGATACCCCTGAAGTACAAGAATATTTCTCATATCAAACTGAAGTGATGAATAGTACGCCTTCACCTACGTCTCATTTTATCTTACCTGAGGATATTTATTCGTCTCCCAACCGAAATCGCGAAGAGCCTTATGAAACTAAAGAGGTCTCTAGAGCACAGATTGTGGAAAAGCACGACCGAAAATTATCTGCAATTGCAAGTCATCTCGATGAAATATCCTTAGAAGCTTTCAGGAGAGTAGAAAGTAATATCAGAAATTTAATAAGAGGAAGAAAATAAATTGAAGAGCATTTTACGCAGTTGGAATATAAAATGGACGTTACTTGACGCCATAATATTAAACTGAGTAGAAGAATGCATCATTACGTAATAACAATGGCAAGGATGGATAAGGAGAACGCTGAACTGAGAGAAGGACTTACGAGAACTGGGCTTAATTTAGAAACACTCATCGAAGATCTCAAAACTACTCAACAATCTGACTCCGGATATATTTTGGATAGAATTGAGGAGATCAAAATGAGAAATTAAGCTTGGAAATCTGGTCTCAGTTTGAAAAATATGTACAATTTCCTTTATGTAACAGTGATGCTTATCGTGTAAATATGAACGATAAGTCATTAATAAATAAAGAAGTGTGTTTTTGTTCTTAAAAACTCTTGTCATTTTGTCTTAGTTTTATCATAATTCATATTATGAATCCTCATATATGAATTTGTTAAGAAATTAGTCATTCATATTATGAATCCTCATACATGAAATTGTCAAAAGAAATTAACAAATAACCTATGATATATTAAATTTATTCCATACTCCACGTATGAAAATTTAAATAATATCAAGTGTTATTATGTGGTAGGATGGCTCATACGAGAGAATCAACATCTGCAACAGTAAATATGACACCTAAAGAAATAAGGAAATTGGTTGCTGAGAGTGTGACTACAGCTTTGCAAGCACAAGCCACCAATGTAGCCAGAGAAAATAATGAAAATGCTGCTAGAAGAGAAGTTCCTGTGGAAAGAAGATGTACTTACAAAGATTTCATGAACTGTCAGCCTTTAAACTATAAAGGATCTGAAGGAGCTGTTGGACTTATCCGCTTCGAGAGAACTGAATCAGTATTTGTTCGCAGTGACTGTTCTGAAGATTTTAAAGTGAAGTTTGCTACGGGTACGTTAGTAGAAGAAGCTTTGTCTTGGTGGATTGCTTATGCACAACCCATTGGGATAGAACAAGCTTATCGTACTCCATGGAATGAATTCAAAAAAATCTACTAATTAAGAAGTATTGTCCTCGCAATGAGATTAGGAAAATGGAGGAGGAATAATATAATTTAGCAATAAAGGAGAATCTTAAAGCTTATATCCGAAGATTTCAGGAATTAGCATCACTATGTCCTAATATGGTGCCTAATACTGAAAAGTTGATGGAAGCTTTTAAAGGAGGATTGCCTAGAAGCATTGAAGGGAATGTTACCGCCTCTAAACCCCAAACTTTAGAGAAAGTTATCACTATTACTCAAAGGTTAATGGATCAAGTGATAAAGGTATTTTTTTTATTTTTTTTTGGTAATGGGTTACCCCGGTAAATATATTAACCAAAAAAGCGTTTAAGTACAAAGGAATGTGGCTGAGATACCACATTAACCTCAAGCTACATGCAGCTTGTTAACAAGGACTATGAAACATCAAAAGCCCTAACCGAATCTAGAAGACAAAAGTAAACTAGATAAAAACCAAGATGTGAACATGAAACCGCGCACACTCTTCAGCATCCAACACCACCATGAGAGGAGCAGGAAGAATCCAAATGAGTCTGCCTCCTTAAAAAACCTTACCAAAGAAAACCCAGTGGGAGAAACCTTGGTCAAGGAAAAAAGAGTACAACACTCACTCGGCACACCTATCATGGAACAATTCTTGAGCTCGGAACCCTCCATTTGTCAAGCAGCAAACTTGACCTGGTAGATAATTTCTTGAAACGGAAAGAAATCAACTTCAAACGAATAGTGTCACATAGAATCTGAAATAGCTGATCAACAGACATCCGCTTCTTCTTGAATAGTCTTGAATTACGTTCCATCCAAATAAAATAAGCAGTAGCAGCCAACACAAGACGAGCAAGAATGCTAACACATGATTTCCCATTCGAAATTGGAATAACATGAGCTAATATATCATCAATACGAGGGGGAACAGTATCCATACCACACAAGGTACGAACCTTAGACCAAACCTGCATAGAATAAGAACATTCAAAGAAAAGATGGTCATGGGAGTCCTGCACCAAACTACACAAAGGACACCGAAGAAGGCTTAAATCCACCAACGGGCCAACATCCCATTGCTTAAGCCTATCCTTCGTCTTCAATTTCCTTCTAACCACCAGCCACAAATTAATAGAGTGACGAGGAATACAATGAGAAAACCAGACAGCTTTATACCAATTAACTTCTATAGCTCGATCACGTATGGAATCCCAAGCTAACGCCACAGAAAACGGCCGAGAAATACCACTAATATCCCTCCAGAGCAACTCATCATCTTTGTCATCATTAATAATAGGCACAGGTATAGAAACAATATTCGGAAATCTAGTATTCCAATCCTACGGCCACTGCCAAGCACCATCAACTATAAGATCTCTCACCTTATTAGATAAAGAGAACCCCGATCTATTGATATTACGTACCGTGAGGGTGTCCCGTAAAGGACATAAATCTGCCTAATTATCAAACCACATAGAAGCAACTCTACCATTATTAATATTATACCATACAAACTTACGAACACGTGGTCTAACTTGGAGAAGTTTTCTCCAGCCCCAACTCATGTCACCAATACAAGGAACATCCCAAAAGTTTCTATCCTTTAACTTGTAAGAATAAATCCATTTGACCCATAAAGAATCTTTACGAGTCAATATACACCAAATATGAGAAACCATTAAAGCAGCATTAAAGTCAGCAAGCTTACGAATACCAATGCCACCTTCATAAAACGGAGTACAGACAGAGTCCCTAGCAACTTTAGCCTTACCCTTCTTCATTTCACCTTGACACCATAAGAAGCCTCTCATAAGTTGTTCCAAATCATGAATAATCCGCACAGGTAAAATAAAAACTGACGCCCAGTAAATATGCATAGAAGATAGGACTGAACGAACTAACTGGAGTCTTCCTGCTAAAGAAAGAAATTTATTGCGCCAATCATTAACTCTACTCTCAAGTTTTTCTACAAGGACCTTACAGTCCCTATACAAAATCCTGGAAGAGATTAGAGGAACACCAAGGTATCGGACAGGTAACTCGCCTTCAGCAAAAGGCATTATATGTAAAATAGTGCTTTTAACAGCAGTGGAAACATTGCAGAAGAAAACAGTGCTCTTAGGGATACTTGGAACCAAACCAGAAGCAATTTTAAATTCCTCCAAAGCATCCATAATAACTTGCACAGAACCCAAATGACCCCTGGCAAACAAGAAAAGATCATCTGCAAAGCAAAGATTAATAATCCGTCACTGCTCACACCGGTGATGGAAATAAAAGTCATCAGCATCAAGAACCCTTCGCTGCATCATAAGAGAAAGAACTTCCATAACCAAAGTGAAACAATACGGAGATAACGGATCACCTTGTCGAAGACCTCTCTTACCTTGAAACCAACCATATAAATTACCATTGATACAAATCAAATACGACGTAGTAGAAACACATGTCATAATCCAATCAACCATTATATGATGAAAACCAAACCCAATCAGAGTGTGACAGAGAAACTGCCAATCCACCGTATCATAAGCCTTTTGAATATCAACTTTAAAAGCACATCTTGGCGGACCAGAATTTCTGTGATAGTTTCTCATCAATTCCTGCGTCAATAATATATTATCCGAGATCCTGCGGCCCGGAACAAAAGCTGATTGATTAATATTAACCAGAACCCCCAAATCTCCTTTAATATGGTTAGCAATAATCTTGCTAATGCATTTAAAGATAACATTACAACAAGAGATAGGGCGATAATCAGTAATCTTGTCAGGAACAGTAACCTTAGGGATAAGAGATATAATGGTATGATTAACCTCTTTAAGTAGTTTTCCATTAGAGAAAAACTCCCGAATAGCACAAGTAAAATCAGCACCCACAATATCCCAAGACTTCTTAAAGAAAGCACTGTAAAACCATCCGGCCCAGGGGCTTTGTCATCACTCATAGAAAATATAGCACTTTTAATCTCATAATCAGAAATAGCACGAACCATATGGGCTATCCTGCACCAATGGCAGTCAATAACAAGAGGAATTTTGATGATAGGAGGAATTTTCCTATTAATCATAATTTCCAAAAGAATAGTTTTCGTAATTATAATCAAGGCAATAAGCGTCAACAGCAGAACAAAAGAAATTATGTTTCTAAAGTTTATGTTGTAACTACGAACAATGATTATAATGGAAGACAAACCTTTTGTCAGAAATGTTCTCTACATCACACAGGGTTTTGCACTATCAAGTGTCAGAACTGTAGAAAAACAGGACATCAGACAAGATTCTGCAGAGGTAAAGGACCAGCTACTGGGAATAATCAAATTCCGGTAACTAAGGTTTGCCATAACTGTGGAGAAAAAGGGAATCTGGTAAATGAGTGCCGTAAAGAGAGCAATAGCAGAGGAAAAGCCTATTTGCTGAACGATACTCATCAAGATCATAATACGGTTACGGGTATGTTTCATCTAAATCAACATCTGGTTAAAGAAATATTTGACTCAAGAGCTGATAGAAGTTTCATGTCTGTTAAAATAGCTGTTAAGTTAGGTATACTGACTATTTCCATGAATACTAAGTATGACGTAGAAATTGCTGATGGAAAAATAGTTAGCACTAATACCGTTATTCAAGGATGTATTATTACTTTAGTACGTCAATACTTTGAAATCGACCTTATGCCAATTAAGCTCGGTAGCATTGACGTACTCATAGGGATAGATTGGTTATCTAAATACCATGCTAAAATCTTATGTGACGAGAAAGCCGTTCATATTCCTATTAACGGTGAAGTTTTGGTTGTCCATGGTGAGCGAAGTAAGACTCGACTAAATCCCATATCATGCTTAAAGATGAATAAGTATGTATCCCGAGGAAGTCAAGTTTTCTTAGTTCAAGTGACGGAGAAACTGCAAGAAGCGAAGCGACTAGAAGATATTCCGATTGTTAGAGATTCTCCCGAAGTATTTCCCGAAGAATTACCAGGTTTGCCACCAGAACGTCAAGTTAAATTTCAAATTGATTTGATACCAGGAGCAACACCAGTTGCTAAAGCGCCTTTCGATTAGCACCTTCGTAAATGCAAGAATTGTTAAGTCAAATTCAAGAACTAACTGATCGAGGATTTATTAGACCAAGTATATCGCTGTGGAGAGCTCTAGTCTTATTTGTGAAAAAGAAAGATGGATCTTTTAGAATGTGTATCGATTATCGTGAGTTAAACAAACTTACTATAAAGAATCATTACCCATTACCCAGAATCGACGATTTATTTGATCAACTTCAAGGATCAAGCGTGTATTCGAAAATTGATTTACGGTCGGGTAATCATCAATTAAGAGTTAAAGAAGATGATATTCCTAAAATTGCTTTCAAAACACGATAATATGAATGTGATGGGTTCAGCTAATAGGGTAACTAATCCTAGCTCTGGTGATCTTCATAACCATGATGTCATAGGGTCGCGAACTAATGGGAATGGTGGGATTGCAAGGAGCAGTGGGTCTGATCAGCAGACTCAGGATGATATGGTTGGTCTTAATATGGCTGTTGGGATACTTCGTAACCCTAAGTTGATGGTTGTTGCTAAGACTGATAAGTTAATGGGTGAGTTGGATAGTATGACGTCAAGTCCTGAGGAAGATGATGGTACTATGGCTAAAAACCCTAATCTTACTCGAGTGATAGTACTTTGCATACTGCTATTGATGCTGGTCTGAAATCAGTAGGCGTCCCAACTGATGTTACGGCTAATGACAAGCAAGAGATGGGATCACGAGGGGTTCAGATTCCTTCTAAATCGGATTTAGGTCAGCGGATGGGATCATTTGCATCGATAGTTCATAATGACGCTGTCCTGAATCAGCGTACTAAGGTTGTGAAAATTTCTGAGTTACGTTGTGAGGAGTGTGTTGATGGAGCACGAATCGCTATTCCTTATGATGTTGTTGAAGAGGTTGAATCGCGTTTGGCAAACACGCTTCATGGGCATTTTATTGGTAAACGGTTAGCTTTCCCGCTTGTTGAAAACTATGTTAACAATACGTGGGCTCGATTTGGTTTGAAACGCGCTCAACTTCGTGAGGATTCTTTCCTTTTCCAATTCAATTCGAAGGAAGGAACGGAAGGAGTACTTGAAAATGGTCCGTGGTTGATTAGGACCGTGCCTATTTTTTTGAACATATGGTCGCCTACTACTGATTTGCAAAAGGTGGAGATCAAGAGAGCGCCGGTGTGGGTTAAACTTCATCATGTGACGATTGCTGCTTATTCGGAGGTTGGTCTTAGTCTTATCACTACCCAAATTGGTACACCTATTATGCTTGATTCTTATACGAGAATATGTTTGCTAACTCATGGGGTCGTAGCACCTATGCTCGTGCTCTTATTGAGGTTTCAACTGATGTTGAGTTACTGGATTCGATGGTGATTGTTGTTCCTAAAGGTCGTGATAAAGGTCATTCTTTGGTTACGATTGATATCGAGTACGAATGGAAACCACCTAGATGCTCTACATGTTTAATTTTTGATCAATTAATGATCGGTGCCCGAAATTGCCTAAGGAAGTGGTCGCTCATGCTACTAGTGGTGTGGTAGAGGATGGGTTTGAGGTGGTTAAGAATAAGAAGAATAGGGGTAAGAAGAAGCAATCACAAGTTGTAGGTATCAAGTTAACTAAACTGGCTCTTAATCTTCAGTTTCGTAATGTTGAGAGGGGTGAGACCTCTAAAGCTACGGGTAAGAATCCTAAGCCGGCTGCTCCTATGCTTAAGAAGGGTTTCTTGAATAACAAAGCCTCGAGTTTTGTAGCTAAGACTAATTGTAAGGAGAAGAGTTCTCATAATTCTTTTAGTGCTCTTTGGGATAAGATAGATGATGGTACAGATTGGGAGGATGGTTTTAACACCAAGGAAGATGTGATTAATGCTGTGATAGTGAGGTTGAAGAAGTCATATCGATTGATGATCGGCATGGTTCTCGTCAGCCTGATGTTCGCTCTAAGTGTTAATCGTGATGTCGTTTTACTTTCATTGTTCGTGCACCTTTAGGTGGGTTTTTTCTATTGGTGTTATTTGTTTTGTAATTGTTTAGTAGGATCATATGGCATGTCATATGATATAGTGGTTGTTCAAGCTGTTACTTGAGGTTAATGTAGCATTACAGCTACATTCCAATGTACTTCAACGCTTTTTGGGAATATATTTTACCGGGGTTGTTTCCCTTTTACCCAAAAAAAACACGATACGGACATTATGAATTTCAAGTTATGCCTTTTGGTTTAACCAATGCACCAGTTGTTTTCATGAACCTCATGAACTGAGTGTGTAAGCCTTACTTGGACAAATTTGTAATCGTGTTTATCGATGATATTCTTATTTACTCTCATAATATAGAATAACATGCCAAGCATCTTGGTATAACTCTCGAGTTACTTAAGAAGGAGGAGTTGTATGCAAAGTTCTCAAAATGCGAATTTTGGATCAATGTTGTTCAATTCCTAGGACATGTCATTGATAGCCAAGGTATTCATGTGGATCCTTCAAAGATTGAAGCGGTGAAAAATTGGAGTAAGCCTAGTACGCCTGCGGATATTAGACAATTTTTAGGACTTGTTGGGTATTATCGAAGATTTATCGGAGGTTTTTCAAAGATTGCTAAAGCTTTGACAGAATTAACTCAAAGAACAACCCGTTTGTCTAGGGAGATAGTCAAGAGATAGCATTTCAATTATTGAAGAAGAAGTTGTGTGAAGCACCTATCCTAGCATTACCAGAAGGTAACGATGACTTTATCGTTTACTGTGATGCATCTATTCAAGGAATTGGAGCAGTGCTTATGCAAAGGAATAAAGTTATTGCTTATGCATCAAGGCAGCTTAAACCAAATGAGAAGAATTTTTACCGATCATAAGAGTCTTCAATATATTCTTCATCAGAAAGAATTGAATATCAGACAACGACGTTGGTTATATTACTTGCTGATTACGATTATGAAATTCGTTATCACCCAGGTAAAGCCAATGTAGTAGTTGATGCTTTAAGTTGAAAGGAACGAGTTAAGCCGTTACGAGTTAAATCATTAATGATAACTCTTTTACCGAAGTTACCTACCCAAATTCTCGAAGCGCAAGAAGAAGCACTTAAAGTAGAGAATGTTGGAGCTGAGAAATTAAGAGGAATGGATAGAGAATTTGAAATTCGTCAAGATGGAATTCGTTGTATTAAAAATCATAGTTGGTTACCTGCTTATGGTAATTTACGAGATTTAATTATGCACGAGTCTCATAAATCAAAGTATTCTATACATCCTGGTTCCGAAAAGATGTATCAAGATCTGAAGAAACTCTATTGGTGGCCTAACATGAAGGCAATCATAGCAGAATACGTTGGCAAGTGTTTAACGTGTGCAAGAGTTAAAGCAGAGTATCAAAAACCATCCGGTCTATTGATACAACCAGAGATTCCAATATGGAAGTGGGAAAGAATTACGATGGATTTTGTGACTAAATTACCTAAGACATCAAATGGACATGACACCATCTGGGTTATGTCAATCGTCTTACAAAATTTGCACGATTTCTTCCTATTAAAGAGACCGATAGGATGGAAACTCTTTCGAGATTGTACATTAAGGAAATAATCTCACAACACGGAGTGCCTGTATCTATTATCTCATATCGTGATAGTCGTTTTACATCTGTATTTTGGAGATCAATGCAAAGTGCCTTAGGTACTCAATTGGATATAAGTACGGCATATCATCCATAAACAGATGGACAAAGTGAAAGAACAATTCAAACTCTTGAGGATATGCTTAGAGCTTGTGTGATAGATTTTGGAAAAGGGTGGGAGAAACCTCTACCTTTAGTAGAATTCTCTTATAACAATAGTTATCATGCTAGTATTAAACCAGTGCCTTTCGAAATACTTTATGGAAGAAAGTGTCGATCGCTTGTTTGTTGGGCTGAAGTTGGATATATTCAACTGTCAAGACAAGAAATAATACATGAAACTAATGAAAAGATTGCTTAAATTCGACAGTGATTACAAGCTGCACAAGATAGACAAAGAAGTTACGCTAATACTAGACGTAAACCTTTGGAATTTGCAGTAGGAGATCGTGTTATGTTGAAAGTTTCGCCTCGTCAAGGAGTTATTCGATTCGGAAAGAAGAAGAAACTGAATTAAACTTATATAGGACCATTCAAAGTAACCAAAAGAATTGGCCTTGTCGCATATAAACTAGAGCTTCCTTAAGAGCTCAGTAATGTTCACAATACTTTTCATGTTTCGAATTTGAAGAAGTGCTTATCTGATGAATCTCTCATCATACCGATGAAAGAACTTCAACTCGATGATAAGTTAAATTTTATAGAAGAGCCGGTGGAAATTATGGATAGAGAAGTGAAACGCTTGAAGCAGAGCCGTATCCCAATAATTAAGGTACGATGGAACTCGAAAAGAGGACCTGAGTATACTTGGAACGTAAAGATCAAATCCAAGCTGAATATCCACATCTATTTTCTTCAGTTAATCCTAGTTCTAGTTAAATATCGGGACGAGATTTTAAATAAGGGGGAGAGACTATAACATCCAGTAGTTTTGGTTAATGTAACATCCATGTTCATAAATAAAGAGGTGATTTTACTCAGAATTTTTTGCATTTTCACTATATTACATGTCTGACTTATGGATCTTACTACCTCAATTGCCACATCAACATATGTCTATATGTTGTAAACACTATGTATATATCAAGTCTAAGTTCTAAAAGTTATCATATGAATAAACAATGAATAAGAACAGCTCAAATATAACAAAGATGCCCTAAATTCCCATAGAAACCCTAGAAATCCCTTATAAACTAATATTTCAAGCAATGTAACCACAAAATGACTATGTACTATTATTAAACACTTTACACTAATTCTAATCCACCATACAAAGAAAAGATAAATAATCATAAAACACTAATATTCACCACAAGCTAATTACAAGAAAATGACCTAAAACTAAGATTAGCATATAGAATCCAACCTATAATGAATTAGACTCTAATCTTTTGCAATAGATTATAAAACTCAACTAAGTATCATAATATGATCATACATTTATCTTAAATTAAGTTACAAATTATTAAAGCATAAAGTACATGTTTTCAAAGCATAGAACCTTAAGCTTACTTAAATAACCCTAGAATATGATCAACTCATATAAACCCTCAAACTAAGAATGTAGAACCCATAGAAATCATAAACATACTATATAAGACTTAGAATAAATGTACATTAAGATATAAACCCTAATTACCCAAAATGGAAAGTCATTAGGCTTAATGACTTAAAAACCCTTATATTAAGAAATCTACATGGAATCATCACATAGTTATTTAAGGACAAGTCTACAAGTACTCATAGGACTTCATTAAGATTATAATATTATATTAATACAATGTACAAGTAACCTAATGCACAAGGTACAAGATTTCAATGCATGACTTGTAAATTAGGTCAAAATAGGTATTTTCACTCTTTAGACATGTTTACCTAAACTAAACCCTTAAACCAAGTGTAAGAACTCTTTGGACACTTAAGACACAATGTCTAGGACCTAAATTAAGTTTACATCAGTAGCTAAGAGGAGGATAATCACATTTACTAAAATTAAACCCTATATCATTAGAAAACCCTAATCTACAAATGTATACTTCCCATTTTCACATCAAACCTTTGTTAAACTTCAAACCAAGGACCAAAATCTCTTAAATAGAATGTATAAACTCTAATTAAGCCTTAATCATTCACTAAACTTTTCTATGTCCCTAATCACCAAAAACACAAAACATAAGTTACAAGCCCTAATTTTTGAATCCGGTTTTGTATTTTCCCTCCAAAAACATTCTCAAACCATTTCCCTTCATTCTAAGTTTGAAAACCTGATATTTATGACTTGTTATATATTTTAGGAGTGTGAAAAGTAGGTGCATCACCTGCTAGCTTGCTACACATCACCATTCTCATCCATATGTAGTCGTGAGCCATTTTGAGCCACAAGGAAGGATTAGATCAAACCTAGAGTCTAAGAACTTGTGTAGACCTTCACTAGCCTCCATTAGTCAGTAATATATCTATCTTACACGTCCTAAGCCTTAACTTGGAGCCTAAGTTGCCAAAATGGTATAAATAGGGGCGTATAGTCTTCATTTTAACTTGCACCCCGTTTCCTTTGTATCTCCTACCTATTCTCCATTTACACCTCTATATACGTCTTAGGACATCCCACAAGACCAAAAACCAGGTCTAGAAGCTAGCCATTGAAGCTCTTGAAGCTTTGGTAGCAAGTTATGTTCATAAGAAGCCATAAGGAGCCATTTTTGAGGTACCTAGGTAAATCTATGTTAACCAAGGATTTGATCTTGTAATAATGTTTATTTAGACTTATTATAATGCCAAAATTATGTTAGAAATATATCTAAAAGAAACTAAGTCATTTCGTCATTTTAAATGGAAGTTATAAGTTAAAGATGTCTTAAAACCCTAATTTTGTATTTTACATAAAATAAGAGCAAAAACCCATTCAAAAGCTATAATTCTGAAGAAATGTTGTTATTATGATTATAAATGTGTTCGTAAACTTTGTTTTCAAATCCTAGATCATTTGGATCATTTTTGAGCTTGTTACGTGATTTTTACAAGTTCAGGGACTAAAACTGTCGATTCTGGAACTATAAATCATTTTGGGCCGAAAGTGTCATTTTATGAAAGTAAAAGCTATAATAATAAATGTTTTAAATTTTGAGACCTTAAGGTTAAATATTAAAGGTTGAAATTACAATTTATAAGACTATATACTTTAAGGGTAAATAGTGTAAATATACCAAACTATAACAACAAGGGCTATTTTTACCAATATTGAAACTCAAAATATAATAAAATATATTGTGTCATGTTAGTAGGGAGATTTGTAAAAACATGTTCCATCTCGATATTACGTTCTGACTGACTGGTTGAGTTTACGATTTAAAGTGCCCTCGCTCCTCAAACGTTTATAGAATGGCTTCTGAGTATGATGGCCCAAACAATGATACTATTACTCCGAAATAAAATTAAATCAAAAAATGTGTATATAAATAGATTGAACTCGGAGACTAACACTTGATATATATTCATATTGTGCGTCAGTCCAGATTTAGTGAGAAGGTTGTGGTTGGATAAGCAAAAGACTCTATAGGCTAAGGTGTGTTTATAGCCTCACTTTTAAAAGCTTATAAACAATTTGAAAACCCGTGAGGGGGATATATGCAAAAATGGAATACAAGTGTTTTTGTATGTTTCCTATATGATTATTGATACTATTTTTACTTGTTGCCATCAAAAGTCCCTTTTTAATCATGAACCGTTAACCATTTAATGAGCGTTAATATCGTGAATAGTACTATTGGAGACTGACATCTCCTATCTGGGCAAGTCGCACTTGCTAGCAACTAATGGTCCATTCCTAGGCTAAACAGATACACTTTATTTTGCTAAATTTCAGGATAGTCTGGCAATCTTCCTGCTTAAGGGCAATTTGTTGGATTTTTTGATAATGTCTAGTCGCGGGTCATGAGCTAGTGCAATAAGAATCAATGAATTTGAAAACTGGGTGTATAACATTGTAGCCCGAGAGTCATACTTGTATTCAAAAGATGTTTAAAACCTAAATTCACTCAACCTTTGTGTTGACTATAAGCATATATGATGTAGTAAAATCGCACACGTTTTAGGAAAAACGCGTATAATCGGCAAGTATTAAACCTTCACGTTTAGGAAAACGCGAATGCTCGATAAATGCGAGTTCGTTCTCGGCGGAGGTGTGTATATGTGAGCCAATATAATATAAAATAATTTTGGATTAGTGTCGTTTTTGGGTTGTGAGAAGAAAGAAAATAAAGACGAGTTACACTACGATTAAACTACGACGTAAAATGTAAAAACGATGACGTAAATACGTAAAACGCGACGAAATTAGAAATTAACCCTTAAAATTAATTAAAAACGAAAACTAAGTCTAAAATAATATAAATGAGAATAAAAAATCAATAAATAAATTTTAAAACCTTTTATTAATTAAATATTCAATTTTAAATGCTAATTAAAGTCCTAAAATTAAATATAATCAACAAAAAGCCCAAAATATTATTTTATTAAACAATTATCTCACTTATATTATTTAAACACTAAAAAGTATTTTTCCTAAATTTTAGAAACTATTTTTTTATTTTTAAAACACTAAAAATACTTTTTAAACTAAAATAATGATTAAAAATAATAAAATAATGCTAAAAACAATTTGACTTTTTGAAAAATCCTAATTTATATATCTAAACTATAAAACCCGCATTAAAATCCTATGAACAGTACACGTGAAAAGTAACTCATGAAAACACGATAAAAATAAAACTTTCCATTTATAATGTTATACATGTGTCACGACAATTAATAACATGTAATCACGAATATTATAAATGTGACTTGATCACGAAAATTAATACACGATAATTAAATCACGAGCGTACACGACATTTTATTTTAACAATTAAAAGCTTCGGTTTTCCTAAGTAGGCCCCATGTGCCGCGGCTAAAGACAAAAGAAGGAGCAAAATGGGCTTTTGGCCCATAACCCATTTAAACCCATGTTTAACAAAACTCCATAGGTTTTCTTTGCATATTTTATTTTCACAAGAACAACAAGAAACCCTAGCCTTCTCTTGCCTCCTTGTCGCCGGCTACCATCAACACCACAAGGTGTTCGGGTCGACTTTGATCATTTATTTTGGGTGTGCGAGTTCGTGGTCGTTAGCCTTTTCATTCCACGCATTCGGTATAATCAAAATCCTTTTCTTTTTATTTTATATGAATTCATTTAATTAATCTTAAAAACAATCAAGGAATCATGTTAGATTATTTAAAGACCATGAAATTAAGGGATGTTTGGTTTGGGTTTGATTAAGCCGAGATCCAACCGAGACCCCCCAAGGTCTCGGCTTGTTTTCATTGTCACCACCGAGACCCTCCAAGGTCTCGGTTTGGTTTGTTGTTTCGGACGCAGCACCAAGGGACACCGACACTAGGTCGGGGTATGTTTAGAGGCTTATTGTTTTGGCTTATTTGGCTCGGCTTAATTTTAAAACACGGGTTCGGGTCTCGGGTTGATTATTAAAAATCAGAAACACGTTAATTAAATTAATTACTAGACTTTTAATTTAATTAATTCCATGACTTAGGTTTAATATTAAAACTAATATTACATGTATAACCTAAAGTATTTAACTTAGCTTAATTTAATTAAAACATGTATTTTAATTAAATTCTATATAACATATAGTTTAATTAATTAACCAGTTATTTAATAAATAAGCTATAACCATGACTTGTATTGTACTAATTAAACTTTAATTATTATTTATAATTCAGCTTATTTCAAATTATGGAAATTTACTATTTTTGGAAACTTTCTATCTTTGGAAACTTACTATTTATGGAAACCTACTATTTTTAGAAAGTTGCTTAGTGTTACAATACAAGTATTATAAAACACTAATACATGAATAAAACACAACATAACATCAGAATAACTACAGTTAACACACTAAACAGTAAAACATGACAGAATACGTATAACAAGCTAATAATACACGGAACTAGTAAAACACATGTAATTCAGACAACTCATACACGTCCATATTTTATGTAGTGTTATCTGTCAAGGCGGATTAGTCTTCGTCGTTTCCGTTAGCTTCTACTGGACATAAGGTACGGATTTTCCGTCCGTCAGTAAGGACAATCTCTTCCTTCATTAGGATTTCCCGTTTGCAGCCAACTGTTTTCCCTAGTAGTTACAGATTAAATTCTTATGTTTTATTAGTTACCTTAGCCATATACATGCATGACCAGTTTCACCTAGTTATGGAGGTACCATAACCATAACACTAGAGGCACTAGTGTTATGACTTCACCACGGCGGAGTGATAGCTCGTGGCGTCCCTTTTTAGTTATTTGGCCATTATATTATTATATTATCATGTGGGGCATATGGGAGCATCCTAGTTACATGTTTCAGTCAGGATTTCATGGTGAATGTGGTGTGTGCCTTGCATCCTTCACAAGGAGCTGATCCCTCCTACCCACTTACCATTTAATTAGAGGTATCCCCTTTAATTTGCATGACGAGGTCACCCCTCTAAGTATTCATGCACGTTGTTGACCTCATGACCTATATTGGCTAGTTTAGTATATTAAACTAATACAGATTTTCATAAGTAAACATAAGTTATCTTTCATAATTAAAACCAGTAAACTAGCTATAGTTCCAGGTTTTCCAGGACTTATTCATTTTCGTTGCTTTTCATGCTTACATTTCTTTCCTGTATTATGTTATATATCCGTGCACTGAGCGTATTGCTCGGCCGTTACTTTCTTTCCATGTCCCAAAACGGTAGGTATTCAAGGTTAGACTGGAGCGTTTGGAGGACATGCATAGGATGGGAGCCACCTTGGACTTCTTCTCCTCTTGCCTTCATATATTTATTCTTGTTTAGTCTTCCTTTAGTTCATTTGTATTATTTATGTTTTGGGCTTATTTTTAGTGACCGATGTTTGATTCCGGTTATCCCTTTGGTCATGTATGTTTATGACATATTACCTTGCATGCTTTGATGATACGCTATAATTATCCTGTGATATTCCATTTATCAAAATAGGGTGTTATAATTATGGTATCAGTGCCAAGGCTTCGGCCTGTAGGCTCTAAAACTCGACCTGTGACTAGTGGGTAGTCACCAGAAGCTTCTTAAGTCAACATTCGTTATTCCACGTATTGATGTTTTCAGCACCTTGTTGTTTTAACCATGATGTTTTTCTTCAGAATTGTTTTACTAATATGGATTGAACAACCGTCATCCATACCTAGTTACATGTCATATTTTTTATGCGCGATGTTTCTTGCGAATGTTGACTAATATGGACTGAACCATAGTAGTTCATACTTAGTCACACGTTTTCTGTTTAGTTTTAGACAGTTGGTTTTCATTCATTCTTTCCATATATTCATTTCATGCATTCATATCATTGTCGTAGGAATTATGACTAAGTAATGGTTGGTACAGGACTGGCCCTATTTAGTCGCATGTGCTTTTATCGAAACTTTTAACTTTGGACCGACCCATTGGCGTCCACTTTGCTATGTCTTTGTTTTGATGGACCGACCCACAGGCGTTCACCCTTGCTCATATAAAAAGTTTTATAAACTGCATCATGCATTTTAAACTGTTTCATACATTATAAACTGTTTCATTGCTTTATACATTGTTCATGCATTTTATGTTCATCTCATATTACTTCAGACTTATCATTTATGTTTCATTGTTTGCATTGTGAAACGATACATAGTTGTCCACACAATTAACTTTCAAAATTTATTTCATTACAATCATAATTTTTTTCACGTTTCCTCATTTATTGTTACGATTTATGTCGTCATACTATCATGGTTAACCTTGTTTTCATGCTGATGATGTTTTATACTCACTAATATAATTTTGTCCCATGTTTCTTCATGTTAATTTTGCTTCATATTAGACGCGGGTGGATTGTATTTAATCATGTCTTCATGATAGTCATGGTTGGTTTTCATTAATCATATTTCATACTGGCAATCATTCGATTCCATTTAATCGTGTTTTGTGCCTCTTAGGCAACTAGAATCATGTCTATGCTAAATTAGCTAGGCTGTTACGTGTTCCTTGAACATGTCAGATGGTCGATACCGCATCGATCATCTCATGTGAATTCCATGTGTACTTCATGTACCATGTTCCATGTTTATTTCATGTACCATACTCCAAACGTATTTCACTTACCGCACCCCATGTGTGATACTAATCCATTTTCAATTTTCTCACACATTTTCTCGCAAATATTGTTTTAAAAATGATACCGCTCTCAGCTTAGAGAAATTACAAAACAAGGACGAAGGCGATAGATCGGAGCAACCTGACTAGAGTTATATTTAAACCACCAGATGTACCGTTTCATTCAATATTCTTACCTTGTCAGATTATATGTCGCATGATTATTCAGTGGTCTTTTCCAGCATATGAGTGGGAACCGGTACCAGCCGGCCACTCAACTGGAAAGTTACATGAATCACAGTCATAATAATGATCGTCGTTTAACTGACAGTTAACGAGGTAGTGACAACTACCGTGACAGCAAATACTCTGACGATAACGATAGAAACTCCGGTTACGGACATGATCAGAAATACAAAGGGTTAGCAGTCCAACCGATCCGCCAAATTCTGGCAAGATGACCAAAAAATTTTAAAATTTCACTGTCTCACATCTCGAGACTCATGTCAAGACATCCATCAAGACACATGTCTCACGTGTATTTTCTAAGGACACATGTCAAGACACCAGTCAAGACACATGTCATACGCATATCTTTTCAAGACACGAGTCAGGACACATGACTCACGTTTAGCATTTGAAACAACCACACGTAATTCAGAATACCCTCCAAGGGGTAAAACCATTCTGTTGTGCCATAAATGAATCAGGTCATAAGAATTTCATCCTCATCACCGGAGTGTTGTTCACGTTTGAACCCGCAGTGTTCGTTCTGCGGGAGGCAGGTGAAGTACATTCAGTAGGAACCTGCAACATTTTTACCTCGTATATTACCATGTCACTTTCATTTTTTTGATCTCATATTTCATATGTCCATGATCATAGATACGTCATTCGTATCATCCATGTGTACGAACTCATTCATTCAGTATGACGGTATGATCCATTTTGCTAACACACTTCCCTCTAATAGATGGGAGTTAAATATGACTTCGTCTATGGAGTATGAACAACAACCCAAGTTGTGATAAGCCGTCATCCATATCAGATTGTGTACAGCGATGTTCAGGCTCCTGAATATATTCAGCATGGTTTTCCATCAGGAAGGACCGTACAAGTCACTTATGTTTTACAAACATATGATCGTCATTCCATGGCTGCGAAGATTTTCTAGCTATCATTTATGACACGACTACTGAAGTTCCTTTTGTTCATAACCAGCCGATTATTCCAGAATCTTCCCATATAAATTCTGGAAGAACCTTCAAGGAGAAGGACGGTAACATGAGATTATGTGTCGACCACTGTCGATGTAAACAAATCACCATTCATGACCGTTAATTCCCTCCACGTATTGACGACGTATACGATCGACTACAGAGTGCTAAGCACTTTTCCAAGAACAAGTTACCATCATGCTGACAACAGTGGCGAGTAAGGAGCAGGACATTTCCATGACTGCTTTTCGCACACGATTTGGTCATGCTAAATTCATGATGTTGTTTAGTCTCATGAATGCTCCTATAGTATTATGGACAGGATGGATGGAGTTTCCCAAGAATTCATAAACGAATTTATTATTGTTTATCATTTACAATCCGATTTTCTCTAAGTCTAAAGAAGGTTATAAAGACCATAGTCGCACTATGTTGCCGATTTTATGACTGCAAGAATTTTCACCCGAAATTTCTGTAAGAATCCTGGTTGATTACAGTGACACGCTAAATCACATTTATTCTCACGGTTAATCTTACCATGACTCGGTTTATGCGTAAAGGATAGAATCCTACACTAAGTTATGTGTTCCAAGAAATCCCACGCTAAGAGTAGTCTAATTGCAGAGACTCGTAGTTTTCCAAACTTCTACGTATCCAGTTTCTATGAAGCAAGATGCAGTTAAGTTCATATCTAAGTATCCGTCATACCGACAGGCTAAGATAGAACGCCAACAGACTAAGGGACAGGATCTCCATGGGTTCTGTTCTTGGACCACCGCATGCAGATGAAACATGATGCCAGCTAGTTGTTTCAACCGTTTGACCAAGTCTGCAGAATCCTTCCATCCGTAAGGATTTCACAGCTAGCAAATTTTCAGACATTTCCCATCCAGAGAGCGTGCGATCCCTGGACACTCTTTCGGCTATCAGCTCAGAGGAAGACTCGCGTACGCATTCGTTTAACATTACGTTCACGTCATTGTTATATTTTACGTGTTGTTTTCGCATTTATGTTCATGGCAGTATTCACGTTCATGACCGTATTCTAGCTTACGGTTTTAATTCTTACTTTCATGCTTGGAAGTTGCAGAAAGCTTGGGAGACCAGACTCGAGCTTGATAAACTTGTCAACTTCAGGCTGACGCTTCACGTCTCATTTCATGTCTTACCTCATACCGTTGGCTTTAGCGCCTTAGCTATCTCATGTCCATGATATGTTTCACATGTCATGTTCATTCCACGTTCCATCTATCACGTCCACGATAGGTGGCACATATTACATCCACCATATGATACAGTTACCATATCTCCACGTATCACGTTCACAATTGCTCACGTATCACGTTCACAATTGTTCACGTACTACGTTTCGTTATGTCTTGTACATCATTACTAAGACGTTTCTTATGTCATTTATTCCATATTATCTTGTATCGTAACGTTTTTATTTTATACGTTATTTCTTAGCCATTCGATCAGACTCATGAGAACCCATCTCACGTTGGTGAACCAGAACTTTCTGTATCATCAAAACAAAGTCATGAAGATCAAGATTATTTTTTAGCTCCAAGACCAGTTAGAACATCGTTCCTAGTGGGAAGTCACTTGGAAACGAAAGAGTCCATTTGGAATCTTATCCTCTTTTTGGTCCATAAGTTTATCCTTTTCAACTATGTCACGTTCCATGTACTTTCCAGCCATGTCACGTACCATGTCTTTCCCCAGTCAGGTCACGTTCCATTTCCTTTCCAGTCACGTCACATCCATGTCTCTTCAGCTTATACGTCATTCCAGTTTTAGTGTACCTTCAATACTCATAACCTTGTCAGTTATCTTACCTTTAACTCAAGGACGAATGATCCTTTTAGAGGGGAAGAATTGTAATACCCGCAACATTATCACGTCTCCAATTCGAGGACGAATTGTTCTTTTAGAGGGGAAGAGTTGTAAAACCCGCATTAAAATCCTATGAACAGTACACGTGAACAGTAACTCATGAAAACACGATAAAAATAAAACTTTCCATTTATAATGTTATACATGTGTCACGACAATTAATAACATGTAATCACGAATATTATAAATGTGACTTGATCACGAAAATTAATACACGATAATTAAATCACAAGCGTACACGACATTTTATTTTAACAATTAAAAGCTTCGGTTTTCCTAAGTAGGCCCCATGTGCCGCGGCTAAAGACAAAAGAAGGAGCAAGATGGGCTTTTGGCCCATAACCCATTTAAACCCATGTTTAACAAAACTCCAGTGTTTTCTTTGCATATTTTCTTTTCACAAGAACAACAAGAAACCCTAGCCTTCTGTTGCCTCCTTGCCGCCGGCTACCATCAACACCACAAGGTGTTCGGGTCGACTTTGATCATTTATTTTGGGTGTACGAGTTCGTGGTCGTTAGCCTTTTCATTCCACGCATTCGGTATAATCAAAATCCTTTTCTTTTTATTTTATATGAATTCATTAATCTTAAAAACAATCAAGGAATCATGTTAGATTAATAAAAGACCATGAAATTAAGGGATGTTTGGTTCGGGTTTGATTAAGCCGAGATCCAACCGAGACCCCCAAGGTCTCCGGCTTGTTTTCATTGTCACCACCGAGACCCTCCAAGGTCTCGGTTTGGTTTGTTGTTTCGGACGCAGCACCAAGGGACCCCAACACTAGGTCAGGGTATGTTTAGAGGCTTATGGTTTTGGCTTATTTGGCTTGGCTTAATTTTAAAACACGGGTTCGGGTCTCGGGTTGATTATTAAAATCAGAAACACGTTAATTAAATTAATTACTAGACTTTTAATTTAATTAATTCCATGACTTAGGTTTAATATTAAAATTAATATTACATGTATAACCTAAAGTATTTACCTTAGCTTAATTTAATTAAAAAGTGTACTTTTAATTAAATTCTATATAATATATAGTTTAATTAATTAACCAGTTATTTAATTAATAAGCTATAACCATGACTTGTATTGTACTAATTAAACTTTAGTAATTATTTAAAGTTCCGCTTATTTCTAATTATGGAAATTTAATTTTTTTGGAAACTTTCTATCTTTCGAAACTTACTATTTATGGAAACCTACTATTTTTATAAAGTTGCTTAGTATTACAATACAAGTATTATAATACACTAATACATGAATAATACACAACATAACATCAGAATAACTACAGTTAACACAGTAAACAGTAAAACATGACAGAATACGTATAACAAGCTAATAATACACGGAACCAGTAAAACACATTTAATTCAGACAACTCATACACGTCCATATTTTTATGTAGTGTTATCCGTCGAGACGGATTAGTCTTCATCGTTTCCGTTAACTTCTACTGGACATAAGGTACGGATTTTCCGTCCGTCAGTAAGGAGAATCTCTTCCTTCATTAGGATTTCCCGTATGCAGCCAACTGTTTTGCCAACTGTTTTCCCCAGTAGTTACAGATTAAATTCTTATGTTTTATTAGTTACCTTATCCATATACATGCATGACCAGTTTCACCTAGTTATGGAGGTACCATAACCATAACACTAGAGGCACTAGTGTTATGACTTCACCACGGCGGAGTGATAGCTCGTGGCGTCCCTTTTCAGTTATTTGGCCATTATATTATTATATTATCATGTGGGGCGTATGGGTGCATCCTAGTTACATGTTTCAGTCAGGATTTCATGGTGAATGTGGTGTGTGCCTTGCATCCTTCACAAGGAGTTGATCCCTCCTACCCGCTTACCAGTTAATTAGAGGCATCCCCTCTAATTTGCACGACGAGGTCACCCCTCAAAGTATTCATACACGTTGTTGACCTTATGACCTATATTGGCTATTTTGGTATATTAAACTAATACATATTTCATAAGTAAACATAAGCTATCTTTCAGAATTAAAACCAGTAAACATGCTATAGTTCCAGGTTTTCCAGGACTTATTCATTTTCGCTGCTTTTCATGCTTACATTTCTTTTCTATATTATGCCATTCATGCTATGTTATATATTCGTGCACTGAGCGTATTGCTCAGCCGTTACTTTCTTTCCATGTCCCAAAACGGCAGGTATTCAAGGTTAGACTGGAGCATTTGGAGGACATGCATAGGATGGGAGCCACCTTAGACTTCTTCTCCTCTTGCCTTCATATATTTATGCTTGTTTAGTTTTCCTTTAGTTCATTTGTATTATTTATGTTTTGGGCTTATGTTTGGGGACCGATGTTTGATTCCGGATATCCCTTTGGTCATGTATGTTTATGACATAGTACCTTGCATGCTTTGATGATACGCCATAATTATCCTATGATATTCCATTTATCAAAATTGGGTGTTACATAAACAGTATAAAAATGAAAAAGTTGAAAAAAATTATTTTTTACCATTAAAAGACAAAACAGTTTGAATTAAAACCTATTACACTTTAAATTAAATCTAAAAAATAACTAAAAAGAGTGAACAGTTAACTTTTTTAACTAAAATACTTAAAATACTTTTCTGAAACTATGAAAATTTTTAAAACTGAAAAACTTTTTTGCACTAAAAGACAAAAGACAGAGTATTTAAAACTAATTTAAGTTGAATTAATTCTAAAAATAGAAAATGAACAGTAATATAAAATTAAATTTGTGAAAAGTATTAAAATAAATAATAAAGACACGGAAAATTGAAATTTATGAAAAATACCTAAAAACGTCACTAAAGACAAAATAGTTAAAAACTGAAAGGGACAAGTCTGTTTGGCTTGTGTTTTAGTGTAGCAGTGGCTACCCTAACACTACCAATGGGAACTTGGTTCCCACTGCTTGACCACAAAAACAAAAAAACGACGAATTGTGAGCTTGTTTGATGGATTTACTTGGAACCAAAGGCACCCCCACAACCAGTTGGGTTGTGGGGAGTCACAACAAGTATAAAAATAGCAAGTCCAATACAATAAAATCACAAGAATGGGCCAAATACAGTCTCTGATATGCTATGGGTGGTCTGTGCAAGTTTGCTGGTCTGTTTGACCACTAGGGTGAGATTTGGCTGACCAAACCTCACTCAAAACACACCCAAAATAAACTTAACTAACTACAAACCCTAGATTACCATTACACTAACAGATTTCAAAGATTTGAACCATAAAAATACTAAAACAACCTAAATAAGGCCTACTGAATGTCTTGACTGATTTTACCAAATATTACACATGCAAACTTTGTATTCTTTCTACCAAACTCAAACCAATGAAGCAATACTATCTATCACTACCCTGTAGAGTGTGTTCAATTGATATTAAGCCAAAGGCTAGTCTATTGCTTGCCTTTTAACCTAATCCTAAATACTCCTTTATATTTTGAAAACAAATTTAAACAAACGTATTCAACACAAATTACTTCCAAATTGATCTAAACTTACTCTAACATGCATAAGAACCACAAACAAACATAAACCAACACTTAAACTACCACATAAACAGATGAAACAAATAATCACCAAAAATCACATAAAACTCAAAAAAAAGTGACCAATGGGGTTCAAGCTTAATATCTGGCTGATGCCTTCCAAATGTCATGTTTCTTTGAGCTTAATCGATGTATGTATAGGACCCGTGCCGTGGTTCAACAACTGAACCAGGGGTATCAATATATCTTCAATAAAAATGGACAAGAATGAGATGATGATGGTGACTTGTTTGAAACCTGCACACAACAAAACCAACCAAGAAGAAAAACTTCTTGTAGACAAAAGACTACAAGATGAAAGCTTGTAGCTTTTGCTACAGTAAGAGGTGAAATAAAGAAGTTAAGAAAACTGATTTTTTCTTGAAATAAAATTCCACTTGAAACCTTTAGAACTAGATTTGTAACTAAACAAAACAATGACACAAATCTGAAAACCAAAAACAAAATTCCACTTTCACTTCCTTTTGTTTTTGGATTCACAATCCATGGGTCTCAAAATCTTTTCGCAAATTTCTTGAACACAAAAACTTTGAACCAAAAGACTTTGATAGATAAACTAACAACTAAACTTTTTCAAAAATCTAAATTAGTTACACTAGAAAGCAGTTTAAAAGGAACTCAGTTGTTGCACTTAAAAATCATTTCATTTTCATTAATTTGATAAATAGTACAGAAACTGGAACAAGAGGTCTCAACATGCTGAGAACCTCTTTTTATACTGCTAATAGAAGATGGTAGAACTAAATACAAGTTTGAAAACCCTAGCTATGATTTCCCTAAAAAGCCCTTGTCTTGATGAAGAATTCGTGGTCAAAAGGTGCATCATGTGATCTATGTGAACTTGTCCAGCTGTAGAATGCATCTGAGGTGTTTATTAAGCCTTTGGGACCAAGGAAAAAGATTCAACCATTAATCTTGTCTGCTCATAGGGTTTTGTGGAAAGTGATGGGTGCAGGGGTGGTTCGTGTTGGGACCTTAAGGTCACAGGGGAAGCATTTTGTTGGTGGGTTGTGTTTAGGATGGGCTATCAAGGGTCTGGAGGTGATTGGGGGATAACCCCTTGATTTGATGTAAATAGGTGTTAGGGTTCTTTGGAAATTGAAGGTGATAAACAGTTATGTTTAATCCTACATAAGTTTCAAAATTATGTTTACCTCCCAATTTCTATTAATCAGATTATCAAAAAAAATAATTAATAAATAAAGTTGAGTGGATGATGACGTGGGGATATGGAAGGGTTTGATTGGATGAGAGGGTTGAGTGGGCTACGTATCAAGTGCTGGTTGGATGGTTAGAGAATGGTTATCTGCCAAGTTTCCCCCCTTGCTTCCCATATACTTGTCACTTTATATATAACAACTCAAAATCATATTCCCTTTGTTATCATACTTTTCTTTTTTCAACTTTTGCCACAAATTGTTTTGTAAAGCTATTCCAAGGGCTTTTCTTGTAATTTAATCATATTCCAAGGGCATAAATGATATAATCTTGAAACTTAAAGACCATACTTGTAACTTTTGAGATTTACAAGGGTCAAAAGTGACAAGTCTTCAAAAGTTGAGGGACCATTCTTGCCAAATCTTCAAATCATCGTTCAGGTCTGGTTCTTTGTGCGGATTCGTTTCCCGTGTTCGTTTTTTCTTGATTCTTGTGATCTTTTGTTGATTTCACGATATCCGTACCTAAAATACACAATGAACAAACACAAGCATATTTTGGGGTATTTTAATGATATTTTAAGCGTTTTAAGCCCGATTTGGATGACGAGACTATGTATAATTGCAGTCTCGTCACTCCCCCATACTAAACCATTGTCGTGTCCCCACGCAATGCTAGAATTAAGTATCATAGCACTTCCAAAATTCATTTTTATGTGACATTTATTGAAAACGTAAACTTAAATAAACTACTACATGCGTTTTAGACATAATGTATTGTTTTCATCACGATTAGGTGACTTTTAGGGTCAAAGAATAAGAACACGTGAATGCCTCATAGAGATAAGTTCGTCATCCTCGATTTTCACCCAATTCCATGCTAAGCGTGTAACGAGATCATTGTTATTATAAGTTAGCAACACAATCATTACTCATGAGTGTTAATTACGTACTTAGACTCCCTTATTCCTAATTGGTATCTCTTATATTTTATTTTTGTCTTAATGATCACGAGGATACACCATTGACTTATTTCGATGTTTTATTAAGGCCGAAAATAAGGTAGGACGATTTAATCGATAGTTAGCTAAAGGACACGATCTTTTAAAACGGCTTCTCGTAATCTCCTTAAGTTCATATCTTGGCTTAACTCGTTTCACGATTTGAGACCTTTCTTGGACCAATATTTGGCATGTGTTTCGAAATTCAAATCTTGGAAGACGTTCTTGAAATAATGGTCTTCTTTTCATATATGGAATTTCTTCAAACTTGGACCACGACTTCATCATTTTTCTTCAATCTTTATCTGGGATTTTGATATACAACGATCCGCCTCCTTTTAGGACTTGGATATATTTATCCTCATACCTTGTTAGGGTCTTTTTGGATAGACTTCTCCATGATCTTTAGGGGAGTATATTGATTTTCGTAGTGTGTCTCGATCCTTCATATTGATTTTGGAATAATGATACTTCACATCATCTTGGATATTTAGCAACAAAATGGAGCTCCTCATGCCTTGTTAGGGCCTTTTTGGAACTTGCCAATCTTCGCATCCCGCTTCAATAAGTTATGCCTTGGATATGAACTCTATTCGAACACGAGCAACTTTTAAACGATCTTGGGCTAGAAGCTAAGTAACCTTTTAAATCGTACGACCTTACTTATTACATTTAATTTAAACAAAAGCGTGGGGAGAATAAGCTAATAATTACTACACATGAGATTGTGAAAGATTACGTAACTTATAATTAACTCTATCATTTCTCGTCCTCATTTAAGAGACTTAGCCTAAAAAGTTAAGGAATCAAACTAAGTGCTCAACACGCACGGTCGAATCAAAAATTACACTTATTCTCACCATCGGAAAACCTACATTCGTGTCTTAAACACTTATGAAAAATACGAAAATATTTAAAATTTGGCCATTTTTAGCCTTACTTATTTGCAACAAAACGATAACAAAAAGATGAAAATTGGATTGCGTGGTGACGTGAGTATGGTGAAGTATCTACTCACCCCCCATACTAAAACTAAACATTGTCCTCAATGTTTCGAGTCTAGGGGTGAAACACCCCCATACTAGAGACGTAGTCGAATGCTTAATCTCGAGCATGGAAAGGGTAAAATGAATAACCTAAAAGCCGTTTATGAATTATGCTAATAAGATAAACGTTATAACATAAAAGGATATCATCGGATATCGGAATCTCCAAAGGCAACCATCGAAGCTCGAGTGATCCGTACAAAGAACACGAGAGGCTTCAATGATGACGATGAACCTAATGAATCACAATCACAAACAACCACGAAACAAAGGTTGGAAGAGCACAAGTCCCCTCGTTACACTATTAGAAAACGATAATTTTTACAAGGATAAGCATGAGAATCCCCCACGAGGCACCTTGTTTTTGATAACCGAGTCAAAAGCTCGACTCGAATCCCCATAAATGTGATCATTTAGGGATAATAATGGTATGGTCATTTTTGGTGGGGCTTACATGATAAACAATGCCCAAAAGCAACCGGTATTAAGGACTAAGTCCTTAGATGATGCAAAATACCGGGTTCGAAGATGGCGTCCTCGTTGTCATGGGATAAACGAAACAATGCCACTTCAACACGTGCCAAAACCTCAAAGAGGTAGAAGAAAATAGATGAGAAGTAGAAAGGTGGGGCAATGGGTAAGACAAACTTATGAGCTACTCGAGGTAGACTCACACCAAGCAAATAGATATAATTTCCATTTATTGCATCGGTCGAAGACCGAGATTTCCCTTTACAAGCAATTCCGGGATCGAGTATCTCGTCCTCGGTGGAGAAATGTGAGGGAACATAAGGGGCTTCCCCACACTAAATCCACACACACTCGTCAAAAGGAATAGACGAGGTGGTAGTACTCATAAAACGCGATGATGACAGAGTTAAACCTGTAGGAAAATCTTTTAAATCCATTTTAAAAACTTTCCCTTTTTCATCGTTCAAAAACTCTTTATGAAAACCCGATTGAATTATATCGAAAATATTTGGCGTTTCAAAATCAAGATTAGTCACGCTAAAAATCCTCACATTTAAGTCGCGGTTAGGGGTGGTGGATTGTATAAGTTCTCAAAACGTTTTTCAACAAAGAACATCGCCCCCTCGGGGTCAACATATTCATCATCCTCATGATCGTGCATCTCATCGATTTCTTCATCATAGATGGGTTTGTCAAACCAAGGTTTTTCATTCCCCTCGTTGAGGATTTTAGAAACTCTCTCGAAGAGATCACGATCAAGCACAAAACCATCATTCTTTTGTGGGGATCATTGATAAGTTATATCCTCACGAATGTGGTAAACGTCATTCTCAAATGAGGAGTGTTGATTAGGTAACTCCGCGAGAATAGGATTTTGTGTCACGTGAGTTGCTTCGTCATTGAAAATAAGACGTTCCAACTCATTAAGTTCATCCTCGATTTTGGAAAGATCTACCTCACTTGTAGATGGAAGTGGAGGCAAAAGAGCTAGCTCTCGTTTGATAATTTCCTCAATCTCGGGATCAAACTCGTAATCATCGTACTTACTACACTTAGAATTCTTTTTAGGAGAATAAAAAATGCATGTGGATTTTTAAGCACGTGATCAATCTCGGCAAAATCGCCATCATCATCATCACAGAAAGAGTCGATGTGAGTACTCACAACCATGGTCTTACAAGTCGAATGACTATGCTTAGGTGACTTTTCTAAAATGAGAGGATCGATGTCGATGAAACATTTAGCCTCAACGGGTGTTGGGTTAGGAAATAGAGGCACTTCAATGGATTTAGAAGTTGATGCCTCAAAGACGTGGTCCTTCGAAGGTGGTGAAGACGAGCCCATTTTTGTCATTGGCGTGATGGCACTAACGTCGCCCTTCGGAATTGGTTGTTCACTTGTTTCTCCAAATACATCCCAAAGTGATCTTTCATCCATAAATCTACGAATACCCTTTTGAATCAAGTACACGTATTCTTTATCATTAAAATCATCATCTTAAAAACCGTTCTTTTTAATTCTTTCAAAAACATGCGTCAAGCTCATATTTTCCGCTCAAGTTAACATTTTGAAATCATTAGAATTTGAAACATCGGGTTTTGAAACCTCGGTTTTATCATGATCATTTGAAACTTGGAATTTTTTTGCGAAAAGGTCCATTCGCTCCTCCCCATATCTCATAGTTAATCTCCCCTCGTGGACGTCGATTACGGCTCGAGCCGTCGATAAAATGGTCGACCTAAAATAATGGGATATTTACACACTCGTAATCGAAAATGACAAAGTCAGTGGGAAAAACAAACTTTCCAATCCTAACATAGACATCCTCGGCTATTCCAATTGGTTTTAAAGGCGTACAATTTACAAGCTCGATTGTCATGTTCGTGGGGGTAAGTGAAGGCAATCTCATTAATTTCCAAAGAGAATGAGGCATGAGATTGATGCTAGCACCTAAATCGGCAAGGGCTAAACATCCCTCAATCTCGGAAAAATCACAAGGTATTAGAAATTAGCCCGGATCCTCTTCCTTTCTCAGCATTTGCCTTTTGGGTTTTTTAAGAAGGATCGAAGCACAAGTTACTTCAAGGGTTACTTTGGTTAGGTCGACAAAACTCTCTTTTTGAACCGTGGATGGAATTCGAGGTACACGAGGGTGTGCACTCTTTTCCTTGGTCGCCACGTTCACCCCATCGACTTTAGAACATGAAGGCGTCTTAGAAGTAGAGGGTTGAGAAGAAGGAACAACTCGAAATCCATCAAGGGTAGGGGTAATCACACGACTTTTCTCACGAGACGAGGCGGCTTTGCATTGTTCCTTCGGATTAGCAACGGTGTCACTAGGTAACGAACTCGATGACGCACCCGAGGCTTTGTTCATAATGGCCGAAAACATCTTTTTTATGTCGAATTGTCCTTGTTCAATTTTGTTGTTGTGTCCTCTCAACGTGTTTGAAAATTCGTTTTTCATATCACCAATTTGCGTTTCTAATCTCTTCATATTAGCGTCATTTGATTTAACGTGGTTTTGAAAATCATTTGAGCCATTAGAGTTTTGAATGAAAGTTTGGTTTTGATTCCCTTGAAAATTGTTCCCTTGATTAGCGTTGTTTGAAAAATTTGAATTTTGCCCATTGTTAAAATTTCGGTTTTGATTGTTGTTGTTAAAACCTCGATATTGCCAATTCAAATTTTGACCTTGATTATAACCTTGATTACCATGATTATTTCCTTGAAAATTGTTACGGTTTTGATTCAAAAAATCATTTCCACGATTAAAATTATTGCCTTGATTGTTGTTGTTCGTTTGTTGCGATGGACCGGCGTTATTTTGATTTTGATTTGAAAAATTGTTGTTTAACGCGTTTACACTCGACGTTTGGCCATCCGTAGCCGCACACTCGTAATAATTATGTGGTCCACCGCAAAACGTACACGATGCCTCAACCGCTTTCACCATAGCGGGAGCGTCTTTCTTTTGCATCTCGATTAAGAATGACGTAAACACATTCGTCAACTTGTCGACTTTCGCATCAACTCTCTCAATGTCGCGATTAGAATTACTAACATTGGCGACATTGGCAACACTCGGTGTGTTGCAAAGTTGGTAAACCTTGGATCGATTCTCGATAATCATTAATGCATCTGTCGGAGTTTTACACAAAAAATTGCCACCGGCGGTGAAATTCAACGAATCTTGTTCTTGAAAACTAAGACCGTTGTCAAACGTATCGATTTGTTGCAACTCAGAAAATCCATGGTGAGGACATTGCCTAAGCAATTCCTTAAAACGATCCCACACGTCTCTAAAAGATTCATTCGGTTTATGCTCAAATCTCGTAATCTCGTTTTTGAAAAACGTCGTCTTAGACGGTGGGAAAAAATGATTAACGAACTTGGAAACGAGATCCTTCCACGTAATTATCGAATTAGGTGGCTCTTTCTTGTACCAATCCTTGGCGGCACCATCGAGCGAGTACGGAAAAAGCATAAGCTTGACGACATCGGTGTCGACGTTCTTAAACTTGCTCATGGCTAAAAGACGATCAAAATTTCGAATGTGATCGTGAGGATTATCCGCCTCACGACCTCGAAATTTCGTAGCTTGAATCAACGAAAGCATTTCGCTCTTAATCTTAAAATTCTCCGCTTCGATAGCGGGAATTACGATCGCTTCTCCATAACCCTCGGTGGGCGCTTGGAGAAATTCCATCATCGAACGATTGTCGACCATCTCGTCTACGGTCTCTTCCACAACGATATTAGGAACGTCTGTTTCTAAATCTCGTCTACGTCGTCGATTCCTTCGATTTCGATTGTGTCGATTCGAAGCATCGCTAGAATTAGAATAATCCTTCGATCGAGTGCGCATGCACTAAGCGTAGAATGGGGGTGGCAAAGAAGATTCTTTTTGCGGTTTTTATTTTTTCAGTTTTTTGGGTTTTTGATTGTTTTTGAAAAAAAAATTTGGATTTTTTGTGTATTACGTAAACTCAACTCTACAAATCTCTCCTCGAATCAATTTCTCGATTAAAGGAGCCTCAAGGAATGAAAACGATCACGTGGATTGAACGCCTTCGATGACTTTAGAACGTTGGTGAAACACCAAAACGTTCAAGAGGGTTTAATCTTGAAAACAAGAAAATATAGTATACGTAGATAATACTTGGGCGGCAACCCTCGATTAGCCCTCTTTCTCAAAACACGCACAATCAAGCGGGGAAAACGAGGCGTCGCTAAGCACTTAAGAGCCTTTTTCCCTTAGGTCGTGAAATACAACCGCCTTATACCCACCTTATAGTTTGTGTTAATCAAAATTAAGTCTCACGAAAGTATTTATCTATTTTGCCTTTAAAATTTTGCTTTAGATTCGAATATAATAATTGAGGGATGAAATCCTAATTAAGGTTGCGTTTTCACGCTTTTGGAGATATTGTATATTTATTGTGATGTGTATTTTTTTGGTAAAGGGAGTTACCCCGGTAAATATATTAACCGAAAAACCAATGTTAAGTACAAATGGAATACGGCTGAAAAACCGTATTAACCTCAAGCCAAGAGCTTGATCAACAAGTGCTTATGACAGGCCATAAACACAGCAACACTAAGCTAACATTACAAATCGAAAACTAGTGTAATAAACAGCATTAGCAAACTCCAATAAGAAGAAATCTTGGAACCAGGCGACCACCCCACAACACCAGCAGCAGCATAATGGGAGTAAAGGATCCAGATAAGGCTGCCTCCTTAAAAAACCTTTTCGAGAAAAACCATGTGGGAAAAACCCCAAAAAGGAAAAAAGAGTACAACCCTTACCCGGTACCCCCATCATGAGAACACTTGAAGACGGAAGTCTCCACCGATCCAAAATAGCCAAAGACCGTGTAGTCGTCTTCTTGAATTTGAAAGTACTAAGCTTGAGACGAACAGTAGAAGTAATAATACTAACAAGTTTATCCACAGAAAGTTGTTTCCCTTTGAACAATCTAGCATTCCGTTCCATCCAAATAAAGTATACAGTAGCCGCAACAACCAGACGAGCAATAATACTAGTAGTAGATTTTCCATCTGATATTGGTATAAGAAATGCCAAAACATCATCCAAACGAGGAGGAATGGAATCCATACCACAAAGTACCCTAATATGCATCCACCCCTGTGAAGAATAACAGCACTCAAAAAACAAATGAGAATGAGAATCGGGAGTGACTTTGCACAAAGGACACCGTAGCAGACTTAAATCCAAAGCAGACCCAACATCCCATTGTCGCAACCGATCTTGAGTCTTCAGTTCCTACTTAACAACAAGCCACATTGCACCGAGTGTCGAGGAATACAATGGGAGAACCAAACAACATGGTACCAAACCACAGCCTGACGTCTGGTTCGCAGCGTATCCCAAGCCAGAGCCACGGAAAATGGCTGCAAAGAACCACCACCATCACGCCAAACAATAGAATCCGACTGCCCCTCCTCCAGAGCGGGAACAGGAATAGAGACAACAGCAGGAAATCTGTCCACCCAATCAGTCGGCCATTTCCAGGCGTTGTTCTCAATCATGTCAGCAACAGTATCCTGAAGGGTAAAACCTGACCTAAAAATATTACGTACCGTAATAGTATCACGTAATGGACACTCAGCAGCCCACCTATCAAACCACATAGACGCAGATTTACTAGCATGAAGCCTATACCAAATAAACGGCCGCACACATGTCCTAAGCTGAAGAAGCTTACGCCAACCCCAACTTACATCACCAATACAAGGAACATCCCAAAAGCTCCTACCCCTTAACTTATACGAATGTATCTATTGAACCCATAATGATTCCTTACGCATTAGAAGAGACCAAATATGAGAGGTAATAAGAGCAGCATTAAAATCATCAAGCCTCTTAATACCAAGACCGCCCTCACTTTGTGGAATGCAAACATCCTCCCACGCCACCTTTGCTCTCCCCTTTTTCATCTCACCTTGACACCATAAAAAGTTCCTCAAAAGTTGCTCAAGATCATGTTTATTGTGATATGTAGTAAAATATATTAATAATATTCACAAGAAAACGAAAACCAATATATCTACAATATAGTAAAATGATTATTTTTTGTTTAATAGAAAAAAATAACAAAAATGAGTATGAACGATATTTACGCTTTCCAAAAATTGAAAAGCAAAAACCCACTACTCACACAAACACGATAAGTATAATAGCACTAAAACACCCTCCCCGGCAGCGGCGCCAAAATTGATGTAGTAAAATCGTACATGTTTTAGGAAAAACGCGTATAATCGACAAGTATTAAACCTTTGCATTTCGGAAAACGTAAATGCTCGATAAAAGCGAGTTCGTTCTCGGTGGAGGTGTGTATATGTGAGCCAATATAATATAAAACAAGTTTGGATTAGTGTCGTTTTTGGGTTGTGAGAATTACAACCCTAAAATTAAATATAATTAGCAAAAAGTCCAAAATATGATTTTATTAAAAAATTATCTCACTGATATTATTTAAACACTAAAAAGTATTTTTCCTAAATTTTAGAAACCATTTTTTTATTTTTAAAACACTAAAAACTCTTTTTAAACTAAAATAATGATTAAAAATAATAAAATAATGCTAAAATTAATTTGACTTTTTGAAAAATCCTAATTTATATATCTAAACAGTAGAAAAATGAAAAAGTTGAAAAAAAGTAATTTTTACCACTAAAAGGCAAAACAGTTTGAATTAAAACCTATTAAACTGATTTTTCAAGCGTTTGCTTGAGGTTAATGTGACACTTCAGTCACGTTCCATTGTACTTAACTAATTTTTTGGGATTAATATATTTTGCCGGGGTGAAATCCCTTTTACCCAAAAAAACCTATTAAACTTTAAATTAAATCTAAAAAATAACTAAAAAGAGTGAACAGTGAACTTTTTTAACTAAAAATCTTAAAATATTTTTCTGAAACTATGAAAATTTTTAAAACTGAAAAATATTACTTTTTTGCACTAAAAGACAAAAGACAGAATATTTAAAACTAATTTAAATTGAATTAATTCTAAAAATACTAAATGAACAGTAAATTAAAAACAAACTATGTGAAAAATATTAAAATAAATAATAAAGACAGGGAAAATAGAAATTTATGAAAAATACCTAAAAGGTCACTAAAGACAAAATAGTTAAAAACTGAAAGGGACAAGTCTGTTTGGCTTGTCTTTTAGTGTAGCAGTGGCTACTCTAACACTACCAGTGGGAACTTGGTTCCCACTACTTGACCACAGAAACAAACAAAGACGGATTGTGAGCTTGTTTGATGGATTTACTTGGACCAAAGGCACCCCCACAACCAGTTGGGTTGTGGGGAGTCACAACAAGTATAAAAACAACAAGTCTAATACAAGAAAATCACAAGTATGGGCCAAATACAGTCTCTGATATGCTATGGGTGGTATGTGCAAGTTTGTTGATCTGTTTGACCACTAGGGTGAGATTTGGCTGAACAAATCTCACTCAAAACACACCCAAAATAAACTTAACTAACTAAAAACCCTAGATTACCATTACACTAACAGATTTCAAATATTTGAACCATAAAAATTACTAAAACAACCTAAATAATACCTATTGAATGTCTTGACTGATTTTACTAAATATTACACATGCAAACTTTGTATTCTTTCTACCAAACTCAAACCAATGAAGCAATACTATCTATCACTACCATGTAGAGTGTGTTCAGTTGATATTAAGCCAAAGGTTAGTCTAAACTTACTCTAACATGCATAAGAACCACAAACAAACATAAAGATTCAACACAAATTACTTCCAAACACCCCTTTATATTTGGAAAACAAATTTTAACAAAAAGATTCAACACAAATTACTTCCAAATTGATCTAAACTTACTCTAACATGCATAAGAACCACAAACAAACATAAACCAACACATAAACTACCACATATATAGATAAAAGAAATAATCACCAAAAATCACATAAAACTCAAAAAAGTGACCAGTGGGGTTCAAGCCTAATACCTGGCTGATGCCTTCCAAATGTCCTGTTTCTTTGAGCTTAATGGATGTATGTAGAGGACCCATGCTGTGGTTCAACAACTGAACCAGGGGTATCAATATATCTTCAATAAAAATGGACAAGAATGAGTTGATGATGGTGACTTGTTTGAAACCTGCACACAACAAAGCCAACCAAGAAGAAAAACTTCTTGTAGCCAAAAACACAACAAGCTGAAAGCTTGTAGCTTTCGCTACAGTAAGAGGTGAAATAAATAAGTTAAGAAAACTGATTTTTTCTTGAAATAAAAATCCACTTGAAACCTTTAGAACTAGATTTGTAACTAAACAAAACAATGACACAAATCTAAAACCAAAAACAAAATTCCACTTTCACTTCCTTTTGTTTTTGGATTCACAATCCGTGGGTCTCAAAAACTTTTTGCAAATTTCTTGAACACAAAACTTTGAACCAAAAGACTTTGATAGATAAAATAACAACTAAACTATTTCAAAAGTATAAATTAGTTACACTAGAAAGCAATTTAAAAGGAACTCAATTGTTGCACTTAATAATCATTTCATTTTCATTAATTGGATAAAATATTACAAAAACTGGAACAAGAGGTCTGAACATGTTGAGAACCTCTTTTTATACTGCTAATAGAAGATACTAGAACTAAATACAAGTTTGAAAACACTAGCTATGATTTCCCGAAAAAGTCCTTGTCTTGATGAAGAATTCGTGGTCAAAAGGTGCATCATGTGATCTCTGTGAACTTGTCCAGCTGTAGAATGCATCTGAGGCGTTTATTAAGCCTGTGGGACCAAGTAAAAAGATCCAACCATTAATCTTGTCTGCTCATAGGGTTTTGTGGAAAGTGATGGGTGCAGGGGTGGTTCGTGTAGGGACCTTAAGGTCACGGGGGAAGCATTTTGTTGGTGGGTTGTGTTTAGGATGGGTTAAATCAAGGGTCTAGAGGTGATTAGGGGATAACCTATTGATTTGATGTAATTAGTTGTTAGAGTTCTTTGGAAGTTGAAGGTGATAAACAGTTAGGTTTAATCTTGCTTAAGTTTCAAAATTATGTTTACCTCCCAATTTCTATTAATCAGATTGTTAAAAAAATGATTAATAAATAAAGTTGAGTGGATGATGACGTGGGGATATGGAAGGGTCTGATTGGATGAGAGGGTTGAGTGGGCTACGTGTCAAGTGCTGGTTGGATGGTTGGAGAATGGTTGTCTGCCAAGTTTGCCCCCTTGCTTTCCATATACTTGTCACTTCATATATAACAGCTCAAAATCACATTCCCTTTGTTATCAAACTTTTCTTTTTTCAACTTTTGCCACAAATAGTTTTGTAAAGCTATTCCAAGGGCTTTTCTTGTAATTTCATCATATTCCAAGGGCATAAATGATATAATATTGAAACTTAAAGACCATACTTGTAACTTTTGAGATTTACAAGGGTCAAAAGTGACAAGTCTTCAAAAGTTGAGGGACCATTCTTTCCAAATCTTCAAACTTCAAGGGCTTCAATGGAAAATCATCATTCAGGTCCGGTTCTTTGTGTGGCTTCGTTTCCCGTGTTCTTTTTTGCTTGATTCTTGTGATCTTTTGTTGATTTCACGATATCCGTACCTAAATACACAATGAACAAACACAAGCATATTTTGGGGTATTTTATTTATATTTTAAGCGTTTTAAGCCCGATTTGGATGATGAGACTATGTATAATTGCAGTCTCATCAATATATCTTAGGTGAATGAAGATTGGCGTGCTGCGAAGGGTGGTGTCTTGAATAGTTATCATTCTATTAATAGAATTAGATCTTTGGGAAACCTGTGTTTGTAAAATGTATGTACAGTTGTTTATTAACTCTGATTTAAATAAATGAATGATAACATTTGTTTTATAAAAATGTCTTTTTGGCATTTTCTATTATTGTAACTATGGTACTATGAAGTAATACCCTAGATTAGCTTTCGTTGCTATATGGTAAAAATGGGGGGTGTTACAACGTATAACATTTATAAACACGATAATTATTACGAATAATAAGTATAACATGAATATTAGAACATGACATGTACGGAGTGTAACTAACACGAATATTTAAACACAAGCTAACACGAACAATTAAACATACAAACGAACACGGAAAATACTTAAACATGAAAAAGCCTGGTTTGGCCTTGTGGGCCTTTGGTCTCCACGACAATCAAAGAAAGGAGGGGCCCAAGCCCGTTTTGGTTTAACTAAAAGGTAAAAGTAAAAACACAGGAAACATAATACAAAATTTTACAAAAAGTTAAAACCCTAGCCTCCCCTTGGTGACTCTAGGCCGCGGCACACAACAAAGAAGACAAGAGGGATTCGTTTTGATTTTGATCTTGGGTTTGTACGTGTTCGTGTTCGTATTCTTCTTTTCTTTTCAACCACGCATTGGGTAAAAATCATCAAACCTTCACCTTCTTTTAATTCTTTTATTAATTATGAACATGTGAGTTTTGATCTTAAAATAATTAATAAAAACATGTAATAGATTAAACAAAAACAAGTCAAGGTTTCATTTGGTTTGGTTTGTGGTTCGGCAGCCCCTAACCGAGAGTCTTAAGACTCTCGGTGCAACCATTGTCCACAACCGAGACCCCTCTAGGGGCTCGGTGTGTGTCTTGGTCGTGCAACATGAACCACCGGCTCAAGCTGGTGGCTAAGTTGTTCAAGCAGGGGGACACCACCAGCATCAGCTGGTGGGAACCTTGTTCTGGCAGTGGCCAGCCACATCGCAGCAGCAACAGTGGTTGTCGCCGTTGACTACGCAGCCTCCAGCCGCCACCACAGCCGCGGCTGTGAGTGGTGGTTGGTGTTCGGGTTTAGGTTTTTGTCTCGGGTTTCGGGCTCGAGATTAGTTGCTAATTTTTACAAGATTAATTAAATTAATTAACATGTCTAATAATTAATTTAATTAAATCATGGACTTAGGTCATATTATTTTTATAAATAATACATGTTTAAGCCTAAGTATATTTTGTCATTTAATTTTAGACTATAGTTTTACTAATTAATTATTTAATACATGAACTTATAATTAATTAATAATGCATGACTTAGGTATATTAATTAAAATTAATAATACAAGTTAACCTAAGTATTTTATTAGAGTTAATTTAATTAAACCATGACTTAATTAAATTTGTATGACCTATAGTTTATTAATTAACCATGATATGTTATTGATTAATAAAACATGTACTATCATTATTAATTAATAATCAGATATAACCTATATTATTTAATTAATAAACTATGCTATTAATTCCACGACTTATAACTTTTAACCAGTTAACACTAGCTTATATTATTAGCTTATTAATCCAGCTTATTTCTTTTTATGGAAACTTTCTATTTCAGGAAACTTACTATTTTTAGAAACTTTCTATTTTTAGAAACTGATCTATTTTTGGAAACTTTCTATTTTTGGAAAATTTCTATTTTTGGAAACTTTCTATTTTTGGAAACCTACTATTTTTAGAAAGTTACTTATTATTACACTACAAGTATAATAATACAAGAATACCAGATAATACATAATCAGAAGACATGAAATACACAGTATATCATTTAAAATAGTAAAATAAGACAAGAACATATAAAACAAGTTAAGAACATGTTATAACCAGTAACATACTCAGTAATCAAACAACTCATACATGTCCCTGATTTATGTAGAAATAGTGAGGTCGGAGTAGGACTTTGCATCCTTTCATCTTTCCTCGTTCACTGGAGATAAGGTACGAATATTTCGTCCTTCAGTATGGACATTCTTTTCCTTATTAGGATTCCCCGTTTGCCGCCAACTGTTTTCCCAAGTATTTTTTTATATGTTTTGATCTGCTTATGTTAGTTTTAAATGCCTAAGACATATACATGCATGACCATGTCACCTAGTTATGGAGGTACCATAACCATAACACTAGAGGCAGCAGTGTTATGACTTCCCCACGGCAGAGTGATTGCTCGTGGCGTCCCTTTACAATTTTGGCCATATATTTTTATTATCATGTGGGACGTATGGGTGCATCCTAGTTACATGTTTTTACAGGATTTTCATGGTGAATGTGGTGTGTACCTTGCACCCTTCACAAGGAGTTGATCCCTCCTAACCAGACTAATTAATTAGAGGCATCCCCTCTAATTACATGATAAGGTCACCCTTCCAAGTATTCATGCACAGTGGAACCTCATGACCTATATGGGCTATTGGCTAATTAATACAGTTTTCATATAAAAATATAAGTCTTTTCAAACTATAAAACCAGTTTTATGAACATGTTCCAGGTTATCTAGGACTTATACATTTTCGCTGCTATTAGTCTTTTATGCTTATGCCATTTCATGTTATGCTTGTTGATATGAGCTAAATTACTCATATCAATTATATCAATAAACAATAAATAAATGATTAAAATGTGTAAAAATGGCCTTGTATACGTTTGTTTGTTGTTTAATGTGTGTAGGTACCGAAGTTCGTGAAAACCGGCAAAATCGACACGGGTTTTGAAGAAAATATCAAAGAAGCCAAATACAAGCTCGTTTTTAGTGGATTTAATCTTTATGGAGTTATTTGGACTTTGTGGGCCCCACTCTTGGTTATTGGGCTCAAAAGCCCAATAAGGAAACAAGTTATGCATTTTTGGTGAAATAAGCCCATCAAAGGCCCATTATACCTTAATCATGGGACGGATTAAATATGGGCTACAAGCCCATATCACTTTCCAGTTATGAAACATTTGGACGGTTAATGGGCTTTATTTAACTCACTGGGGTTGGTCAAATTCATAAAAAATGAAAAGTTAAAAAACGTTTATTCGTTTATTTTGTCAACGAATTTACACCTACACAATACACACAATTAATAAACTCTCGTTACTTCCTATGCATCATCTTTCTCTCACCCTCCCAAAATAACCAGACCACCATCCCAATCCCAACCCTAATTAACAATTAAAATTGGGGCTTTCTGATATAAAGCGTGTGGTAGCACATGCATTTTAATTAAATACCAATTATTTAGGAGCAAAGAAGATGGATATAAGCTGAGTGACGTGGCGGCTTGCTTTGCTGTGATTGGTTTAAACACCTCACAAAAATCAATGGGCCAACCATCATCTGCCAAGTCATCCCAAAGAAGCACAAGAAGCACAACGGATTGCCACATTGGCAATCCGTGTGACTATGGGCCATTTTCAGCCTTTGGATGATCAACTGACAAGAGAGAGAATGGAGAAGAGATTATTCGAAGGCCAGGATTGATTTTCAGCATCAAGACCACATCTCTCAGGTTTTCTATATAAACCCCATTTTTTATGTATTTTTTTATCCCTTTTTTAGTTTTAATGTTATAATGTTGAAATAGCTTTAGAATTTATTTTATAAATTTTTTAATGATTTTCAGTTTAAAGTAATAAATTTAATTTCAGTTTCGCAATTGATCTATTGTTCATTTCTTATTGTTCTCAAATTATTGTTTAAGTAATACTCCTATTCTACTGATTTTTGGCTTATGTTTAATCTGTTTGTTTATATCTCGTTTAACTGTTTTATTTTTATTATTCTCGAATTAAATTGATGATTGTTCTAAAATTCAATTGATCATTGTGATTTGTAAGTAATCTTACAAGTTTATTAATAGCTTATTAAGATTAATTTTAAGCTAAATTTGGGATGAAGTTCGGTTTATCTACTGATAAATTGAAAAGGAATAAAGTATTCATTCCTCTGAATGAATTTAACAAAATAGCTTCTGGTTCGTTATAACTTAGTGAATCGAGATAAATGGTTCGTGATGGTGGCGTTTTTGGAATTTTGTTTGCATAAGGAAGCTCAGCGCTTACCTTCACATCAATGGTTTCGTCAATCAAGTTAAGCTCGTTTTTACTTTTTTTTTGCTTACTTTTATGTACCTTCGAATGTATGGAATTGATTCAGTTTGTGGAACAATGATGATCGAGTTTATGATATGAATTTGATGTTTTATGTTTACTGATATTTCTAAGAGAGTTTTCTGCTTATTTACTTTTGATATTGCTTATTACTATCATTCTCATTATTACTGATTTTTTCTTAGATGTTGTTGACTGATGAATAGAATGAGGGCTGATGTATGTTATTTAGTGATATTGCTTTCGGAAAAATCTGTTTGTTTATGCTTTGTTTTTGTTAAATTGAACGTTTGATATTACTGAATAATTGTGGGTCTAGTTATATGTGTTTGTCTGCTGGATATTTAACTGCCTTTAGAGCTGCAAATTTCATCTTTGATTTATTTTTGTTTGCTGCTGATATTAGAGGTGTAAGTTTGGAATTATTTGATAATGAATAAGTTTTATTAAAGCAATGATGCTACTGAGTGGAGTTTGTTAGGTTTGGATTGGTAATCTGTACATTTAAATTGTGAGAGGGTTATCTTCTTTGACTGCTGAGATTGTTAATCTGTTGATTTTTTTAACAGATATAGATGTTTAGTGATTGACTGAGTAGTTGGTTTGTTTTTGTTTTACTGATATTATATTGTTTTGATGAGATTTGTTTGGTTATTATCTGATTTGTTTGCCTTTCCTGAATTATAGTATTTGTATTTTGTGTATCTGCTAAGTTTTTGCTGATTATTTAGATTTTTGCTGAAGTTATTCAATCACACAGACTCTTTTAGTCTGTGTGGTATTATTGATTTAATAGTCTTCAAAAATTCTAACAACAAGTCACCCCTGTAAGTTTTTGCTTATTATTTAGATTTTTGCTGAAGTTATTCAATCACACAGACTCTTTTAGTCTGTGTGGTATTATTGATTTAATAGTCTTCAAAAATTCTAACCACAAGTCATCCCTGTGACTCTGCTTTAGTTTTAACTGTCAAAAAAATAAAATCACAAAAAATGTCTCTAGCAGGATTCGAACCCATGACCTCCTGGTCATGGGCCAAACACGTTTACCATCTCACCTAGCTTCTCTTTTGAGTTTAATTACAGCTTTCTATATTAATATAGTATCATAATTCGACTGTCAGTTTTTTAGTTTAATTTAAATACAAAGTTTCCATTTTATAAATTAAATCAAAAGTTTTACAAACTTTATTTTATAAAGTTTAAAAAAAATGTTTTATTAATTTTAGAAATTTAATTAGTTATAAAAATTAATTTTAAATAAAATAGTTTTTAAAAATATATTTTGTTTAGTTTAAAAGTAAAAGTTACTTTTAAATAGTTTTCATTAAATTTAGATTTATAATAAGTTTTTAAATTAGTTTAAATAAAGCTTTTAAATAGTGTAAAGGTAATTTTTATTGATTAGATAAGTTTTTAATTAAATTTAAATAGTCTAAAATTTAAATAGTTTTATATTTACATAATTTTATTTTAGACTAATAAATGGGAAACGATTCATGCACTTTAGGAAATTAATTAAAAATTTGTAGGAGTATTTTAGATTAAAAATCGACAACCAATTCAAATCGATTGTCCAAATTGAAACAAAACGTCTCAAATTTACTTGATCTTCGTGTACAACGAACTTGGATCATCAACGTGTTTAATTAAATCCGTCTACGACTTATTTATGGATTATTACCTTTTCCTAAAGGTAATTTCCTAAATTTGTCCTATATCGTATCTAATTAAAATACATCAACATTCCACGACACATCACTTGTATATCCGTTCACTGGGCGTTATGCTCGGTCGTCTTCCTTTCATGTTCCCAAACGGCAGGTACTTAGGGACGCAACTAGGACTTGAGAGTATGTGCATACGGATGAAAGCTATCTAGCCTTCATTACTTTATGCATTTTTTCATACATTACAATACTTCATTTCTTTGAACATTGTATAGTCCTTTTCCATTTCAGTACTTATATTCATGTGTGTGAGCTTATACTTGGACTACCAATGTTTGTTTCCGGTATTTCCTTTTATGGTCATTTAATATTTTTGGACATTTACCTTGCATGCTTTGATGACACGCCATAATTATCCTGTGATATTCCATTTATCAAGATAGAATGTTACACTCAGAGTCCTAGAGGCATCTTTATCAATCAATCCAAGTATGCCCTTGAATCGCTAAAGAAATATAAGATGGAATCTTGCGACCCCGTGGATACTCTAATGGTGGAAAGAACTAAGCTAGATGCAGATCCAAATGGGATTGCTATTGACCCGACACTTTATCGTGGAATGATCGCTGCCCTTCTGTATATCACAGCTAGTCGACCTGATCTTCCATTTGCTATACGTATGTGTGCTCGGTATCAAACTCGGCCCGCTGAGTTACATTTAGCTACTGTTAAACGGATGTTTCGGTATATTAAAGGAACCATTAATCGGGGACTTTGGTATTCAAAGGACTCTTTGATTGCACTCATGGCATATGCAGATGCGGATCACGTGGGTTGTCAAGATACAAGGCGTAGCACAAGTGGAACTTTGCAACTACTAGAAGATCGACTAATCAGTTGGGCATCGAAAAGGCAGAAAAGCGCTGCAATTTCAAGTACGGAGGTAGAATACATAGCTATGTCTGGTTGTTGTGCTCAAATTCTTTGGATGAGATCGCAATTAACCGACTTTGGTCTAGGTTTCAACAAAATTCCGATGTACTGCGACAACAAAAGTGCAATTACCTTATGCTGCAACAACGTTCAATTCTCCCGGTCGAAGCATATTGACATTCGCTACCACTTTATCAAGGAGCAAGTGTAAAATGGAGTGATCGAGCTTTACTTTGTCAGATTCAAGTATCAATTGGTGGATATTTTCACGAAGGCTTTAGATCGTGCTCGAATTGAATTTTTGGCCGACAAGCTAGGATTGAGAACTTTCTCGCCCGAGACTCTAAAGGAATTGGCAGATGAAGTAAAAGAATAATGGTGGTAAACTATTCTCCGTATCCTTGGTGATCATTTGTATATATTGTTTATATTTTTATCCACAAAAGCAAAATACATAAATATAAAACTATATAAAAACCATAAAAATTGAAAAATTCAGAAAAATCCAAAAATATTTTTTACTTTATTTTTCAAAGCATGTCTTTTGGGACGATAATATTTACGACGTTAGAAATGTTGATTAATATTGACACGGTGCCATAAATAGAGTTCGTACAAAAGTTGTAAATATTTCATAAAACATGCCTATATGGCTTGTAGTTATTTCAGACTGCAACCCGAAATTCATATTAAAGTCAAGTATTTCTTATGAAAACTTCGGCTCAACAAAGGGAATTACTTTTCTCAAGCATGGTTTACTTTATAACCATGTAAGGGATTGTGTTTACATTATAACACAATCTAACACGAATATATGTACGCATCAGTGCATTTATTTGTTTTAATAAGAGAAATCTTGTTTTTATGAAGTTATCATCTCTACCAACCATAACAATTTACAACTGGTATCTACATACTCAACGATGCGACTACTCAACCAACGAATACAGCTGTTTCGATAGAACACGGGTCAAAAATCGAGGGCAAGCAATTGTCAAGCATTCAGAATCTTCGATGCCGAAAGTGCCAAGTTCACAAATTGGTGTCAACACAACGATATCAATCGTACATGTGGTGTCATGAGATGACTTCAGACGTGACAGCCGACCAACATTTACCGACAAGAACCATTCGATCTTATCATATGATGTTCTCATCAATCAGGTCCAACCTTGTCAATTTATTCTAATATGACGAATATGTGATCATTTTACAAATCGGTATCATATCTCACAAATGGATATCATGAAGATAAAACGGACTTGCATTTTTCTTCCCAAAAACTTTTTTAAAACTTCATTAAATCAATTGATATCAAAAATATCGGTTGAATTAATATTTTTGATATGAGGGAGAAAATGTGATTTTGATATGAGAAATGATTAATCAAAAATGGTTTGACTTAACGTGATGGCTCATCCGAAATGTGTGAAATGTTTTCGAATATCCCGGCATATGATAAGGGGAGCAAAACGGAATTGCACATCAAAATGGATTTTCATGGTGACATATACTTACCCTCAACCCATTTATTTCACGACGATGAAGATTGTGGTGACATAAGGATGGTAGGATATGTTAAGTCCAATGATTCTTCCAAAACCGGAGGAATCTTCCCAAGGACATTCCATAGCTAGAAATAGTAGTCCTTAGGAAAGATGGGGAAAGATTGTGAACGTAGCTGAATGCCGACCAAGTACTTAAGTTAGCACTAGAACAATGTGCTAGTTATGACGTATTGGTAAGCATTGAAGGGGTTGAAGAATGAAAAAGAATTGTAAAGATAAAGGGTGAAAAGAAAGAAGCCCTCCTTACAACTTAGGCAGAAATCAGGTCAACACATATGTTATAGAAGATAAACATCATGGACCCAGTGATGTAATGCACAACCCATCCCAGCTAACTCAAATATCTCTCAAAAGATATTGTTTTAATCACACGGAGATCAACACGTTATCTATTGATTTATTTACTCCGAGTAAATTGGTATTGAAATGGTGGCATTCCTCTCAAGCCTCCGATCACTATAAAATCCAAAATTCACGATCGAGTCTGGAGCCATTTGCGATCATCAAATATCTCATTAGGACACATTTTCATATTTCCTTGTTTCTTCACACACACTGAAAAGTAAAACATATATTAAGAGTCCTACGTAAAATCTTCATGATCTTGCCTGAACATCCGAGTAATACGAAAGTATTTACAATGAAGATGGAAATCCTTCTTGAGCGAACATTAAAAAGCTCATGGTATGTGACTTGTGTGATTCTTTATGAATCAAACTTGCGTTAACTAGAAAGCAACAGTTGTTTAATTCTTAATTGAATTTAAACATGTTCGAGGTCTCTACGCAATATCTCAGTGATCTTGCCAGAACACTCAGAGTGACATTCTTTAGTGTTCACGGTGATGAGTGGAAATCCTTCTAGTGTTAACCTCAAACAGCACTTGGTATGTAACTTGCAAGATTTAATATGAATCAAGCTCGTGACAACTAGAAAGCAACGATGGTGCGATTCTTTTATGAATCAAACTTGTTCCAGGAATCGGAATTGACGGCTTCAATCAGGCGGATAACTTTATCCAAATGATTCACTCTTTACGTTCGCAATCAACTTTGGACCGTCGAGTAAAGAGAACGGGTTTACCCGCGAAATCTTGTCAAGGAGGTTCTTAAATGAAACTACCTGCCACAAGTACGATATTTTATATCGTCCAACGGTCTTCACCGACCGAAGGTAAAATGCTACCGAATTAGAATGAAATGTTCAAAGCCATTTCGTTCGTGTCTACTTATGTTAATGCATTTGATGACGTTGGCGTTGCGGAGTCCTAGATGAAGTCGTCCCTACATGCTTATATTTTCTACTTCAACAAAATCCAAGAAAGCATAAAAGTCAAGTCTTCCGCTGTATCAAACTCTGAAGCTTTCAAGAATTACAAAGGTATAAGTATGTGGGACATGAAGTCACGAAGAGGCGAAGATCACAAGTGAAGAACAAGATCAAGGCAAGAGATACATGTTCAAGATTGATATCAAAGATCACATCAACATATTCACCAAAAAAGAAAAAGAAAAAAAATACGAAGACTACGAGCTCAAGACAAGCATAGTGTTTTAGGTTTGTATTTGCTGTATTGTAACTCGGGTAACCCCCTTGTACTTTGGAGTGACCTCCCTTAGGGGGAGATTGTTGGAAATACGTTTTTACGTATTAGAAAGGATCGGTCACTCAAAAAATATATTTAGTTAGTAGCTCGTAGTCATTGTTAAGTGTATTAAACAAACAAGGCCAAGCCCGGTCTATCTATGTAAACCGGCAACCCAATATGTAAGCCCAAGCCCAGCACAAGGCTTGGGTATATAAACCCTCTCCTTTGATGGAGAGGGTGTAGTTCACTCTTATTTTCACATAGTTGAAGGTGTAATCCCATATACTTTCTATCTCTAAGTGTGTGTGATATCACCATCTTTCTATATCTTTCTCTCTCTAGAATACAACCAAGATTTACATAATCCTACATGTCTCATCCCACATTTAGCAATTACTTGATCATGTGAGGTCCTATAAAACCATAGTGAAAATCCATTCGCAAGAGCATAATAAGTTAGACATTCCTTTAATTGCTCTACATCAACATACTGCTCACCAACCTGTAACAAAAAACATATATCAGGGTTGTTTATTATATCAGATAAGTTAAAAATACTTTTAAACTATGAAACTATTACCTTTGGTTTTCTCATTTTCCAATGTGTACCTTCATCATGTGTAGGATAATCATCAGGTTTTGTTTTATAGATTTTGAAAGGATCACTCGTTCCATCTTCATCATCTCTTATTTGAAACATTAAATGATCCATGAACTCCTCATGATCTAATATTATATTAGACTCACCATATTGATGGTGTCTTCTAGGCCTTGTTTGGCATGGTTTTTCAGAATTTGTTTTCGATTCATCATTCTTAGGAGTAATCTTTGCCCGCCCTCCTTTTCCGAAGTTGTATTAGCTCATCTTCACCTTCTGATAGATATTCCACAGACTTGTCAAAATACTCACTCTCACTATCGACATTTGGTTCACAATCCCTATCAGTATTAGTATCAGATACATTGATGCTTACACCTTCCACATTCTCCTCTCATGACTATACCATTCCCCCTGATCCTAGCTGTCCTCTTGGGAAACACATGAGTTTCTTCCATCATAATATCTTTTCCTTTATCAACTTCGGTTCTAACAATATCTGCTTCTAAAATCCTAGTTTCTTCCATCATAATTCTTTTTCCATTATCAACTTTGCTTTTAACACTATCTGGTTCTATCACCTTAGAGACACTAGGGTTACTTGTTTCACCTATTTCATGATTCACATAAGCATCCACAACACATTCTATTTCCAACTTATAAACTTCTTCACTAGTGGTACTATCATATGACATGTATTAAGACTCTTCCTCAGCCCAATGTACTAACTCATCATAAGACATATTACCAGCATCCTTTTTCTTTTTTTCAATTAACTTTAACCTATCATTTTGTTCATCCTCGGACTCAATAAAAATTAAACTCTTAGTATAATAATCTGTTAAGTCCTGAGGGATGTGTGACAAGAACATATTCATTATACCATAACTTTCACTCAAGTCATACATACACCTAACATCATACTCGTTTTCGATAATCCTAAGGCCATTTTGTATGTCAGATTCTGGTATTTGATAGTAAATAGCATGAATAGAGGTAAGTTGGGTTTGTTTTAACAAGGACGCACATAGTGTTTCTAAATCCAACCTATTATCATTTGTAACCCTCAAGTGATAAAGAATTAGAAAAATAATTCAATAATAGAATTGGGACCAATTAAAGTACATGACAAATCAAATATGTACAATGTTACCTTTTGCACAAACACTTGCTTCAATACAATCCTAAGCCGACAATCAATTGAATATAATGTGGGGTTCAAATTGGGGATTTTTTTGATTCAATTAAGATGAAGGTCGGGTAGAGTTTGTACAAATAAGGGGGGGATTAGTAATAAAGGTTAGGGTGTTAGTGTTTTATCTAAGTGGAAAACATTTACCCAACTGGAAATTATATATCAATTCATTTTTTACGTGTAAAATGTGTAGAAACTAGAGGGGGAGGGGTTATATAGTTTCCTAAATTTACTTGTTAAATAAGGGTTTTAAAAGAAAATCATTTTCAAAAACTTAGACTTAAGCAAATATGTGAAATCCTCTTATACACAATATGGACAATGGATAGTGCAACTAAACTAATAACCACAAGTATATGCAAGTATAGAATAAAGAATGTAAAGAGATAAAGAAAAGAAAGATTAAACCAAACACCAAGGATTTATAGTGGTTCGGGAATGAAGCTCACTCCTCGTTTCTCCACTCTTTAAGGTGGAGAAACCGTACACGTCGCTTAGCCAATTTCTAACTCTAAACTAAAAGTCGAGCCCTAATCTTAGTTAGGACCAATCTACACCAATATACTTTAAGGACTAAGTATTAACCACGCAACATACATGATTGTGGTAAAATTACACTCGTTTAGGAAAACGAGGTAAAAGCGGTAAGTATTAAACAAATGACTTAGGAAAATCAATGTTTATGACCCTTATGCGAGTTCGTTCTCGAGGAGGCTTAATGTGTGTGTTAAACTTGATGGTATTTGAGATTAATATTGAGAAAAGAAAAGGAGAAAGAAAATGATGACGATTACGACTAAAATTAAACTACGACGAATGCTAAAACGTAAAACGTAAAAACGTGACGGAATTTAAAAATTACTCTATAAATTCCTAGAAAATCACAATAAATTCTTAAAAATGCAATTAGAGTTTACAAATAATCAGAACTTTTTCAAACTTTTTATTTAGTTAATAATTAATTTTTTAATGCTAATAAAAGCCCTAAAAATCAATTAAGTTAATAAAAAACCCAAAATAAGATTTTTTAATTTGCAAACCTCCAGAATAACTTAATTAAACTAAAAAGTATTTTTGAAAAATTTAAAACTGATTAAAACTATTTAAAATGATTAAAAATTAAAATTAAATATTAAAAATTCAAAATTTATAAAAATTCTAAAAACTTGCAAACTAATTTATTTTAACTTAATAAAACCAGAAATGAAAGTGAAATGACCTAAATACCCCTATTGGGCCTCCAAATAGGCCAAAATAGAAAACAGTCCAAGCTTAATGGCCTTTTTGGTCCAATAAGCAAAAAGTCAACCAAATAAGTTGAAAAGTTCTAGATAAGCTTAAAATTGGATTTTAATCACAAAACTCTAAAGGCCCAAAAGCTGAAAGAGTGCTTATCACAGCTTAATAGTAAACAACTTATTCTTAATGGGATTTTTGGCCCATTAAGCCATAAGCTGAAAATTGACACACATCTTTCTTTTGAGATTATAAAGTAGTTTGTAAAAAAAACTTTGAAAAAGCTCAAGAAATAAGCCTGAAATAAGCCAAAGCTTTCTACACAAAACGACAAAATAGTCGTTTTCGAGTTCTAGACAGTTTCAAGAGCTGATTCAAGTTGCAAAAGGTTTTAATTGACCAAATTAAGACAAATCAACAAATTTTTTTTCAATAATCACACTGAATAAGCTGGAATGTTGAATATACTGTTTTGAAAAATAAAAGTCAATTCGTTTTCTAGTCAAACTTCAAAACCAAAAGCTACAAGCTACCAGATAAGCTAATTAGATGAAAATAATAAGATCTATCACAAAAGAAAAGTTGGTGCACAATAAAATAAGCTAGAAATGCTTATCAATAAGCTGTTGACCAAATAACACTAAAAGTGGCAAGCAGCAGCGGGAAAGGAGTTCCCACTGCTTGTGAACTGATTGTTGTTTTTAGTGAGATTCACTTGGTTTTTTTGGACAAACAAGGCACCCCTACAACCAGTGAGTTGTAGGGAGTAAAGATTAAGCAAGAAAACAACAAATCACAAGGCCAAATTGTATAGTTTAATCATTTAGTGCACAGACATGAAAGAACTTAGGTCTGATAGATTAATTAGCTTTTTAAATAAGAATAAGCCAACAAAACTTCACCAAAAGCATACAACAACAATATTAATCTTAATCAAGCATAAATAAACTTATTTCATGCAATGGTTCAAGATTAAAACTAGTATGAAGCCTAAATGATGTTTCTGATGTAACTGATGAACACACAAAACATTTTGCTGAACTACTTGACCAACTGATGAATTTCAAATGACAAGAACAAGTTTTCAGATTAACAAAACTCAAGTTTATCACTTATCACCCTTAGTCTAGCATGAAATCTAGGTGAGGTCCAAGATTTAGCTCAAAACAACCCAAATCAAACTTGTTTAGCTATTTGTTTAGTTTAGGTGTTTCAAACCAGAAAGCATGCAGATAAACACTTAATTGAACTACATTAGCAAAAACAAACACAAGTCCACTTTTAACAACTACTCAATATCTATAAATACTAGAACAATATGCAATCCCAAACACCCTTTTAAAATCTTTGAATCAATTTTAACAAAGGAAAAACGTTTTTCAGTCCAAGAAAATCTTAAACAAGCATTCAAACCACATTATGAACTTAGAACAAGAACTCATGCACAATTCATCATTATCCAACAATCAACACACTTTTCACTTAGAACAAGTTCTTGAAAGTTTGAAAAGGGAAAAGAGGCAAACCTCAGAGACATACATCCATGCCTCCGAATGTTTGAGCTTAAGTGATGGCTAAACAGTCACTAGCTTCCAACAAAACATCCTGCTAAGATCAACAAAGTGAGAGATAACAGTTTATAAAAAAAATGAAAATGAAACAGATTCTTTCCAAGGGTTTGTCCCCATACTTGAGCTTCCCCTAACCAAGGATCTCACTTCCCCTTGATAATCTTCTTATCAGGGAGATGTGATCAATCTTTGGTTCAAAAATTCTCAAGGCTTGAACCAAAACTTTTGGAAAAATCAGTGGTTTTGAAAACTTTGAAACAAACTTACCTAAACTTAAAACACAACTTTTTGAAACCTTGAATCAACATAACTTAAATCATTAAATTAACAACAAGTAAAGTAAAATGGTGCTTGGAATTCGTCAACAAATTCAAACTTTTTTCATTCACTTAAAACAAAGATTTACAGACTTGTGACCAAGGAAAACCAAGAACAAGAGTAATGAAAGGCATCCTATGCCTTTATATAGGCGTACAAAATGAACTAGAAGCTGATAAAAGACTAGAAACCCTAATGTATGAAGTCCCAAAATTGCCCTTGGTGAATTTGAATTTCTTTGACTGTTCTTGTGTAACATGTGAACAATTATTGTTATTTTGTGATCTTGAATGTTCAACTTGAGCTTAGGATGAAAGCAAGCTTGTGGGGTGTTGATTCTCTGCATGCTTTTTGTTTTGGAGTGAAAAGTGGGGCAGGGGAGGGTTGAGGTAGCATGTGGGGTGATGGTGATGGATGTTTAAGGATGGGTTTATGTTTATGTTAGTGCAAACATTACGATGTTTAATCAAGATGATCCTTTCATGTTTTGGTGATGACAAACGTATAACTCGCAATACATAATGTAAAATGTGTAAGGTACTCGTAATCACTCAAGCATACTTATGTATACTTCTCTTGACACCTTGAAGATTACATCCGTCATGAAAGACAAGAAGGACGCGCGGTTCTCTTATAGAACACGCGGTTCCTTAGTGATATCGAACCGCGGGCAGTCAAGCCGGTTTAGGCTTACTCAAGATTTCTGGAAGCTTCTAGAAGATGGAGGGAAACTAATAAATTCAAAATTCAAATTTTGAATTTGGGCTCCAAGAATAAAAGGTGCATCCTTTTATCCAATGGGTAGTCCACTCTTTTATCCAATGGGTAGTCCACTCTTTTATCCATTGGGTAAAAAGGTGCTCTCCAAGGCAAGGTTTAACTATAAATAGAAGACTCCTCTCTTCCATTTTACTTGCACAAAAAACACACAAAAACCTTCCAATATCCCATTCCTCATTTGCCTCATCAAGAGCAATGAGAAGAACACTTTCACCCTTGTGAAGTGTTAGTGTCTAGAGTCATAACATGATAAAGATCTCTCTAGATCAAGTCATGATTATTGTCTTCCTACTATGTATATGTAGAAGATCTAAGTTGTGGGTACACTTGGAGGTGTTTGTAAGGGTAGAATATCCAAGTGATGGGTATCCTTGGATTAGGTGTTAGTTGTGTAGATCCAATTCTTGTTAGTACTTGGATATAGTGTTAGAGTTATAGATCTAAGTGTTGTGTGCTTAGATCTATATGGTTTATGTGTTTAGGCCATAAAACACAAGGTTTGTTATGTTGGGCCATAAAACATAACTAGTGGGTAGATTAGGTTGTGTCTTGGTAGTTCTCACTAAACTCTAAAGTGATGTGGTTGTGTCTAGGTAGTTCTCACTAAACTTAAAGTGATGTGGTTGTGTCTTGTGAGTTCTCACTAAACTTGAAAGTGATTAGTAGTTGTGTTGTGTGAAGTTATCACTTAGCTTCAAAGTGAAGAGTCGTGAAGATTGGTTCTAGCTTTCGATTAGAACTCGACATCTAGCCTTGTGTCGTTAAATGGTGAAGTGGGCGACGTTGTGTAGATTGGTCCTACCTAAGATTAGGACTCGACTTTTAGCTTAGAGTCGGAAATTGGATAAGCGACGTTGTGTATGGTTTCTCCACCTTAAGGAGTTTGTTGACTAGTGAAGTAACTCTCGAGTAAGGTGTACTCGAGGAGTGGAGTAGGGCGAAGAGGAGCTTCGTGACCGAACCACTATAAATCATCGTGTCGGTACTTTCCTTTACATTTATGTCTTTACCTTTGTAGATGCATCTATAGTTGCATACTTGTGTTTGTGTGTTGTGTGCATCTCATAATCTAAACATCTAAGTTGCGGAAAAGCTATGGCTTAGTACGTGTGTGCTTCGTGTTTAGATTATGGTCAAGTGTACATCACTTAGTCTAAACATCCTAGTTGCGGAAAAGCTTATGCTTAGTACGTGTGTGCTTAGTGTTTAGACTATTGCTTGATGTACTCTTGATTTGATGTGTTTGTGTGTTTACTTACTTGTAGTATTTATCTTTCAATCAAACACATCTCATATCTAGTCAAGCTTGATCGAGAATTTGATACAAAGGATTGTCAAAGGTTAAACATGAAATAAACAGTTTCGTCCACTGTCGGCGGTTCCATAAATGGACCGGCGGTTCCTTATTGATAAGGAACCGCGGGTACACATAAGGAACCGCGCACAATGGATTAAGCCGAAATGTTTTGAAAACTAACTAGAAACTATTCAACCCCCCCCCCCCCCCTTCTAGTTTCTATAATTGGTATCAGAGCGAGGTTACTCAAGATCTTTGAAGTATATTGTACTTTAAAGCTTGGATCGATCTTTGCTCTCTTTTTCAAAACAAACGGTTTTTAAAAATAGAAACGATCTTTGTATCAAATTGTTCATGAAGAGTGATTACTTATGAAAAGTGTTTTGTTGTTTCATTCGTACAAGTTTTGGTGTTAAATAAACTTTGTTTAATAGCTTGAATTAAATCTTTTCATGTTTGGAAGTATAAAAATCTTTTGTGTCATAATTAACTCTAAAATTCGAGTTCTATGTGTCTAAAATGATTTTTTAGAGTCTTAAGTCCTTCCAAAAAGTTACCAAATGATTTTGGCCAAACACCCCATTTTTGTCCTCTGGACGCGGTTCTTTATCTATTCCCCGCGGTTCCTTATCAATAAGGAACCGCGGTCAGTCCGACACTGATTTTTGAAAATTTTGAAAAATCATATAAAATCAACCGTAAGTCCGTAGAAGTCGTGCCACCCGTCATTTCCAACGTAATTGAATTTTCTTTCAATTAAAAATGCTTCCAAACCTTTATTTAAACTTTAAAATTTGGATGGTTTCTAAGTTCCATACTTTGTCCAAAGTATTGAGCGTCGGTTTGTCGTAAAACTTGTGTTTTACTCTTTTCTATTAAGTTGGACATCTCTTGGTGATATATCTTTGAAAATTGATATATTTACAAAGTGTTAAACTTAATTAAATTTTAAATGGGTCAAAGACTATTTTCAAATAAAATCAAGCTATGAATACTTTGTTGTATCTAACACTCAAAACATGGACGAATGCTTTTACGTGTTAAGCTAATTGTTTGTGTGTGTTTCCTTGTGTGTTATTATTATTTGTAGACATTATTAAGTGTTCCTTGCTATTTGTAGTAGTATTGCTTATATGTCTAGTCTCTTGTGCCTTGCTTGGTATTTGTTAGTATCTAGTTTTTCCTAAATAGGATGTATGCTAGATTTCTTGCATTTTAGTTGCAACATTATGTGTGCATTGCATATAGGATTATCTCTTAGTTTACAAATGTTACATAAACATCTCGTACACCTTGGGATGTTCTTTAACACTTTTAGGTTTGAAAGCTTTGGGAGCTTGTCAAATCTATTGATTTAGGTCGTCTTACTCGATCATTGTGTTATTAGTTCAAGTAGATAAATGTCTCACTATAAAACATGAAACACCCTTTGAAAATCTTAGCTATTTTCTCTTAAAAGAGTGTTTGTGGGAATCAAGAAAGATTTCGATTAAACATCAATGCATTATTCAAACTATGATTGGTATCATTATCGAATCTAATTGACATGTTTTTTAGTGTTGACATGAATGTGGTTTATTAATAATATACATCGAATCATAACTCACACTTGTGTTGATGGTGTTATATTGAATCTACTTGTTCAAATTGTTAGACATATTTTGTTTAATAATTACTTAAAATGCACAATAGAGTCGGTTTGATAACTTGGATGTTTCATCCGAAATACTCAAGTAATTTACATTGTTATGCAATTTATAAATGTGTCATTTCTGAAAGACCAATCAAGAGTGTTCCTTTGGTTTGTGTAAACTTTGTTTATACACTTCAAAGTTATTGGCCTCAAGTTCTATTAAGGTAAATAACCTTAACTAGACTTGTTTGACAGAAATGCAATGGTGCATTCTTAACCCTCATTAGGTTATGCATTGTGTCACCATGCAAGTTTCATCCTTGTAAAACTTTATTAGGCAAATGTTGGAATTACATTTTGTCTAACTTGAGAATGACTACTAGAGAATTTATGCACTAGGATTTTAATTTGACCTCACGGTTGAATTACTTCCATGTGGGAAGTTGAGTTGGTGTATAACTCGTAAAAATGGTCGTGTTTAGCCTTAATTGAGCACCTCTAGTGATAGTCTCATACTCATTCTCTAAATTGGCTAAATGGCTCTTCCTATATATGACTAATGATAGTTTACTTTGATGAACTTTGTATGTCATTAGGAATTTTTTTCTTTTGTAGCCATTAGGTTTTTCTTAACCTTCTTCCTACGTGCTAATTGAACCTATATATTTTTCCTTTGTGTGTGTTCTAGTTTTTATTGCTCTTAAGCATGAATTTATGATAAGTTAGACTAGAACATTAGGATTTGCTGAATTGGAAAATCCCCCATTCACCACCTAAACCAAGCCTCTGTAGGCGGTTCTTTAAATAGACCGCGGCTCCATATCTATATGGAACCGCCGATGGAGATAAAGAACCGCGGGCAGAAGCTCACAAATTCAGGTTTTCTGAAACTTTCCAATTGTTCCAACACCCTTTGGAATCTTTGTTTCAAACCTTTGATCACTCCCAAAATATCTTGGGCTTTCCCTTTTTAAACCCACCTTGTTAGCCATGTTCTTCACACCTCAAACCATGCATCCTTACCCCTTAAACCACCCATTACTACCATGTTCTACAAGAACCTCCAATTCATCCAAAACCTCCTCTTCAAAGAGGCACCTCAAAATTAAGATTAAGTTACCCAAACTTAACTCTTCACCCTTTCACACACCCAAGAATGAGATTGTTCCAATTCTCATCTCTTCATCACCCTCACCACCTCTTGCTCCATGCAAGACTACCTCAACCCATGGTACCAACCATTCACATGGTTCTACCTCCTCTTCATTCCAATCTAGAATGAATGAGCTAACCTCACCCTTCACTCCAAGTACTCTCTTGGATGTGACTACCCAACCTCAACCCATCCAAAGCATTCCCATTGTGAATGACTTTGTTGATACCTTGGTGACTTCACCTTTTACCCCTTCAAACTCACCCACACCACCCATCCAAAGCATTCCCATTGTGAATGACTTTGTTGAACCCTTGGTGACTTCACCTTTCACCCCACCAAATTCGGCCACCACCTTTGTCTTTTATTCAAGCATGTGGATTGCTTATTGCTAAGACATCTAATTTAAGCAAATCTTAAGATTCTAGTGTAACTAAGATTAAAATTATGCTTAAGTTTTAGGCTTGTTTTTTTATACACATCTTTGTATGATCTTTGTTCTCTTGTATTTCCTTTCATGTTCAACATGTTTTTTCTTTGAGTCTTGGATCTTGTTGTTTTTATGTTTCTTTCTTTTTTCTTATTTTGAGTCCTTTTCTTAAACTAATAAGAATTAGGAATCTTCTTGGAGATTTACATTACATGTAGCTTGATTTGTGATATCTAGATAGATGACTTGCTTGTATGCTACTTGCTTATATATCTTCTTGCTTATCCGTATGCTATATGCTTAATTGATTAGTTAATGAATGCATGCTTATTATAAAGATTTTGTCTTTGTCAAGCAATTCCGATATAATATCTCTTAGATGTGTCTAACTCATGCATGTTCTTAAATGCTACGTGCTAACATGTTTTACTTAGTCTTCTCTTTTTAAGTAATCATGGTTCTTGCATGCCATATGTGTTAATTGCGCACCTTCTCTACATTGGTTTATTGTAGACTTCATTAAGCATTGCATGAATTATCCTATGTGCTTACTTGATTATGTGTTAGATTTTGTACTAACTCTTTCATGTCTTCTTGAGCTTCTTTTGAGTTTCTTCTCTCATTTTCTATCGAGATTTCACTATCATCTTCTAAGGTATAGTATTCATGAATCAATTTGTGAAGTTATCCTTAACTTCTTTGATTGAGTTTCTCTTGGTTTATTTTAATCATGATCTTCTAAGTCGAATCTTTTTTTTCTAGTCTTTCTAAACTAAGTTGAGTCGAGCCTTACCCTTTCCTCATCATGTAATTGTTCTTTGAACATCCTTAATGATTGAGAAGAGCTACGAAACTTTGAGCATGTAGTTTATCGTATGCTAAACACCATTTGGTGTCGACATTCATACGCATTGTTGCCTATAATGTCCTATATCCTGTGTATTTCTTAAAGCGTCGATTTATCCGCTTTTGGTTTTCCTTTATTTTATTTTTGGTCAAAAATGTCTCTAGGTTGAGATATTTTTGTTCCTCTTTTTGAGAGTTGATTGCGGTTAAAATTTACAATTGGTATGGGTGATTCCATTAATTCTAAGTTTTTAACACCTTGAGATGATATCTTCAAATTCTTGGATGTTTTCTACCTCTACTCCAACAATTTTGAATTGATTTCCTCAAAATCCTCTCCTTGGTTTTTGAGAGTTGAGGGTTAAATCTTGAATTTTCTTGGGTGATTCCAAAAATTCTAAGCTTTTTACCCTTTGACATATTATCATTACAATTGGGTGATTCCAACAATTGTTAATTGATCTTGTCAAGATCCTCTCCTTTGATTTGTTTTTGGATTGATAGCATCGCATGCACACTTCTTTGCTTGTCATTGTTTGTGCAAACGACTTGTTTATTGATAATCGTAGAAATACGTCTTTTAGGAAAAAGAACGTAAATAGGGTAAGCGTGCACGACGATTTAGGAAAACCGTGTGTGAATGACCCTAAAAGTGAGTTCGTTCTCGAGGAGGCTAGTGCGTTGTGTAATGAGTGATTGATTAATGTTTTTGATTATTAACAAGAAGAAAAGAAGAGAGAAAATGACGAAGACGAAAAAATAGAAAAATAAGGCAAAAACACTACTAGAAAGTTACGACGTAAAAACGACAAAATTTAAAATTTTAACCTAAAAATTCCTAAAAATTACTAAAAATTACTAAAAATCCACAATAAAATTCTAAGAGTTTACAAAAAATCCAAACTTGCCAAAACCTTTTAATTAATTTCATAATGACTTTTTAATGCTAATTAAAGCCCTAAAAATCACTTTTAAATATTAAAAAGCTCTAAACAAGATTTAATAGTTTGTAAACCTTAAAAATGACCTAATTAAGCTAAAAACTATTTAAAAAATTTTAAAACCAAATTAAACTATTTTTAAACTCCTAAAAACTATTAAAATCTATTAAATCTTAAATTAATTCTAAAAATTAATTGAAAAGCCTAAAAATTAATTGGAAAGTGAAAAAGTTCCTATTTTAATGTCTAGAATCTAGGAAAAATGAAAAAAAGTTAAAAATAAAACTTTGAATTTTTTCCAATAAAATAATATTAAAATAATCCAAAAAAAATAAAAGTTCTCAAATAAATTCTCAAAAATTCTCAAAAATCCTAAATATTCTAACTAAGAAGAAAATGTAAATTAAAGCTCCTAAAACCTCTTAATTAATTTTATATTAATTTTTAAAGTTGTCTAAAAACCCTAAAATTAAATAAAATTAAAAATTAAAGTTTTTGAAAACTTTATGATATGTAAACCTCAAAAATATAAATTAAAACTTAAAAACTATTTTTTTTGTATTTTTTTAATTACTGTTTAATATTTTTAATAGACTTTCTAAATTTAAACCTAAAAATAATCCTAGTAATTAATTAAATAAAGAGAAAAATCTATTTTAAAAACAGAAAAGTCTGAAATACTAATTAAAACCTAGGAAAAATGTAAACTAGTAAATAAGCTTATTTAATAAGCTAAAACAAGCAAAATAAGCCACGGCTTATTTATATAAGCCAAAACCAAATTGTTCTTATATACTTAATGAAATGAAGGGTTAACATAAAAACTCATCTGGATCACTGGTAGAACCCCTCACTCCTGAGCTGCAGGTCGGGGGTTCGAGTCCAGGCAGGGTGTAGTTTTTATAAAACTTTTTTTTTTCTTTTTAAAACTTAATCAGTAACTCTTGTAAGCTATAAAAACACAAACCAAATCCAAACTTATCAAAGATTCAAGCTATTTGAAGCCAAAAACGTGCCCAGTTGGGCTTGGTGACTGATGAACAAGTGAAGGGTTCTTCACTTGTAAAGAAAACCAAGAGGGCTTGGTTGTGCTATTTTGGTGATGTTTCTTTGGAACAAACAGGCACCCTTGTGCTCTTTGGAGCACAAGGAGTCAACAAAAGCACAAAACAGTCAAGCACTAACACCAATTCACATAAACAAAGCACACAAAGGCAATTTAAGGTTGTTGAGGTCCTATGTATGGGTCTGGTGGTGTTTTGATGCCAAGACTTGCACACCAATGAGTTTTACAGGCTCAGATTAAGCACACACTAGCATCAATTAGCATATAATCAAACTCAATCCCTAAAATAACCTAACACTTAACAGTTTCCAAGATTCAAGCTCAAGTTTTCATCAAAACAAGCAAAAACGTGTTCATACAATTTTAAGCTAACCTTTTTACCTTTTTACTTGCACACTTGCTTCAAACTTGTTCCCAAATGCACTCTACCCTAACAGCATCCTATTACTACCCCTATTAAACACTTCTAACAGCTTTTACTTGCACACTTGCTTCAAACTTAGTTTAATTCATAAATCCAAACACCCCTTTAAAACTTGGAAACAAGATTTTTCAAACCAAACTCTTTTAAAACTCTCTCAAACTGATTCTAAAGAGTTTTAGCATGCATAAAACACCAAATAAACTTCAATCAAACTCATAAAAACACTTAACATGCAGTTTTCACCAAGATCACTCAAATCAACATCAAAACTGAAAAATTAAAAAGAGAAAAGGATTTTTACCTAAGGGACTTACATCCAAGTCCCTTGTGACAGCTTTGTCACCTCCTTATAGACCCGGGTCTATGCAGAACTTAATCAACAACAACCAACAAAACAATCCTGCAAAATGAAAAGGAAAATACAAGAAAAATAGCAACTTTCTGATTTTTCTTAAAACTTCCTTGAAATTCTTTGAAACAATGAACCAAATAATTTTAACCACGTTTTGGAAACAACTTATAAATCACAAATCATGGGATGTCATTCCACTTTCACTTCATAACAACCTATGATTTCTTAAATTTATAGAATTCTTTCAAAACCCTTTTTGAAAACCTTAACACCCAAGGTGTTATACAATAAAGATGGAACTCAGCTTAAGCTTTTAACACAACACACAACTTTTAAAAAACATAAAAAGGAATTACACTGATTAACACAAACACCAAACTTTTATTTTCTTAAAAAGGGATTACAAGTGCAAAAGCTTAAAAACTGGAACAAGAGTGAATGAACAGGCTCATCCTCTTTAAATACTGCTAAAAGACTATTCTAGAATCTCAAAACCCTAAACATTGGATTGCCTAAAGTGCCCTTGAGTCTTTGACTGAAAATGGGTCAAAAGGTGATACATGTGATGCCAGTGATGTTTGAATGAATCTTGGACGTTAAAAACTCCTTGGGGACAAAGGAATTCCATCCAGCCGTTTATGTTGTCGGGTTTAGGGTTTGGGAATGAAAGTGACGCAGCAGGGGAGGTCCCTACTGCTCACATGGGTGAAGTGGTGAGGGTTTTTGGGGTTGGGAAATGATAAGGATGGGATTAATTAGTATTCTGGAGGATTTGGGGAAAAACCCCTTTGAATTGAGGGTGATTAAGGTTTGGGAAAATTAGGGTTCGTCTGGGATTAGGGGAAAGTTTAATCTGAAAAAGGGATTAACTTTTTAAACTTTGTGTTTACCACCAAAAAATAATCAGATTATTTAAATCTAATATTTAAATAGGGTGAGTGGAATGTTGACGTGGGAGAGGGGATGAAGTGGGGGTTTGTGATTGGTGGTGGAGGGTGAGGTGGCAGTTTGATAGGTTGTGGGTTGTTTGGTTGTCTGGCAAATATGGTCCCCAATGTATTTCATTCCTTCCACTTTGTTTTTAAATGCTGTCAGCGCCTAGTTTCCTTTTATCAACTTTGCACAAGTTGTCAAAAATGGCACAACAACTTCTAAAACTTTATCCAAGGGTTTCTTTTGTATATTCTTCAAACTTGATGGACTGGTCTTGTACAATCTTCAAATAATAAGGACCATACTTGCACAATTAACATTTGGAGGGTCAATTGTGACAAGTTCTTCAAAGATGAGGGACTAATCTTGACAATCTTCAATTCTTCAAGGGTCATTTTGCAAAATTCCAACTTGGGCCCTGTTCATTGTGCGACTTCGTTTCCCGTGTTCGTTTTTGATTGATTCTTGTGATCTTTTGCCAATTCCTCAATATCCGTACCTAAAAATACACAAGTAACAAACACGAGCATATATTTGGTATATTTGATGATATTTTATGCAATTTAAGGCCGATTTGGACGATGAGACCATGTATAAAAGCAGTCTCATCATTTATCATCCTCGTTTAGGTGACATCTCTTTTTATATATGCTCTTGTCTACTAACCTTGTTTTGTAGGACACTTCTAACCCATTTTTGTAGCTCGTCACTATTCTTGCTTTGTTGGTGCCTCAAGCAAGGGGGAGCTCATATCAAGGGGGAGCATTTTCAAGAGTTCAACTCATTACATTTGCGATCGTTCACTCACTTAAATTGCATTCATTGAACATATTGCAAGTAATGAATTATGGGATCTCGAAGACATGGAGGTGGTTAACCTATGGTGATTGAAGACTTCACTAGGATGACGCAAGCTCAATATCTTTGGATGATGGGATTACGGTTCGGATTCTCGCCTCTCAACCGAATATCTTTTGGATGCAAGCTATCTTAAAGTTGATTCTTCTCTTCTACAAACGACGACTACCTTTGGATGCGTGATCTTCCTCAAATGACATGGATTCTACTCTTCCTCAAATGACGACTACCTTTTTGATTCGACAAAAGGGGGAGAAGGAAGTGTAAACGAGTACGTTTCACATTTTACTATGCGTTACGGTTTACTTGTTTGTCATCATCAAAAAGGGGGAGATTGTTAGTGCAAACATTACGATGTTTAATCAAGATGATCCCTTCATGTTTTGGTGATGACAAACGTATAACTCGCAATACATAATGTAAAATGTGTAAGGTACTCGTAATCACTCAAGCATACTTATGTATACTTCTCTTGACACCTTGAAGATTACATTCGTCATGAAAGACAAGAAGGACGCGCGGTTCTCTTATAGAACACGCGGTTCCTTAGTGATATCGAACCGCGGGAAGATATGGAACCGCGGGCAGTCAAGCCGGTTTAGGCTTACTCAAGATTTCTGGAAGCTTCTAGAAGATGGAGGGAAACTAATAAATTCAAAATTCAAATTTTGAATTTGGGCTCCAAGAATAAAAGGTGCATCCTTTTATCCAATGGGTAGTCCACTCTTTTATCCAATGGGTAGTCCACTCTTTTATCCATTGGGTAAAAAGGTGCTCTCCAAGGCAAGGTTTAACTATAAATAGAAGACTCCTCTCTTCCATTTTACTTGCACAAAAAACACACAAAAACCTTCCAATATCCCATTACTCATTTGCCTCATCAAGAGCAATGAGAAGAACACTTTCACCCTTGTGAAGTGTTAGTGTCTAGAGTCATAACATGATGAAGATCTCTCTAGATCAAGTCATGATTATTGTCTTCCTACTATGTATATGTAGAAGATCCAAGTTGTGGGTACACTTGGAGGTGTTTGTAAGGGTAGAATATCCAAGTGATGGGTATCCTTGGATTAGGTGTTAGTTGTGTAGATCCAATTCTTGTTAGTACTTGGATATAGTGTTAGAGTTATAGATCTAAGTGTTGTGTGCTTAGATCTATATGGTTTATGTGTTTAGGCCATAAAACACAAGGTTTGTTATGTTGGGCCATAAAACATAACTAGTGGGTAGATTAGGTTGTGTCTTGGTAGTTCTCACTAAACTCTAAAGTGATGTGGTTGTGTCTAGGTAGTTCTCACTAAACTATAAAGTGATGTGGTTGTGTCTTGTTAGTTCTCACTAAACTTGAAAGTGATTAGTAGTTGTGTTGTGTGAAGTTCTCACTTAGCTTCAAAGTGAAGAGTCGTGAAGATTGGTTCTAGCTTTCGATTAGAACTCGACATCTAGCCTTGTGTCGTTAAATGGTGAAGTGGGCGACGTTGTGTAGATTGGTCCTACCTAAGATTAGGACTCGACTTTTAGCTTAGAGTCGGAAATTGGATAAGCGACGTTGTGTATGGTTTCTCCACCTTAAGGAGTTTGTTGACTAGTGAAGTAACTCTCGAGTAAGGTGTACTCGAGGAGTGGAGTAGGGCGAAGAGGAGCTTCGTGACCGAACCACTATAAATCATCGTGTCGGTACTTTCCTTTACATTTATGTCTTTACCTTTGTAGATGCATCTATAGTTGCATACTTGTGTTGTGTGTTGTGTGCATCTCATAATCTAAACATCTAAGTTGCGGAAAAGCTATGGCTTAGCACATGTGTGCTTCGTGTTTAGATTATGGTCAAGTGTACATCACTTAGTCTAAACATCCTAGTTGCGGAAAAGCTTATGCTTAGTACGTGTGTGCTTAGTGTTTAGACTATTGCTTGATGTACTCTTGATTTGATGTGTTTGTGTGTTTACTTACTTGTAGTATTTATCTTTCAATCAAACACATCTCATATCTAGTCAAGCTTGATCGAGAATTTGATACAAAGGATTGTCAAAGTTTAAACATGAAATAAACAGTTTCGTCCACTGTCGGCGGTTCCATAAATGGACCGGCGGTTCCTTATTGATAAGGAACCGCGGGTACACATAAGGAACCGCGCACAGTGGATTAAGCCGAAATGTTTTGAAAACTAACTAGAAACTATTCAACCCCCCCTTCTAGTTTCTACAGTTTAGGTTAGGGTGAATCATAAATCTGGAGTTAATTACTCAAAACCCATTTGGTTTAAACAAGTTTAGTGATTAGGGTTCTAAGGTGAATATTGTTGTGTTTTGATCTAGATTGAGGGTGATTAGGGTGTTATGGCGCCAGTTTAATATTTAATTAACATTCAAAAGTTAATTAAATATAAACGGGTAGTGGAGTTGTGAGGTGGCAGCAGGGAGGGTTGTGATTGGTTGAGGGGTTGAGTGGGGTGAGGTGTCACTTCATGGTTGGTCTAGGTAACTTCTTGTGTATGCCATGTTTAACCCCTCTCATTTCTTCTTTGTTTCATTTCATGTTTAAAACAACTAAACTCGAATTCCTTTGTATTTGAAGTTTTTGTTTTTGCATTTTGACCACAAAAACTTTTGCAAAGTTTATCAAAGGGTATTTCTTGTGATTTATTGAATCTTCAAGGACTATTCTTGACATGTCTTCATTCTTCCAGGTCTTCACTTGTATCTTTGACTTTATGGAGGACTAAAAGTGACAAGTCTTTAATTTGGAGGGACCAATCTTGCCAATTCTACAAAGTTGAGGGTCCTTTTTGTAAATTTGACAAACTTTAGGGACCAAACTTGTAATTATGAATATACAAGGGTATAAAGTGTCAATTCTTCAATAATGAAGGACCCTTCTTGTACAATCTTCAATTCTTCAAGGACTTTTCTTGGAAAATCAACTCTAGGGTCCGGTTCATTGTGCGACTTCTTTTCCTGTGTTCGTTTTTGATTGATTCTTGTGATCTTTTGTCATTTTCTCGATATCCGTACCTAAAATACACATTGAGCAAACACAAGCATATATATGACACTTTTTATGATATTTTAGCCGTTTTAAGCCCGTTTTGGACGATGAGACTATGTATAAAAGCAGTCTCATCAATACACAACTTCTAAATAGACACACCTACTTGGATCTTCACAACAACAACACAAGAAGGTATATAAATGTTTGATCTTCAATGGATCTTTGAGATAGACACAACACTTCAAGCATGAAAGTGCTCTTCTCTTTTCACTTGAGAGGAAGAGATGGTAGGAGAAAGATTCATTTATAAACAAGTAGTAATCAACCAAATAATCAATGATTTGAATGATTTAAGAAGTTGGATTGAACTAGAAATTTATGTGCAAAAGAAGTGAAGAGAAAATCTGAGAATGGTCCATTATTTATAAGACAAAGCCCCAACGGCTATCCCTGGGTGCGGTCCCTTGATTGTGCCCGCGGTTCCTTAAGGCCCGTTTGGTTCACCGTAATGTAATGTAATCTAATGTAATTGTAATCAAAATTCCCTTGTGATCCTGTTTGGTTCAATGCATTGAGGGAATTGTAATTTGAATTACATTACATATGTTGTTTAGTTTGTAAGGTAATCGTAATTTATTCATTCCAATTACAATATATGAGGGAATTCAGATTACATGTCAAATCAGGTGGAATGTTTTGAATTACGTCATAATTCAAAATTGTTTACAATTTTAGTTATCGGTATAAATGTTAATAATATAAAAAATAATTGAATAATAATAATATAATAATAAAAATAAAAATAAAAATAAAACTAAAAAAAAATAAATAAAAAAGAATATAATAATAAAAAAATCAAATAAATAAATAATTAAATTATTAAATAAACAATAATAATAAAATTATTTCATTTAAAGCGATTTTATAATTAAAAATAAAAAATTATTAAAATAATCATACTTATAATTATAATAATAGTTATTATTATTATTATCATTATTATTTATAAAAATAATAATAATAAATTATGTTACTATTATTTTATTAATATTTAATATTTTTATTATATATTAGTTATTTATTTATATTATTATTATTATTATTATTATTATTTTTTTAATTTTTATTTTATTTTATTATTATTATATTAAAATAATATTATAAAAATAAAATTTGTTTTTATTATTATATAATAAAATATTAAAAAATAATAATAATAATTTTATTATTATTATTATTAATTACTATTATTTATTATTATTTTTATATTATTATTTATTAATTTATTAATTTTTAATTTATATTTTTTTTAAAAGTTTTTTAAAGTTTATTTTATATAATATTTATTTTTATTTTTTTATTTTTTATTTTTTAATTATTGTTAATAGTATTTATTTTAATATTTTATTAATAATAATATTTTTTATTATTATATTTTTGAAATATTAAAATAATATTAATTATTATTCTTTTATTTTAATAACAATAATAATATTTTTTTTAATAAAATAATATTTTTATTTTATTTTAATTTTTATTATTTTAGTTTTTTTAATTTTATTTTTATTATTTTATTTTATTTATTATTTTTTATTAATTTTTAAATTTTATAAATTTTTTTTGAACTATATTACATTAAAAATCAATCAAACGCATCTCAAATTAATCAATTACAATTCCAAACATTATAATTATATCAAATTACAATTCTTTTAAAAACATTCTGCTAAACAAACAGTGAAGTTAGAAAAAAGATTGTATTAAACGAAAAATAATTACACTTGTTTTGAATCAATCAACAACAATGGCAGATGACGATGATCATATGTGGAACGACGCGGAATTCTTGCTAGAAGCTATCCAAGCAACCGAAGCCGCCGTTTCATCATCATCAACTCAACAACAACAATTACTTTTCCGACCACCACCGCCGCCAATCAGCTATTCACCTCCTAGAGAATTATCTCAAAGACTTCCTTTTCCGACCACCATCTCCAACCCTCACTCTACTAATCTCCCCTTCAATCGTTCTACTGGAATTAAACTGGAGGAGAAGGATAGCTGTTCCAAACAGCAGGAAATTGATCGCTTGAAGGTGGTTTAACTTTCTTGCCTTTACTATCTAATTATATATAATCTACTGTTTTTATATATATATATATTTTTTTTAATTTCCAGCAAGAGTTGGGACGAGTATCAAACCTGCTTACTAATCTGGTATGCTGCTCTATTTTATTACTACTACTTTATACATACTTTCCAACATTTATGTTTTCTATCCATAGGATCATCATCTAATTAGTTATTGCGCTTTCAGGAACAAGAGTGCTCGGAACTTAAGAAAGATAGAGAAAAGAATGAAAAGCATTTGGTGCTTCCTGTAAATGGATCCAAAGATGCTGTAGAAATCTGTACAAACAAGTCAAATCTGTGAGTTTTATCTTCAATATTTGTTAAATAGTGTCTTTTTATAGTTGAACCATACTTGGCACTAGAATCCTTGTTTTGAACTTCTGCTTTTATCAATATCGAAAAGAAGGCATTTTCATGATGTATCTTGGCAACAGAATCAGCTTGTATGCTATTTTTATCATTTACGGTTGGAGTTGCAATGTATTTTTTTGTCTTCTTAATTTGCTTTTCCAGTTTAGAGGGTAAGTGAATAGTTGTTAAATTCAAAACTTTCTTAGCTTTGGTGTCATATTACATGATGTATGATGTAATAAATTGGTATCTAGAGGGTGCGCATTGTTGTTTAAAGTAAACATGTAATCATTCACAAGTGTCCTGGTAAATGAATGTTTGCTAGATGTTGAAAATGCTCTTACTTATTCCTCTCTTGCCTGGAAGCAATATCATAGCCTGAACTCTGGCTACTGAGACTTTATTTGGCCATTGCAATGAAGAAAAATGATTGGCATGAATATGATGCAAGTATGCAAGGATAACTCGCTGATGCGCATTGTCAAAAAACTTTAACTCTCTAGTTCAGTTCTGAGTTTTTGTTCTTAGGAGCTGAGTCCTATATTCTTATTAATTTTGTGATAAGCATGGGCTACAAAGGATATTTATGACAGATCTTTTTTTTTTTTTCAATAAGTTTATGAAGAGGTATCATTAACTTGTCTTGCTAAAGCTGTGAAGAGACCTTGTTTAACATGAAAACAAGGGGATTTTGATCCTTTTATATGTCTTATATACTAAGAGAACCTGTTTATGTAACATTTAGCTAAACCTTAAATTCTAGGCCTTAGGTCGTATGGGTTAGTATAGGAAATTGTATGCTTTCTACAAATTGCAAGTGAAAGAATGCATATAAAAATGTTTTTTTCTGTGGTTCTTATAGACACTAGAAGCTTAAGTGCAACTAGTTTGCTTCTGTATATAGTTAGATTTGTTTAAAAGGTGAATATATGTAATGTTGTTGCTTATCCAAGAACACTCTAAACATTAGATACTGAGGAATTTCTAATTGTTGAGGTTGTCAACATGTTTGCATCTAAGTTGGTTCGAGCAGTATACTGACCAGGTTTCTTATGCTCTCTAGAATATAGGAAACAGCTAAGTAACATCCCTGAGTATCAAGCATCTGATAAGATTTTATATATTTGAGGGTACAGTGAAAAACAGTAGTTCTTCCGTTGATTAGTCAAGCAGATTGATACATGTAGAAAAAGGTGGCCTATTATTATTTTAGGAGTAGAGGAGGCAGAAAGTTCTTGAATGGTAATAGATTTGTTTTGAACCTGTTAACCTCATGTCGACTGTAACTTTGCGCAATCGTCTTGGATTTTGCTAAACATGTTTTTAAGAAATAAATCATGTATAAAGTGCGGTACATCAAGGTGGTTGAAGTGGTTATGATCTAGGTTAGCGGGTGGTTATCCTGAAACAACAAGATAATGCACTACCTAATCACTTAAACATAACCCTTAGGGCTATGTTTAGCATTTCTCAGATTTTTGTTTACTTTCTCTGGAGTACTGCATATGAATTTTCTCAACTATTTGGCTGAGTTGATACTATCTGGCAGGAAAAATAAAGATCCTATTGAAGAACATTCTTTGATTCCCACGGCTAAAGGTACTCGGTTTAAGTAATCATTTTTAGCCTTACTGACATATCAATTTAGGGATTTGCTGGAGATGCACGTACAATCATAACGTAGTGGATTTCTGATGTGTTTATGGATTTTCTTTGGTCCTGAGCTGTCTTGTTTTTGCTTTTGATTAGGCGCAGTTCCCTGCAAGGGAGTGGGGGTTCAGACCGATGAGCATGTCTTAGTAAATGACTTGCCCATTAAGAAAAGTTTATCTGTTTCAAGAAAGCTGGCAGCCATTTGGGAACCATCAAGGGACCAACAACCAAGAGTTAACCTTGTTTCCATGTTGTTTGTAGCTTGTGAAGCAGATTTACAATTCCTATTTGGATGTTTAGGTTTGAACATACCATCTACAAAAGCAACGTTTACAGTGACTCCATACCATTGCATTCAGCCTGTTGAAGCTGCAAAAGTGTCTCATCTCTACTCAACATTAACAAAGGTAGGTACTATGGTACATCCGTTAATCTTCTTGCTTAAGAGATTGTATCTGGCTGGATTGGTATGGGCAGTTTATTCTAGCATGCTAACCAAAACACTTTGTATCTTTGTTAGCTTGTATGGTTTTTTAGCTCATTTGTATATGGTTCGTTAATACTACAGAAAATAGGTCAGGCATTTTTGTAGGTTATACTTTTGTAGGTGACAATTAGAAATTGTTCAGGCCTTTTTGTAGGTTACTTTTTTTTTTTGTATACATGGGTTTCCGACAGGACATCGCGAGCCGACTAATCCAGGGCGACTATTCTTTTTGTAGAATGTGAAAATATGATTTTTCTTTATTTGGGTAAAGTGTTACCTTGGTAAAATAATTTATTTTTTATTCTCCGTTCGCATTGATTTCACTAAATACTATTTGTGTTTTGGCGTGTTCTTGTTATTTTATACCTTGAGTGACGTTTAACTTTTACACTCATTCACTGTGCCAATAAGGAAATATTTCTGCTGCTGATTATTTCTAATGATTGTTACCTATGCAGACTAGTTATGACACGGAAGGATTGGACGATCTTCTAGAAGCTTTGGTCGATCTCTGTGGTCTTCAGAATGTGAGTTTGTAATATTGCTAAATATACAGCTAAGTATTTATTTTCTGACACTTCTTTGCGGCGGTTATTGAGACTTTAAGATAGCCTCTTTGTTTCAGTACCAATAAACAAACCTTTATGTACCATATGATGCAAAAGGGAGAACATCAGCATATCTTTGCACAAATTAATTCTGATCTCTTATGTTTATTTTATAAAAAGTACTTTTAGCCAGTTCGCTATTTTTTATATTTTAGAAAGGCAACATATATTAAAACCCCCTGAAGAAAAACCAATACAATACAAGGCGTTCGGACTCAATCAAACAAGATAATTAAAAGAGAACGGACCCAAAGAAGGAAAAGATGAAACATACAAATGAAACAAGACATAAACACTACAGCCAAAAACTGTCACGAAAATACAAATAAAAAAGATAGAACAAGAATGGTCATCAGAGCACGTTGACTTAAGATGCACTCTCACTTGAGAAACGAAAGGACAAATAACTATTAACCTTAAATGAGCACATGCCAAAAACACAGAACCCCACCAACAGGATCCATCAATCGCATGAAGCCAAACTCCAGAAGATGCTCATGGGTATTAGAAGAGAGGACAAAAGATTTACGCTTGAGATCAGATATAGCCGAAATTCAAGGTAAAAACCTTAAGACCCCCCACTAAACCCCACAAACCAAACACAAATACTTTATAGCAGACACAAACTGGAGCCCATTAAGGGAAAAGAACTTGAATTGCCTGAACCACACAATTTTACTGCAGAAAAACACAGAATCCATATTGCATACCCCGAATAACTGAAGCTAATCGAACCAAAGCCGATTAATGATGGCGAATATTCTAGGGATCTCGAAGCCAATGTTGCCAATCTATCGCTTTATATTTCTTTGATCTTCTTAGTATCCATTCAAAGGTTTTGAGTTGAATATTGTGCAAAATCTTATTAACACTTGATACTTTGTCGCCAAACACACGAGCGTTCTCCTTCCAAATAATGTAGTCGGAGTCCAAATAACTGCTTCCCAAACGAACGATAGGGACGTGGGAATACTAACGCTTCCGCTATGAGATAGAATATCATCAATCGTGGAAATGTTAGCACTCCCCGCCTTCCACCAATTAAATACTTTGGACCACACACTCATTGCAAAATCACAAGTGACTAAACAATGGGCACGTGATTACACAACTATCATTACACAATGCACAAATAACCGAATCCAAGTCAATGCCTCTTCTATCAAGCTCCACATGTATCGGAAGTCTTCCTTTGATCGCTCTCCACACAAAAATATTAACCTTCTTCCAAAGCATGTCGTAACCACCACTATCCCTTTGAAGGATCTTCTCCACGACCAAACTCGTAAGCGTGTTGACTTTGAAATCGCCGTCTTCATCTAGCGTCCACCTCCATCTATCCCTACAAGAGTTAGAAACAACAACATTCTGCAAAACCTCAGTTAAATAATCATATTCCCTACACATATTCTTATTCCATTCCCACGCCCAATTCCACCCCTCCCACTTTAGCCAGTTGGGTATGGTGGCCAGGTAAGGCACTTGACCTCCTCACAGGGGTCAAGGATTCAAACCTTACTAGGTACACATTTGGGGGTGGCCAGAGAAGGGCCGGAACGGTCATGAGAATACCCCAGTTAGACTGTGTACATCTGAGTATTAAAAGACTTCCTTCCCTGGTAACCAGGGAAAACCTTATCCGTTCACCCGTTTTACTTTTAGCCAATCAGTGGTTATACGCTTTTGGCAAATTAAGTTAAGAATTTTGATCACACGAGATGAGATTGAAACATATAAATCTTGTTTAATTTCACGCGTCTTGTTTCTAACTCAATGTTGTTATAAGAGGCTGAATACATCTTTGTTACTTCAGTTTGTTATAAACATTTTTTTTTTCATTCGTGTATATATTAAGATCTTATCATAATAAGTTCATTTTTTTTTGCTCAACAGACGATGATTGTTCACAGTTCTCTTTGTGTACTGCATGTTGTTTTGAAGCACAGCTTGAGCATTGAAAACAGACCGCGTTGCAGGTAAATTCCCCTTCCATCCCTCGGTGCCTTTATGCTCATTTTCACAGATTCTTTTGTCAATGCTCTCTCCATCTCTCTGTGTACGGACACTTGGTGCTTCTATTTATGTGCTACCCATTTTCTGTTAAAAGTATCTATTTTTTTATTGAACTGTGATCGACGTGTCTATTCTATGAGTATCAAAGTATATTCTCTCTATTACTTTTTTGTTTGGTTGCTTTTAAAAAATGTAATACTTTGTAATTTTCTAATCCGAAATTTACCTTTTTCTTCTATCAATAAACAACATTGCTTGTAATTATTGAGATCTTATTTTGGTCCTCTACTTTTTCTTCACTTCTGTTCCTATTATGAGGCATTTAGTGCGTTCATAAGGTTTAAAATAATCATTTCTATTATTTGTTGTTGGCCATGATGCTTTCTGCCTTATGAACTTTGATTTGATCTTTCCAGTGTACTGTGCTCAGGGACAATGTCATTGTTAAAGACCCTTCAGCTGTGAATAGAAGCTCTGGAAAACATTCTGATATTGAATATCTTCTGCATGAGAATACCAACAAGACCTCTAATGCACAGCATACATTTCTGACAAGTGCTAAGAAGATTCGGAACAAGGAAAGCTTAAGGGATGAATCCTCGCCATTGTTTTCTTGTTCGAAATGGCTTTCTCTTTATCAATATATGCATCAAATTATCACTAAACACAGTGAAGAGTCCCTAAGAATGGAGGCAGTTTCTATCATGAATATGCTTCTTCTAAGAACTGATGCTTATGCGGAGAGGGAGATGTAAGTTTCATTGATTATATTCTTTTTGGTAGAAGCTGTAATACGAGTGGCCCTGGTGACGTATGAATACGTACAAGTCAGGGTTATTCAAATTTGGTACGGGTTGGATCGACTTAAAAGACCGTAGGTCAAGAGATATATTCTTATATAAAAACTTAGTGTGCAACTGTCAAATATGATTAGGAAAACATCTTTTCCATTAATAATAATGATAATAATAATAGAAATTGTTTGGATGAAGGTAGTTAGAAGGGTTTATGCATAAAACTACATTTTCGTGACTTGGAATCCAATTGATCCAGTTGACCGTTTCCTTAGCAAATTACAAATTTTTTTATTCTTTTCTTGACTTGAAGAGACAAAACACAACCAGAATCAACCAGCTCATAATATAATGGCATCTCACGTATTGTTATACCCTTTCTCAAGTTTGCTGTGTGAATTTTTCTCAAGGTAGGTATGGAGAGGTGCCGGTCTTCCAAAGTATCTCTCAGCTGTTAAGAAAAGAAGCTGGCGTTGGTGTACAAAAGCAAACCGTGCATCTGCTCCATCTCCTGCTAAATTGTAATATCATTTCTTTATCTCAATTTAATTCTCCAAATCTTTGGTGTAGTGACCTAACTTTTGCGAGTTTGATCATTTCTTTGGGAAAGCTTACTATCAAATCGGACATTAATTTAGGGGGATGCATGTTATTCGTTCTTTTCTTTAATTACACATTCTTATATATTTAGTATAAAATATGGCAAGTAGCACCTGGTTCCTATTTTGTTATCAATTTTTATTGGATCTGAATTGAAAATAAAAATACTGGATTTTACAACTGGAAGTTAGTTTGGGACATTTTTGGGGGATCAGTTTTTTTCATGGTGAGCACGGACATATAATGATAATATGATGTAATAATTGGAACAGCATGGTATCCGTATGTGATTTGTTCATCTAGGACTTTTCTTTGTTCGCTTTCACATATTTACCATTAATTGACCCTTTTTTTTTCTTTCGTGTAGGTCCAAATTTAATGTCGATGTGTTGCTCCTCTACCAAAGCAGAGGGAGCAACTGCTGATGCTCCAGCTACCAATGCAGAAACTGCCTCAGCATTTCAGGGCTTGGGTGATATACTAGACAGTTTAGCTGATTGTTTAACTTGTGGTGGAGATGGTGCACCAACAACGATGGTATGTTATGTTTATTCATGATGCTGATTCTTGGTATACTTTTTTTCTATCTTTTCGTTCTTGCATATGTGGACTCTGGTTATCCTTAGCCTCTTCTGACTTCTGGCCGGAGGCTGGCATAATACTACATATAAAGCATTTTGCACCCTCTTTCTTCATTTAATTTTAAGTAGTACAACAAAAACAGCTTAATGTACAACATATTATTGAGCCAAGAAAATCAAATTTAAATAATACAACATATTAATGCATATGTACAACTTTAAGTAATATCTCTCTTCGTTAATATCCCAAAAATTTTAAGTAATCCACATTGTGAAGCACAATGTACTTACAATACACATATAAAACTTAATCAATGCTATTTCAATTAAATGTACAAGTAATATAACACATGATACAACATATAATAATATGTATGGATCGACAATAAAAACAGACATAGCAGCTTTAGAACTTTTCCCCTAATTTAATTACTCTTTATTTCTTACAAATTTAGATGCATGTATTTTAAAAAATGTTATTTTGTATTGATATGTTGTACATTATGGATTAGTAAGGATAATAAAGATGGTTCCGTCACCACTTAAATGATTTCTAAAATAAAGTGATAGTATATATTACATATATGTCACATGTAATAATATAACTCGATCAAAATTGTATTTTTGAATGAAATTTATCGTTCAGAAGTTAGTGCTAAAAAATAAATAATCATATTATATTTGTTCGTTAGAGAATTTAGTCACACAGGGTACCTGCCGCCGCATCGCGCGGGTACCCTGCTAGTATTAATTAAACAGCCTTGGCTAGTTAATTCTTCTTTTTTTTTTTTTTTTGGAAAAACGTTTCCTATTTTGATAAGGTTTGTCTCATATCAAACTGTTGAAGTCTTATCCCCGTGGTCAATATAGCGTCAAGATTCTTGTAGATTAAAAAATAATTTGATATTAAATCAGAGAGGGAAATTCCAACAGAATACCATCAATCTGCTGGCTTTCTTATAGCTTCAACATCATTACGTGCATCAAAACATTCAGGTCTTGAAACTTCAACGGAATACCATCAATCTGCTGGCTTTCTTAGCGTCGTCAGGGAGAAGTGGTTTTGAACTATTGTTGAGCCGTAGTCTTTCGAGAAGGACCAATTTTCTTCACATGATTCTGCAAGTTTTGGCATCTGAAATTGATGTAGAATCTTCTGAATGTATCCAGCTATCCGATGATTTCAGAGAAAGGTAGTCTATTATTTGCCAGCTTCTTGTTAGTTATATAATTTAACATTGTTAGATTTTGGAGGTGGCAGTTCCTATTTATTTACTTATGAATGCGTCAATTTGGGGAATGCTTGAATGGGTATCTGAAAAGATTAGCTAAAATGAAATGAGAGACACAAATAAACTCGTTTCGAAAATTTCCACATGGTCTTTAATTGGACAAAACTAAAACATCTGTTGACATTTATTACTTGTTATAGTTTCTTGGCCCAAGTTTGTTTTGGGTTGATGCTTTCTCACGTACCAACATCTGCAAAGCTTGACTTGTTACCCTTTTCACCACCTCTTATAAGATGATTCATAATAATCGTTCATGATCTTCTGAAATCCATTGTTTCTCATAAATGGGTTTGCCAATAACTTGTGCAGAACTTTGCTAATTCGCGAGGCTCTTATTCTTCTGAATAGACTAGCGTCCAATTCACAATACTCAACACCAGTTTTACGTGCTCTTACAAAAAGAAGAGACATGGCCATTTTGACTATTGACATTGCTAGCAGGCTATCAAGGAAAGATAAATGGTTGCAGCAATCAGACACCATGACCAGGCAGATGAGGGAGTCCGAGATTGCAGATTTAGCTAGGATTTTCAAAAAGAGAGTGTTTAATTTCTTAGGAGATACCACACCAGAAAAATAGAAACTGGAATGTGTCTCAATCTGCAGAAAGCAGCCCTCTTTTGATAATGACTTCGGACACTAGTTTAAGTCCTATAGTCATTGTAGTTTTGTCCATTGGTTTAGCTTTCTGATAGTATATGATTAATTCAAGTGTACCACTGTTGTAACCTTCATATTCATTGTATTTAGAAGGTGGTGTATATATATGGCTGAAAACTTGCAATTACAATGATGTTTGTTATTACTGTTAGGTTGCAGTCGAGTACTGTTTGCTCTAAATTTTGTCAAGGCTGTGGTTTGTTTATCTTTGCAAATGCTTGTGAAATGTTTGTGTACCAAGTTTTCTTCCAACAAAGCTCTTTCACATTTTGCATCTATAGTTTTTGGTTGTTTGCTTACTGTTCACAACAAATTAAAGTTGCATCAGTTTGCATTTGCGTAGGTTAGCACTTGCGTGTTTTGTTTTTTGTTTTTTTCCAGCTATAACACAACTTGAACGACTTATCTGTTCTGTTATGCTATAAACAAAACTAAAAGAAGCATTGATTATATAGGCTTGGTGTAATATCAAGCCTCAGACGCGCGTGCTATAACGTCTCACATACCTCACCTACACGTTGATCACAAGTTGATTTTTGGGGCGAGTGACTTGTGAGAGTGATTTTTGTGTGTGTGATTTTGGTTTTTTTAGGTATATGTGTGTTTAGGTAGGGCATATTTAAGTGGTTGAGTTGATTATCTTTTTAGGGAAAAAAACGAAAATGGTTAAAATCACCTTTTAAAAGTTAAACCATGGTTAAGTTTTTTCATTGGGACAAATTTGGTCATACACAAGTGCACAACTGCACAACCCTATCCAATTACCGCCACGTGTCCCTCCAACTTCAGATTTTAACAAGGGACCGGACCCACATATGTTCCCATTTACTAAGACAATATTTGTCTTATTATGTTATCAAATGCACAACTGACGGCGTTCAACTTGCAAATGCTCAACCGGACCCACATAGTACATAATTTTTCAATTTCCAATAAAAGTGAAACACAGAAGCTGTGCATTTGAGGGTTGAGCGCCGTCGGTTGATCATTTAAAAAGTATCTTTAGTGGGACACTTGTCACAATATGAATGGTGATGACCATATTTGTCTTTAGTTGAAAACTTGACCATGATAAGGTTCTTAAGTGATCAAAATGACCAAATTGTTCTTTTTCCCATCTTTTTACTTGGTGGTGGTTGATGAAATATGACAATGAGTTGATGGTGACAATGTTGGTCTCCACTAGTTCACTAAAACCGGTCATATTTATATATATAAAAAATACTATAATAACAAAATGTTGAGTTACTTTGCATAACTTAAATACTACATACAAACTAAAGGTCTATGCCTCATCACATATCTAGATAAACTAATGATCAAGATAAAACATTTAAAAGAATACAAAGGGACAAAATAGTATTTTTTTCTCTACAAACTCGTCTCAACCGCCCCGACCAATCTCACAGGTCATCATCCCCAATATAACCTCGTCACCACACAAAAAAAACATAAAAAAACACACACACACACACACACAATCCCATCACCACACAAACAGAAAGATACACGCGCACACACACGCGCGCACACACAAAAATATAAACCACGATGCGATATAAACCCCACTACGATACTAAAGCGATTTTGATTATTGAAGCGTATTTTCTTTTAATAAAAATTGTAGAAAACTAAAAGGGGTTGAATAATTTAACCGATTAGTTTTAGTTTCTTTGAAACCTTTTTATGTGATTAGTGTGGATATAGATCAAGTGTGATAAATTAAGTAATAGAGATAGAGAAAGAATAAATCAAACCACAATACACAAGGATTTATAGTGGTTCGGTCTAGCAAGATCTCACATATCTTAACCCTACTTCCACTCCTCGAGTATCCACTCGAGAGTTCTACTTCATTAGTTAAGAATCTCTTTTACACCGGCGGAAAAACCTTTACACTTAGCTTACAATCTTTACCGACACTTAAGCTTTGACGTCGTGTTCTTTTACACGGGTACAACAACTCCTTTCACACTATATAAGTTGTGAACTACAACACCGACCATGCTATTACACAATTAGTAGATGACTGGGTACAACAATGGTGATTGCATAGATAACACTTAACACAATCACACAATGTAAACTTTGAAGGATCAAAGCTTGGAGATAGAATTCTTGGAAGTGATATTCAAGTTAACAAAGATCTAAATCATAAGAGATAAGAAGTGAGAGAAGAATAAAAGTTAGGAGGTTAGAGATAATCAGATATTTAGAGAGATTGATTAGAAGAGGGATGACTTTGATGCTTGGAGTTAGCTTGGTATTTATAGGCAAAGTCATCAGCAAGTCTCAGACCCTGACGAACCCTTTTACCAAGGGGTCCGCCCCTTTGTCGAGGGGTCTGTGGCAGCTGTCTTATGTTGCCTCATAAATACTTGTCCAAGATCACACTAAAACAATGTATCTATCATAGTTAATTTTTGTACATGAGAGAGAGAGAGAGAGAGAGAGAGAGAGAGAGAGAGAGAGAGAGAGAGAGAGAGAGAGAGAGAGAGAGAGAGAGAGAGAGAGAGAGAGAGAGAGAGAGAGAGAGAGAGAGAGAGAGAGAGAGAGAGAGAGAGAGAGAGAGAGAGAGAGAGAGAGAGAGAGAGAGAGAGAGAGATGTTTTATCCTTTCTAAGTTTACACAAAAATATTAAAAGTGTAGAAAACTTTTTACCAAAGTTTAGAGACATAAGATCATAGATAAAAAAGCTTTAATGTTGACTGTAACATAAACATAAAAATATGTTTGATGTTTTGTCATTCACAAAACCTTAAGAGTAATTAAAATATAAATATCGTTTTAATACGATATTTGTATTCACAATATCCTCTTTTTTGTTGAAGACAAAACGTAAACTTATTTTTAGTTGATGTTTAGAATCAACATATATGTTTTTAGAAATATTATTTTATATTTCTCTTCTCCCCTTTTTATGTCGAAATAAAAAGGGAAGGATAGATAGAAAGAGATTTTTAGAGATAGATTTAGATAGTAAAAGAGAAATCTAGATTAAAAATGTGTTTTCATTGCCTCCCCCTCGGTTCATACCTCCCTAAATGGGAGAATAGGGGAGACATAGATTATAAAATCCTGCAAAAAGAGAGTTAGAATGTAAATAGTAGAGAGATAAGTACATGTAAGACCCAACACATGGTCTTTGGATTACATATTACAAATAAAGAAAAGAATGCACAAATGTGGACAAATGATGCATCTCATAGATTGCTCCCCTTTGATTCATGCCATAGTAATCAAGAGAAAATGTGTAGAATGTGTTGTGTAACACCCCCAAATATTCATGTTTCAATTCAGCGGAAGAGTCGTTGGTGTTACGGGATAGCACATTACTCAAATCATAGACAACGCTTAAAAATCGCGTCGTTTAATAATAAAGCATTTTCCATTCATAAATATCAAATTACATAGGTCCTCAGGTCATAATATATCATATAAATTTACAAAACATTTGAATGGAAATTTTATTTGAATGCGGGCCATAAATTCTTGTCGTCTTCCCGAGAATTACCTTCAAGTATCTGAGATAAAACATGTTTAAAAAAAGTCGGCGAAACGCCGAGTGAATTTATAAAGTTTAATAAAAACCATTAATATATCATCGATATATAATTATTACCGAAAAGCTTTTTGTACAAATCTTTGTCGTAGGCAAAATAAGCCAAGGACATTTTATACGAATATTTGTCGTAAATCATAATATAGGCTTTCGCCTTCAGAACCATTATACGAACCATTGTCGTAAAAACATCATACAATGTGTTTTATAACGTTGTATAGAGTTAAATAAAAATCGTTATATAAAAATGGTTATGTAAAACCAAAACACGAACATAATATCAGTAATAAGACCCCGTATTGCTAGTCAGGGAATATAATAATTCAATGCATATATCAGTATTTTCGTTATTGGATTATTATAAGCCGCATGACATTGCTACCTTACTATAACAAACATCGGGTAGCTAACCCGTAATTCCTTTGCCCATCTAAAACAGCGTGTCGTCACAATAATCACGCTTATATAAATCTTCTCATACATAAATTCGCTTACCAATCAATGTGGCACGACGGGGATCAACCGTCAAGGCGCGAACTGGGATGATCTTCCCCAAATAGTACTATTATATGCATAAGCGTCTACCAAATCCCGGTAGTTCACAATTCATGCTAATGGGACTTTTAGTGACATAACCTAACTAATAATAATCCATTTCATTCATTCATCGGGTCATATAATCATTCATCGGGTCATATAATCATTCGGGTCCATATCAATAAGCAAACAATCGGGACAACTGGTGTCCTATTTTTATAAAAACTAACATGTTATCTCCCTCGCGGGTTTATAAAACATTTCATAAAACATTTAAAAGAGTGCGAGGCTATGAACTCACATTGGTGTGGGAAGGCGGGTTATCGGCAATTAGGACGTATGGTACGTGCTTCAATCACGGAAACCTAGACAAATAATACTCGGTCTTAGACTCTTCTCCAATGACTTTCTATAAATAATTGTTATGTATATATGATGATATCATAAGTATGATGATGATCAAGTGGAATTTTATCTCTTCATACAAGATTATAGTTGTTATGTGTTAGTTAATTTCGACTATTCATACTAGTTTCAACCCAATTACATATTAAGGCCCAATAAGCCCATTAAGATTTCAATTCATTACATTAGCCCATTTATACTTTTAATACCAGACCTATACTCATATGTTGGGCCCAAGTAGGTTAAGCCCATGAGTAAGTCCAATAATGTTAAACCAAACTAGTTGGGCCTAGTGGTCCAACAAGGCTAATTTGGCCCATTATGGTCCATTAGTTACAAAGCTCGGTTTTGTCGATTTTTACTTGTCAAATCAGTTTACTCATCAGTATATGAGTTATAAAAATGTTACATTAGATGGGTCCGACCGTCTAAGTTTTATTTGGAGAAAACATTAATCTCTCGGTTTTAGCCGAAAAGACGTAAAACTTATATATAATTTTATAACTTTTAGAAAACATTTGAGTTTTTACTTTTATAAAAATGCCATACTTATTTATTTTAATATACAACTCATTTTATAATACTTATTATTAGTTAGTGGATTTTATATATTTATTTTATAATAATATTTACTTGAGTGCTCTTTTTATACTATATAGATTATTTACAAATCTGATTACTAAAGTCCATTCCATCATTTTTGCCATATCTTGAGTTCTACAAGGAGATAGAAGCTCAAATTTGAGAAGCATAAACTACATGATGTGTGCTACAAATAACTCTTTATAGCTACTGCTCAATCATCCCCTAAGTATTTATATAATTCATCCAAAACAGACTATACAGATTTGTACCTCAATAGTATTTTGATCATATCTTGCTCATTTTAATGATTCCATAGAGTGGCCAACTCACCACATATGTAAAAATCATATATCTATCTGTATATTTAATAATCCAAACCATTTAACCAAGTGATCATATTGATACTTACTGTTTTATACAACCTATGTAATTAACCAAGATTTTAACATCTTTACTTGTTGATTTTAGTCTTTTTAACCAAATCTATTAACACAAAATCCCCACATAATTATTTTGATCATCATTCATGATCATATATATATACATCTAAAAAGAAAATACATGAGTACTTTTACAAAATAACAAGATGATAGGAAGAAACAATCTCTATACCACCAAAGTGATGAAAAGGTTGAAACATTGGATGAACAAGGTTTGGTTCTTGTCACCAAATCTTTAATCTTGGCAAATGAACTTTTGAGTTCTTCAAATGGATGAACACATTCATGGAAATCAGCCCTAAACCTCCTTGGAAACTCCTTTTCACATGTTATAATCACCTCCAATCTTCATCTTTTCAAGTGGTGATCAACATATGTTGATTATAGATAAAGTTTGAGGTTAAAAATTGATGAAGATGGTGTTTTAGGGTGGAGTTTGGACATTTAAAATGAGGGAGAAAGAGAGATAGATAAATTTTCTAGGTGGTTTGCATGTATGTGAGAAAGTGGGAGGAGTTTAGTGGTTTTTGGCTAGTAGTTTGATAAATAAATGAGACATGTGTCTCATGTTAGTGTAAGACTTTGACAACAAAGGTGGTGGTGGGACAAGTTTCCCACTTGTCTCTTCCCCACTAATTTACGGGTACTCCTCGATTCTAGTTTCCTCGATTTACGTGCCTCGGGTCGATTTACGGAAAACGTTTTTATAAATTATGAATCTACGGCACAAAACGATTCTAATAAAAACTGTCTCATCAGAAACGGAGTTCAAAAGCGTAAATACATAAACCTAGGGTTTCCGGTTTAATCGTAAAAGACGCTAAATTATGCACGTAAGTCCTAATTTCTTCTCGTAAGTTTGTGAGTTTATGAACCAACACAAAATAAAATTCCAAAATAATATTCGAGAATAAATTTATTATCTGAATGTCAGACTGTTACAAAACAGAGTATGTAAATGTAAACACGTAACGTAGAGTTCTCCGGTTTAGACGTAGTCGATGCTACTTTAAGACGTAAACCCTAATTTCTTCCCAAAGGTGAGTGAGTTCATAAATTAATAATAAAATAATGATTTAAAATAATACTTGAGAATAAAATAACGACTTCAAATTGACGGATTGTCACAACAGTTACCCCTAAAGAGGATCTTTGTCCTCAAAGATCAATTTATCTTACTACTCGCTTCTTATAGAGTTAAAGCCATGTGGGTATTTCCTCCACATTCGGTCTTTTCTGTCAAGTGTAATTCATTACAAAACGCGAGTTTCATCAACATAACAATGGGAATACGATCGTGCTTAAGTTGACTCACTTTCTCTCTCCATGATGTCCACGGGTTTTTGAGGAAATGCAACTTTTTGCCGACCCAAACTTCATTAAGAAGTAATCAGATTTTCACTTGATAGACATTTTATCAAGTTCGTTATACGAAACATAATTCATGCAACCCTTGAAGTCATAGGGTAGATCTAGATTATATGCCACTCAGACCAAATCTTTACATTATCTCAATGGTCCCCATACAACGGGGACTTAGATTCCCACGATCTTTTAGATCATACATTCATCTTTCCATGATGATAAATTCTCGGCATAGCTTTGCTACCCATCCTGCACTTCAAGATCTACATTTCCTATTCACATAACCTCCTTCCCACTACTGGCAGTCAATAATCAGATCCTAATTTCCACAATCATTTCAGGTCTCGCGGGTCGGGTATCTTCATCCTAACTCCTGCCTATAGATGTTCTTAAACCTTTCTTTATATATATTCTCGCAAGGTTCGGTCTCAATCCTAAAGCGATAATTATCAATGATAATCTCTCCAAAGGAAAGCGATTATCCTGTTCATTACCAAAGGTCAATTATTCAAACATAAAACAAGACTTCTAGTGTTTGTATCGTTACTTTACCTTGTCCCTTCGATTGGGGTGGTAAGAAGTACTCATATCAAGATTCGTTCCCATTGACTTCTGAAGGAATATCTAGAAATTCTATGCGAAGCGAGGATCTTGATAGATATGATCGATACAGGCACACCATGCCTACCCAACTCCTTTAAATACAAAAGAGTCAACTTCTCCTTCGAGAATCTATCATTAACGGGAATGATGTTAGCAGATTTGGCCAGTCTGTCGATGATGACCCAAATCGAATCAAATCCAGATGATGACCTTGGAGGATTTATGATAAGAATCCATGGTGTTTCTATCCCACGTCCAAACAGGAATTATAAGTTGTAGAAGCAATCCTGATGGATTTTGGTGTTCAGCCTTGACCTTCGCAAAAGTTAGACATTTGTCACGTATGTTGTGATGTCTGCTTTCATATTTGGCCATCAGTACAACTTCTTCAGATAAGATACATTTAATCAGAAATGGCATGAATAGAATACTTAAACTTATGAGACTCCAACATGACTAAATCTCACAAACTTCCATATTCAGGCAGCCGCAACGACCTTTTAAACACTTAACGCCATCGGCTCCTATTTCTAAGGGTTCTCATTAGCCATAAGACCCTTCATTATCTATATTATCCTTCTTACAAGTCTCAGCTTGTACATTTTAATTTGCTCGGGCAATTTATTGTGTATGGTCAATACTAAGGAACACATCTTAATTGGTTCTCTATTCTTGCTACATAATGCGTCAGCAACTACATTCACCTTTCCCCGATGAACTAAATATCATGACTATAATCACTCAGAAATTCTTTCTTCATATTTTCTAAGTTTTAGTTTCGTCTCAACTATTATCTTTATTAGTTTTGCTCAATCCGATGTTTAAAACATCGATAAACATTACAAGTAATTAAATAATAAATATTTAATTCATGAAACGTAAACGTAATTTTTTTTTAAATTTCTTAGTTCGTCCAATTATAGAAAAATGTTCAAAACAAATTTGAATTTAATTAATACGACTTTTGTTGATTTATCGAGAATAATTAATAAGATCTGTAAATATTCGAAAAATCTTTGTTTATACTTTGGTCAAAATTTTCTTAGTTGAAGAGCAAAAATTGTCGTTCCAATTTCCAAGTCATGGTTTAAATGGTTTCCTCAATCGCTCTTAGGTTGTCTTGAGGTATATACAATCATGTACTCCTAAGGGAGTTTAGTTAAATGATCTGGGTATAAGGGAATGATTCCTTAATAATCCTTTGATAAATATCTGTCAAAACGTTTTTGCACTTTCTTACCACAAAGCCTTAATGGCTCTAATCTTTGAAGAGTCAATATAGATTCCATTACCTATTAATCACACGGTCAAATAATGTAAATGATCAAATCTTTAAATCACATGATAAATACTCAGGGTACAGGTTTTCACTGCTCGGCCAACTCAGGACAATCTACAAATGATTACTAACTCCTTCTTACTCTTAAAAACAAACAGATGGTCCTTAATGATCACAAGCATGAACTTATTAAATACAGCTTACACACGCGATTCATCAAATTCATGAATGCTACATGTGTATTGGTCGATCCAAACGACATCACATGAAACTCATAATATCCATTACGAGTTCTGGATGTAGTGGTTGGAATAGATAATCTTCTTTGCGGACGCGAAGTTGATAATAACCATGCCGTGGATCAAATTTCTGAATATACGCTAGAACCTTGTAAATGATCGAACAAATCTTCCATCTTAGGTAATGGATATAAATTTTGATCGTCAATTTACCTAATTCACGGTAATCAACAAATATAAGGAGTGATAACACCATAGATCTTCATGATGACGAGCTCGGTAGAATAAAAGCTTTCTTCGACAACTCTCTCAGTTGTACGGTAATTCTTTTGATTCAGATAGTGCTGACGTACAGTGCACATGCTACAGGTACAACACCGAGAATATAATCAATTCCAAATTGAACTTCCCTTATTGGCGGAAGTCTAGGTAATTCATCAGCAAATACCTCAGAAAGTTTCAAATAACAGGAAAATCTTTTAATAAATTCACTTTAGGTTCTTTCTAGATTACAAGATCTAAGACTAATTCATAACCATTAATGGTAAAATTTCAAGCCTGAATGTAGGATACGATCTCCCATCGGGAATTATTTAGATCACTTTTGATAATCAACATCTTATCTTTTAGGGGAATTCCACTCGAGTTCCCATCAATTTAGACAATGACATCATGTCATAATCAACCAATCCATTCTAATGGCACTACCAACTTTCCAGTTTTATTACCGTTGATAAGATGAGAACTTCTCAAAAGACTAATAATATCTCATAACCCTTCACAAATTCAAGGATATCTAGAGACATAGCTAACATTAAAAGAGTAAGGTCAACGCATGATTTACGCGAGAGAATTTCAAATCAGATAAAGACGAAAACATTAACGAATATGGATATATCCCATGTTTTCATGATTTGAGTATGCATTCGAAAGCACCTCGGATCGTTACCCATGTCATTCAAATGGAATCTAAGCAAAAGAAATGATAGGAACGTCGATACACCCAGTCGAGTATCAACACTCGGTAATTAGATAATTTTCCAAAGAATCTCACAATGAGAGAATTGGACAAGAAGGGGATATCAATTTTCAATCAAGACAATATCTATAGATGAGTAAATTCGATTCAGAAAAATAAATGGTACGGGCACATATGTAGGTGTCTCTAAGAATATGTCCCTATTTTTACACTTCTTACAGATCTCATAAAATTTAATCTTTCACAATTTCAAAGAAAATGTATTGTTTATTAACAGTTTCATGGTGACTACTAATCAGCCTTGCATGGTCCCTTCCAAATTGTACGTAGGCGTGCAACTATGTACAATTAAGGATTAACGATGCAATACTCAGTTCGTCAGAATTTTTTCATCATGTTTAAAATATATATTCATGTTTAATTATGAACTAAAAATAAAAATGATTTTACCGAAACATTCATCATTATGAAAGCACTTCCATTTACAAGATGTTTAATAAAAGCTTTATTTCGACAGTAACTACTAATACTACCGAGTTAAATAACTTATATCAAAATAAGAATTTCATATTTTCCCCAAATGGTATTGTATTACTTATAAAACAATGAGTGATCTGCAAAAAGGAGTGATGAAAAGTTGTTCACTAAGAACTAATTACAATATGATAGGAAATGAGCTTAGCCAAATAATCATGAGGTTCATGAACTCGATGGCACTCAGGAATACGAAAGAATAATCCACAACGCAACTCAAATCGAGATGAGTACTTGCTCAATGGTTTCATTACTAATGCGAACATTAGGAAGAAGCAAGAAAAGATAGATAACATCGATACATGTAGGATTTAGCAATCATAGCTAGTCTTTTCATTAATCACAAACAAATCAAAAATTGTACCATAACACATTACGTGTCGCCATGTCATACAATTCCAAGGACTCATCCTACCAACTGATGTCTCAGTTAAGTTAGGGATTTTAAAAGATACTACAATGAATACTAATCTACATGAGTCATTAGGTGTTCCACCTGTCCCAGAAGATCCATCGGTCCCAATTCAGAAGAAGATTTCTTCAATTTATTTCTTGGACACTGGGCATCCTCGTCATTTGACAATGGCCTAGGAACAACCCTTAACACGAACCAATCAATCATTTAAAACCTTATAATTCAACCACAGGACTTAATGACTTCCTCTTAACAATCTCGTATTCCATACGAGTTAAATTTTACTTTATTCAAGTTTCAACCAACTTATACTCAATGCGACATCCTACCTCATTCTCCAATACTTTCAACCTTATTCTTAGACCTTGAAAGGGCAATAAAAACTCGATATGAACAACACTTAATTTCCAGTTCTATAGATCTTATAACAATAATTATCAAATGAGTCACTAGTATGAAATGACTCACACGTTCAATTAGACTTCTCGGAAAGATACTAGTGGCATGAAGCTTTTGGGTAATGGTTCCAGTGACAGCCTCAGGTGCAACATTTACCTTTTCGATTTCAATTAAGAATTGGGTGATACTGAATCAGATGACACCTTTCTAGGTGGTAAGGTTTTGTCAAACTCCACTCTATAAGGAAATATCGTCATGACATCGATATCAGATTTAATCTCGCCAATTCTTCTTCAAGATTTCAATCAACTAATATCAATATTTCTACAAATATCAACCATTTTGTTGGGATCATAAACATCCACAACTTGGTATAGATCTAGAATAGCTAGATTCCCTACAGGAATATCTTCGATTGATTTGCTAGGGGAGTTAGGGTTCCTTGTGACAATCTCAGTCTAGCCTTGTCGGTAACTCGGGAATTCTTCGGCACCGTTTCAGTCAAAAGATTTTTAAACATTTTACTCAAAACATTTATTTAAAAATATTTATGGTTAAAAGATTTTGAAATGTTTTATTCAAAACCTTGGTTTTAAAAATCTTCCGTTCTCCATAACGAGAGCTCTGGTACCAAACTGTAACACCCCCAAATATTCATGTTTCAATTCAGCGGAAGAGTCGTTGGTGTTACGGGATAGCACATTACTCAAATCATAGACAACGCTTAAAAATCGCATCGTTTAATAATAAAGCATTTTCCATTCATAAATATCAAATTACATAGGTCCTCAGGTCATAATATATCATACAAATTTACAAAACATTTGAATGGAAATTTTATTTGAATGCGGGCCATAAATTCTTGTCGTCTTCCCGAGAATTACCTTCAAGTACCTGAGATAAAACATGTTTAAAAAAAGTCAGCGAAACGCCGAGTGAATTCATAGAGTTTAATAAAAATCATTAATATATCATCGGTATATAATTATTACCGAAAATCATTTTGTACAAATCTTTGTCGTAGGCTATAAAATAAGACAAGGACATTTTATACGAATCTTTGTCGTAAATCATAATATAAGCTTTTGCCTTCAAAACCATTATACGAACCATTGTCGTAAAAACATCATACAATGCGTTTTATAACGTTGTATAGAGTTAAATAAAAATCGTTATATAAAAATGGTTATGTAAAACCAAAACACGAACATAATATCAGTAATAAGACCCCGTATTGCTAGTCAGGCAATATAATATAATTCAATGCATATATCAGTATTTTCGTTATTAGATTATTATAAACCGCATGACATTGCTACCTTACTATAACAAACATCGGGTAGCTAACCCGTAATTACTTTACCCATCTAAAGCAGCGTGTCGTCACAATAATCACGCTTATATAAATCTTCTCATACATAACTTCGCTTACCAATCAATGTGGCACGACGGGGATCAACCTTCAAGGCGCGAACTGGGGTGATCTTACCCAAATAGTATATATACATAAGCGTCTACCAAATCCCGGTAGTTCACAATTCATGCGAATGGGACTTTTAGTGACATAACCTAACTAATAATAATCCATTTCATTTCATTCATCGGGTCATATAATCATTCATCGGATCATATAATCATTCGGGTCCATATCAATAAGCAAACAATCGGGACAACTGGTGTCCTATTTTTATAAAAACTAACATGCTATCTCCCTCGCGGGTTTATAAAACATTTCATAAAAAAATTAAAAGAGTGTGAGGCTATGAACTCACATTGGTGTGGGAAGGCGAGTTATCGACAATTAGGACGTATGATACGTGCTTCAATCACGGAAACCTAGACAAATAATACTCGGTCTTAGACTCTTGTCCAATGACTTTATATAAATAATGGTTATGTATATATGATGATATCATAAGTATGATGATGATCAAGTGGAATTTATCTCTTCATACAACATTATAGTTGTTATGTGTTAGTTAATTTAGACTAGTTATACTAGTTTCAACCCAATTATATATTAAGGCCCAATAAGCCCATTAAGAGTTCAATTCATTATATTAGCCCATTTATACTTTTAATACCAGGCCTATACTTATATGTTGGGCCCAAGTGGGTTAAGCCCATAAGTAAGTCCAATAATGTTAAACCAAACTAGTTGGGCCTAGTGGTCCAACAAGGCTAATTTGGTCCATTATGGTCCATTAGATACAAAGCTCGGTTTTGTCGATTTTTACTTTTCAAATGTGTTTACTCATCAGTATATCAGTTATAAAAATGTTACATTAGACGGGTCCGACCGTCTAAGTTTTATTTGGCAAAAACGTTAATCTTTCGGTTTTAGCCGAAAAGACGTAAAACTTATATATAGTTTTATAACTTTTAGAAAACATTTGAGTTTTTACTTTTATAAAAATGCCATACTTATTTATTTTAATATACAACTCATTTTATAATACTTATTATTAGTTAGTGGGTTTTATATATTTATTTTATAATAAAATTTACTTGAGTGCTCTTTTTATACTATATAGATTATTTACAAATCTGATTACTGAAGTCCATTCCACCATTTTTGCCATATCTTGAGCTCTACAAGGAGATAGAAGCTCAAATGTGAGCAACATAAACTACATGGTGTGTGCTACAAATAACTCTTTTATAGCTACTGCTCAATCATCATCTAAGTATTTATATAATTCGTTCAAAACAGACTATACAGGTTTGGACCTCAATAGTATTTTGATCATATCTTGCTCATTTTAATGATTCTATTGAGTTGCCAACTCACCACATATATAAAAATCATATCTATCTGTATATTTAATAATCCAAACCATTTAACCAAGTGATCATATTGATACTTACTGTATTATACAACCTATGCAATTATTCAAGATTTTAACATCTTTACTTGTTGATTTTAGTCTTTTTAACCAAATCTATTAACACAAAATCTCCACATAATATTTTTGATCATCATTCATCATCATATACATATACATCTAAGAAGAAAATACATGAGTACTTTTACAAAATAACAAGATGATAGGAAGAAACAATCTCTATACCACCAAAGTGATGAAAAGGTTGAGATTTTGGATGAACAAGGCTTGGTTCTTGTCACCAAATCTTTAATCTTGGAAAATGAACTTTTGAGTTCTTCAAATGGATGAACACATTCATGGAAATCAGCCCTAAACCTTTTGAGTTCTTCAAATTGTAACATAAACATAAAAATATGTTTGATGTTTTATCATTCACAAAACCTTAAGAGTGATTAAAATATAAATATCGTTTTAATACGATATTTGTATTCATAATATCCTCTTTTTTGTTGAAGACAAAACGTAAACTTATTTTTAGTTGATGGTTAGAATCAACATATATGTTTTTAGAAATATTATTTTATATTTCTCTTCTCCCCTTTTTATGTCGAAATAAAAAGGGAAGGATAGATAGAAAGATATTTTTTGAGATAGATTTAGATAGTAAGAGAGAAGTCTAGATTAAAAATGTGTTTTCATTGCCTCCCCCTCGGTTCATACCTCCCTAAATGGGAGAATAGGAGAGACATAGATTATGAAAATCCTGCAAAAAGAGAGTTAGAATGTAAATAGTAGACAGATAAGTACATGTAAGACCCAACACATGGTCTTTGGATTACATATTACAAATAAAGAAAAGAATGCACAAATGTGGACAAATGATGCATCTCATAGATTGCTCCCCTTTGATTCATGCCATAGTAATCAAGAGAAAATGTGTAGAATGTGTTGTGTAACATCCCCAAATATTCATATTTCAATTCAGCGGAAGAGTCGTTGGTGTTACGGGATAACACATTACTCAAATCATAGACAACGCTTAAAAATCACGTCGTTTAATAATAAAGCATTTTCCATTCATAAATATCAAATTACATAGGTCCTCAGGTCATAATATATCATACAAATTTACAAAACATTTGAATGAAAATTTTATTTGAATGCGGGCCATAAATTCTTGTCGTCTTCCCGAGAATTACCTTCAAGTACCTGAGATAAAACATGTTTAAAAAAAGTCAGCGAAACGCCGAGTGAATTCATAGAGTTTAATAGAAACCATTAATATATCATCGGTATATAATTATACCGAAAATCATTTTGTACAAATCTTTGTCGTAGGCTATAAAATAAGCCAAGGACATTTTATACGAATCTTTGTCGTAAATCATAATATAGGCTTTTGCCTTCAAACCATTATACGAACCATTATCGTAAAAACATCATACAATGCGTTTTATAACGTTGTATAGAGTTAAATAAAAATCATTATATAAAAATGGTTATGCAAAACAAAAGCACGAACATAATATCAATAATAAGACCCGTATTGCTAGTCAGGCAATATAATATAATTCAATGCATATATCAATATTTTCGTTATTAGATTATTATAAGCCGCATGACATTGCTACCTTACTATAACAAACATCGGGTAGCTAACCCGTAATTCCTTTGCCCATCTAAAACTGCATGTCGTCACAATAATCACGCTTATATAAATCTTCTCATACATAACTTCGCTTACCAATCAATGTGGCACGACGGGGATCAACCGTCAAGGCGCAAACTGGGGTGATCTTCCCTAAATAGTACTATTATATGCATAAGCGTCTACCAAATCCCGGTAGTTCACAATTCATGCTAATGGGACTTTTAGTGACATAACCTAACTAATAATAATCCATTTCATTTCATTCATCGGGTCATATAATCATTCCTCGGGTCATATAATCATTTAGGTCCATATCAATAAGCAAACAATCGGGACAACTGGTGTCCTATTTTTATAAAAACTAACATGTTATCTCCCCCGCGGGTTTATAAAATATTTCATAAAACATTTAAAAGAGTGCGAGGCTATGAAGTCACATTGGTGTGGGAAGGCGGGTTATCGGCAATTAGGACGTATGGTACGTGCTTCAATCACGGAAACCTAGACAAATAATACTCGGTCTTAGACTCTTGTCCAATGACTTTATATAAATAATGGTTATGTATATATGATGATATCATAAGTATGATGATGATCAAGTGGGATTTTATCTCTTCATACAACATTATAGTTGTTATGTGTTAGTTAATTTAGACTAGTTATACTAGTTTCAACCCAATTACATATTAAGGCCCAATAAGCCCATTAAGAGTTCAATTCATTATATTAGCCCATTTATACTTTTAATACCAGGCCTATACTCATATGTTGGGCCCAAGTGGGTTAAGCTCATGAGTAAGTCCAATAATGTTAAACCAAACTAGTTGGGCCTAGTGGTCCAACAAGGCTAATTAGTCCCATTATGGTCCATTAGTTACAAAGCTCGGTTTTGTCGATTTTTACTTGTCAAATCTGTTTACTCATCAGTATATGAGTTATAAAAATGTTACATTAGACGAGTCCGACCGTCTAAGTTTTATTTGGCGAAAACGTTAATCTTTCGATTTTTGCCGAAAAGACGTAAAACTTATATATAGTTTTATAACTTTTAGAAAACATTTGAGTTTTTACTTTTATAAAAATGCCATACTTATTTATTTTAATATAAAACTCATTTTATAATACTTATTATTAGTTAGTGGGTTTTATATATTTATTTTATAATAATATTTACTTGAGTCCATTCCACCATTTTTGCCATATCTTGAGTTCTACAAGGAGATAGAAGCTCAAATTTGAGCAGCATAAACTACATGATGTGTGCTACAAATAACTCTTTATAGCTACTGCTCAATCACATTCTAAGTATTTATATAATTCGTCCAAAACAGACTATACAGATTTGTACCTCAATAGTATTTTGATCATATCTTACTCATTTTAATGATTCAATTGAGTGGCCAACTCACTACATATGTAAAAATCATATATCTATCTGTATATTTAATAATCCAAACCATTTATCCAAGTGATCATATTGATACTTACTGTTTTATACAGCCTATGTAATTAACCAAGATTTTAACATCTTTACTTGTTGATGTTAGTCTTTTTAACCAAATCTATTAACACAAAATCCCCACATAATATTTTTGATCATCATTCACCATCATATACATATACATCTAAGAAGAAAATACACGAGTACTTTTACAAAATAACAAGATGATAGGAAGAAACAATCTCTATACCACCAAAGTGATGAAAAGGTTGAGATTTTGGATGAACAAGGCTTGGTTCTTGTCACCAAATATTTAATCTTAGAAAATGAACTTTTGAGTTCTTCAAATGGATGAACACATTCATGGAAATTAGCCCTAAACCTCCTTGGAAACTCTTTTCACATGTTATAATCACCTCCAATCTTCATCTTTTCAAGTGGCGATCAACATATGTTGATTATAGATAAAGTTTGAGGTTAAAAATTGATGAAGATGGTGTTTTAGGGTGGAGGTTGGACGTTCAAAATGAGGGAGAAAGAGAGATGGAGAAATTTTCTAGGTGGTTTGCATGTTTGTGAGAAAGTGGGAGGAGTTTAGTGGTTTTTGGCTAGTAGTTTGATAAATAAATGAGACATGTGTCTCATGTTAGTGTAAGACTTTGACAACAAAGGTGTTGGTGGGACAAGTTTCCCACTTGTCTCATCCCCACTAATTTACGGGTACTCCTCGATTCTAGTTTCCTTGATTTACGTGCCCTCAGGTCGATTTACGAAAAACGTTTTTATAAATTATGAATCTACAGCACAAAACGATTCTAATAAAAATTGTCTCATCACAAACGGAGTTCAAAAGCGTAAATACATAAACCTAGGGTTTTCGGTTTAATCGTAAAAGACGCTAAATTATGCACGTAAGTCCTAATTTTTTCTCGTGAGTTTGTGAGTTTATGAACCAACACAAAATAAAATTCCATAATAATATTCGAGAATAAATTTATTATCTGAATGTCAGACTGTTACAAAACAGAGTATGTAAATGTAAACACGTAACGTAGAGTTCTCCGGTTTAGACGTATTTTTTTGGTAAAGGGTTTCCCCGGTAAATATATTAACAAAAAAGCGTTGAAGTACAAAGGAATGTGGCTAAGATACCACATTAACCTCATGCTACAGGTAGCATGTTAACACGTGATTATGTCATGGCATAAACACAAACTAATCTAGAACTACAATCAAAGTAAACTAGAAAGAAACCAAGATGCAAACATGAAGTCACTTGTCTTCAGCTTCCAGCAACAGCACGAAAGGAGCAAATGATATCCAAATGAGCCCGCCTCCTTAAAAAACCTTGCCAAAGAAAACCCAATGGGAAAAACGTTGGACAAGGAAAAAAGAGTACAACCCTCACCCGGCACTCCCATCATGAAGAACTCTAGAGCTCGGCACCCTCCATTTGTCAAGCAGAAAACTCGACCTGGTAGACAACTTCTTAAAACGAAATGAGATCAACTTCAACCGAATAGTATCACAAATAAGCTGAACAATCTGATCAACGGCCAACAGCTTTTTCTTGAAAAGTCTTGAATTACGTTCCATCCAGATAAAGTACGCAGTAGCAGCCAACACAAGACGGGCAAGGATGCTAAGACAAGACTTTCCCTTAGAAATTGGAATAACATAGGGTAAAATATCATCAATCCGAGGGGGGATGCTATGCATATCACATAGGCCCCGAACCTTAGACCAAACCTGAATAGAATAAGAACATTCAAAGAAAAGATGGTCACGAGAATCCGGCACCAATTTACACAACGGACATCGTAGTAGGCTTAGATCCACCAAAGGGCCAACATCCCATTGCCTAAGCCGATCTTGTGTCTTCAATTTTCTTCTAACCACTAACCACAAGTGGATAGAATGACGAGGAATACAATGAGCAAACCAAATAGCATGATACCAATCAACCATCAAAGCCCTATCCCGAATGGAGTCACAAGCTAAAGAAACTGAAAAAGGATGTAGAACCCCATTTATATCTCGCCACATCAAATCATCATCCTGAGCATCATTAATAACAGGGACATGGATAGAAACAATGTTCAGAAATCTAGCATACCAATCCTACGACCACTGCCAAATATCGTTAGTAATAAGATCCCTCACCTTATTAGATAGAGAGAGCCCCGATCTTGTAATACTTCGAAACGTAAGAACATCCCGTAACGGACATAAATCTGCCCATTTGTCAAACCACATAGAAACCAATCTACCATTATTAATCTTGTACCAAATAAATTGACGAATGCGTGGTCTAATCTGTAGAAGTTTTCTCCAGCCCCAACTCATATCACCTATACATGGAACGTCCCAGAAACTTCGATCCTTTAACTTGTAAGAATAAATCCATTTAACCCATAAAGACTCTTTACGAGTGAGAATACACCAGATATGAGAAACCATTAAAGCAGTATTAAAATCAGAGAGCTTACGAATACCAAGTCCACCTTCATAAAATGGAGTACAAACAGAGTCCCAAGCAACTTTAGCCTTACCTTTCTTCATTTCACCTTGACACCATAAGAAGCCTCTCATAAGCTGTTACAAATCATGAATAATCCGAACAGGTAAAATAAAGACAGACGCCCAATAGACATAGTCGATGCTACTTTAAGACGTAAACCCTAATTTCTTCCCAAAGGTGAGTGAGTTCATAAATTAATAATAAAATAATTATTTTAAAATAATACTTGAGAATAAAATAACGACCTCAAATGAACGGATTGTCACATGTTGTACACCTACAAGAGAAAGTTAGACATAGAGAAAGAGATTCAAGAGGTATAGTATGATCATATCATATAGTAGTGGTGATAAGAAAGGACATATTAGCAAGCATTAGTTTAGAAAAAACAATGGATTCATTTATCTTGCGCAAGTAAAACTACAGCTTGTAGCATGTGAAACATTGGATCAAAAATGAGATTACAATGCTTAAAATTGGAAACATAAGGAAGAAAAGACAACCAGGGGATCCAGACCCTTTATGGGTGTCAGACCCTTGTTAGAAGGGGTCCGAGACCTTCTAAGGCAGGCTAGAAAGATAGGGAAATGAGGCCTGAGAACTTGTGACGAGGGTTCTACTAAGATGGTGGGTGTAGAAGAGCATTAATTCCTTGAAGGATATTGTTCCATAATGAACCTCATCTCATCACGGAAGTTTGTGACAAGGGTTTGTGTATAGCGACAATGGTCACACACATGTGGTGAGTTGGTGTTTGGGATATCAAGGTGTATGGTTTGGTTAGGTGGAGAAAAAGGGATTGTGATGTTTCTGAGACGTTCCGCCTCATGAAGATGCATGTTGATCATGTTGGTGAAAGCATAAAGTGACTGAACTCATTTTGGCGTTCTTGCATTTGTTGAGCGGGTGGAAGGACACTTGTAAGGGAACAAGGTGAGTGTGTGTATGAAAATGAAGGTCCCATTGATGGTAGTCCATTCTAAGGGGAGTCATTTGGTCCCATGAAAGATGAGATGTAGGGAGAGTCTCCCGATGGGAGAGAGAGACCATCAATAGGTTCTGGAGAAAGGGGTGTTTGGGACAAGTGGATTAAGGGAGTTGTTGAATGACAAGAATGTACATGTGCCAGAGAATGTGGTGGTGCGTCCCCGTCTTCGTCTAAGAAGGGATTTGGCGAAGTTAGGGGTGTTGCAAACAACTCCATAGGTTATAGAATGGTGGTTTTAGGAGATGTTGAGATGATTGTTGGTGGATGAATAGGCGCGGGAGGGGAGTTGTAGCTATAGGAGAGTCTTAGTTGGAGGAGGTGTCGTAGGAGATCTTGAGTGTCGTAACATGGTTATAAGGTTTTAGGGTATTTCATCCCGGAGAGGTGAGATATTGTTAGAGAAAGGGTTTGTTGATGGTGGTGAGTTAGTTTGAGGAGTGATACAACATTTTTTGGGTAAAAGGGATAATTCATCCCCGGTAAAATATATACACCAAAAAACCATTAAGTACAACTGGAATGTGACTGAAGTGTCACATTAACCTCAAGCAAAGCTTGAACCACCCCTATCAAATGACATGCCATTTGATCACACCCTAACTAGTTACTCCCTCCGTCCCATATTAATAGTCCACCGACCAAAAACACGCATATTAATAAAAACATCACTTTTTCAGCTTTCTCTCTCTTACTTTTTACACAATGACAATTTTGTCCTTAACCATTTAATTTACAACTTCTTTATTGTTTGTAATAATACCCTCAAGTGAGGATAATAAGGTAAACTTAATCTACATTTCTTATCTATTTTTGGACTGGACTATTAATTTAGGACGTCCCAAAATAGAAATATGGACTATTAATATGGGACGGAGGTAGTATTACATAACCAATAAACCCTATAGGAAAAAACCACCTACAGGTACATAGACAGCTAGAACAACTCCTAATCATAAAACAAAAATATTCTCTGGAAGATCCCATTGTCTGGCTACACGAATGCCAGCTTTAGACTTCTTCAGCCTACTAGACATCAGCTTGAGACGAACATTAGCAATAATACATTCAGTAACCTGTATTACCGTGCGTCTTGTGCCCTTAAACAGCCTCCTATTTCTTTCTTGCCAAATAAAGTAAGCAGACGCAACAACCACCAACTTAGCTATAATGCTGGCTGATGAACGTTTACTTGCAAATGGAAGAATCCGCTGAAGAATCTGGTCCATAGATGGAGGAACATTACTCAGCCCCGCTGACTGTCGAACATTATTCCACACATTACCCGAAAAGGAGCATTCAAAAAACAGATGCTCATGGCTATCCTGTTGAGCACCACATAACGAGCAAACCGCACCAAGAGAAGCCGAGTAATCCCAAGCAGAAGTAAGGTCCTGAGTCTTCAACTTCCGCTTAATAACTAGCCATAAATGAAAAGAATGACGGGGGATACAGGCCGGAAACCACACCATTTGATACCACGCTACTCTATCATTTAAAAACCAAATATCAGACCAAACCTGACTAACAGTGAAAGGCTTAACCACACCATGTCGATCATGCCATTCTAAAACATCCTTTAATCCTTGAACAACCTGCACACAACAAGAATCAAGGAAGGGGTACTTAGCCATGAGAGCATCCGGCCATTCCACAACCCCATTAACACACACGTCTCTGATCTTGGAATTGAGATTCAACCCAGCTCTAGCTATATCCCTGGGTGTAATCCGAGGGACCAGCGGACTATTCTGGCACCACCTATCGAACCATATAGAGGAATCCTGGCCATCACCAATCCTGGACCAAATAAACCCCCTAATAATAGGCCGAAGCTGCAACACCTTTCTCCATCCCCACGACATATTACCCCGCACAGGAATATCCCAGAAATTCCTCTCTTTCAACTTGTACACATTTATCCATTTCACCCGAAGCGATTCCTTCAGGTTCAACAGCTTCCAAATGTGAGTTACCATTAGCGCCGAATTAAACGTACCAAGTCTACGAATACCTAATCCCCCTTCTGATTTAGGAAGACATACCACATCCCATGCAACCTTCGCTTTTCCTTTCTTTGAACTCCCATGTGACCATAGAAACGATCTCATTAGCTGCTAAATATTACATAGAATGCGATTAGGGAGAATAAAAACCGAAGCCCAATAGATATGCATCGACCCAAGAACCGACTTAATCAATTGCAGCCTCCCAGCAATGGATAGAGCTTTATTCTTCAAGTCGCTAATGCGAGACCTAACTCGTTCAACAAGTTCATTGCAGTCCCTAATCAACAGCCTCGTCGACACTAATGGAACACCAAGATACTTTACCGGCAATCTTCCTTCCTCAAATGGAAGAGTATGAAGAATAACAAGTTTTGTATGATTTAACACGTTACAAAAATACGCCGTACTCTTGGGCAAGCTAGGGGATAATCCTGAAACACTCTTGAACTCATCCAATGATTCCTTTATGACAATAGCAGACTGAACATCACCATAAGCGAGTAAGAACAGATTGTCTGCGAAACATAAATTGATGAGCTCCAACTTTGAACAGTAACGATGGTAAGTAAATAAACCTGAGACCTGAACCCTCCTCTGAAGCATGAGCGTAAGAGTTTCCATCACAAGCGTAAACAAATAAGGGGATAAAGGATCCCCTTGACGAATCCCTCTACGACCCTTAAAATAACCATGTAACGACCCATTGATGCATATCGAATAAGACGTAGTTGTCACACACTCAAGAATCCAAGTCACCATACGCTGATGAAAACCATAACCCTTAAGAATCTGCTCCAAAAAACTCCAATCGATAGTATCATAAGATTTCTGAATGTCCACCTTGAATGCACATCTAGGAGTACCCCGATCCAAATGATAATTATGCATTAATTCTTGAGTCAACAGAATATTATCGGCTATGTTTCAACCTGGAATAAACGCCGACTGATTAGGGCTCACTAAATCCTTCAAGCAATGTTTAATACGATTAGCAATTATCTTGCTAATGCATTTAAACAAAACATTGCAACATGATATAGGGCGATAGTCATTAATACACATAGGAGATTGAATCTTAGGAATGAGAGCGATAATGGTATGATTGAGCTCTTTTAATAACTTCCCATTCCTGAAAAATTCACAAACAGCATTAGTAATATCATGACCTACAACTTCCCAAGCTCTCTTAAAAAAACGCGGCAGTATAGCCATCCGGGCCCGTCGACTTGTCATCACCCATAGAAAACATTACCTCCTTCACCTCATCAGCCGAGATCGCATTAGTCATGGATGTAGCCACATGGTCAGACAACCAATTCTTAAACAGGTCCTCCATGTCCAGATTTTCAACCTCACCTTGCATACCCAAAAACATTTCATAATGGGCTACAAAAGCTCCGGACACCATTTCATTTTCAAACAGCTCCCCACCAGCATTCATGATACCATCAATCCTACTCCTACTCACACGAGCTTTAACCGCCTTATGAAAATAAGTAGAATTGGCATCACCCTCCTTAAGCCAATGAATTTTGGCTTTTTGTTTAAGAAAACGCTCTTCCTCAATAATTGCCATGTTAAATTCCCGAACATAATCTGCTTCCTTAACCCTAAGTCTTGTATTGAACGGGTCCAAGTCAAGCTGAGTTTGAAGCTGATCCAACTCATCCCGCAACCCTTTAACATTTGCATGTAAATTCCCTTTATCATACATAAGCTTTCGAAGAGGCTTCTTTAAATGTCTAAGACGTTTCACAACGCCAAACATATAGAACCCACTGACTTGCATTGCCCAGCCATCCTGCACAACCTCCAAAAACTTTTCATGTTGAGTTAACACATTGAAAAATTTAAAAGGTTTAGGTTTAACCAAAGCTAACGTAGGAATACATAAAATGGACGGAGTATGATCCGATATTCTATATGGTTTAAACACCGCATGAGAACCAATGAACTGGACAGTAAACTCCAAGTTCGCCAAGACACGATCAAGCTTCTTAAGAATACCATCGGTACCCTGTGGTTTCTGACTCCAAGTGTATTGTAACCCCGTCCGTTGCACATCCATGACCTCAATATCCGCTACACAATCCTGAAATTCTCTCATAGCAATATCAATACCAGAACCGCTAGCCGTAGAATCTGCCAAAAACAAAGATGCATTAAAATCACCCAATATACACCACGGCCTATCCCGAACATACACCTTGTATTGACCAAGTCTGTGCCATAGAGCCCTCCGAGAAATGTATCGATTATGGGCATAAACGAACGAGCAGAAAAACTCCTTCTTATCAGCCTTTATCTAAACACGGGTATGCACTGCTTGGTCATCTTGAGTAACAACAGTCACATCCACCTCATTCTGATTCCAGCCTAAACATAATTCGAGTGCCCTTACTACACCACGCTCCATTAGATGTCCAGTCCCAATGACGAAACACCAACGAGCATAACCGATGAATATTAGACTGAGCCACATGAGATTCCAAAATAGCGCAAACCGATAAATTATTCTCTGATATCACCTATAGCACTTCATTTTGTTTAGGGGAGAAGTTTAAACCCCTTATATTCCATGTAACAACATTAATCATTGAAACCTGGAACACCGGGAGTGCTTGCCCCCTCCGAACCATCACTAGGTTTATGACTGAACCGTTATTCCATTATGAGTTCCTCATCAGCTTCTGAATCACTAACATTGAGCACATTTGACTGGCGAGTATCATTCCCCTGCTTAACAGACCCATCATCCAACTCCTTATCCAGAGGACCAAAAGAATTGGAGGTCGTCACTTCAACATTTTTAAGCTTCTCCTGTGGTTTAATAACAGTACTCACCGTGGGCTTGCTAACAGTGGTCTTAGCCTTGCCTACAGTTTTAGATGATTCACCCATCTCAACTCTTCTAAATTGAAAATTAAGAGGTGGTTTATTGAGCTTCACCCCTTGAATCTGCACATTCTTGTGACCCTGAGTCCCCCTATTTCTCCTTTTACGAACCTCAGTAAAACCATCATTCACTTTCTCCATCTCCACCGCCTTAGGAAGTTTAGGGCATTTATTGCTCTCATGATCAAAAATTAAACATGTATCACAACGAGGGGGCCTCCATTCATATTCAATATCGATCGTAGCAAGCATATGGCCATTGTCCTTACCTTTAGGAATAGCAAGAACAATAGAATCTTCAAGTTTTTCGGTAGCATCCACTTCAATTAAAGCCCTAGCATATGTGCTTCTTCCCCATGACGTTAGACACATATTACTCGTATACGAGTCTAACATTAAGGGTTTACCAATCTGCGTTAGTAGAAGACTAAGTCCTACTTCAGAATAAGCCGCAATCGACACATGATGTAATTTCACCCATAAAGATGCCTTCTTAATCTCTTCCTTCTTCAAAATGGTATACGGTGTCCATATGTTGAGCATCAAAGGCACATTGCGAATTAACCATGGACCATTCTCAAGAACCTGATCCAAACCTTCCTTTGAGTCAAATTGAAACAAAAAGAACTCATCATGCAACTGGATGCGCTTAATCCCAAACTTTGCCCACGCATTCTTAATATAGTTCTCAACAAGCGGGTACGCAAGCCTTTTGCCAATAAAGTATCCAAACAGCGTGTTAGAAAACCGAGAGTTAATCTCTTCCATCGCCTCAAGAGGTAAAGCTACCTTGGCACCCGTAACCTTCTCCTGGTTGCGTAATTCCTGAACCATTGCCACTTTCTTAATAACAGTCTTAGGGCTAACATTTACTTGTTGAACTACCTCTGCAAAAGAAACGGTAGGGCTATTGAGGGAACTACTGGTATTCGTCCCACTTAGCTCAACCAAATCTACCTTGTCATTGTTCTGCTGATGAACACTCGCTGGAACAGGTACTTTATCATCCTTCAGCTCAGACGTACTCTTAGTACTTGACCCAGCCAGATTAGAAATCTCATTGGGACCAACTTGGTCAGTAGGTCCAGTTGTTCTTACTACCGTACGCATATGCTTGCCATTCTTACCCACAATCTTACCATATACGTTACGAATTTTAGTCGCTAACGTATTCCGCACAACACCTGTGCCTTTCCCCATAATAGGCTTAGAATGATCCAATTGCTCAATCTCTCTAAAAACACTAATAATAAAGAAACCCTAATTAGGGCTCCTAACGCGAACCAACCACAACCATTCAACCTGCCGCCATATGGGAGACCAGAATAAAATATAATAAAATTTAATAGAACGCCACACATAAACCCTAATTCTATGCACAACCCAAACAAACCCTAGACAACCGGTAAACCCAGATCTATTAAACATGTCGAACAAATTAAAGGATGTTAATAGACAAAACAATGATGCTGTACTATCAACGGGACTAGCTGCTCACAACAGAAATAGGGAGCGAATAAATTCACGTAGCCTATCACGCTCACTACACTAGCTGCGAAAATTAACACATCGACATGTAATGAACAATAAACAAACGTTAATCAGTGAATGATGTTAATCAGATTAGATTAAGCCGGCGCAAGGAATAGGTTTTGATGAATCGCCCATAGAGAGAGAGAAATTAGGGTTCGTTCTTGCCGTCAACCTTCCCTAAAAATTACAGTGATAATATAGGAGTGATACAACATTGTCTTACATGAAGACGGATAATAGTCTTAGAGCTTAAGACATTTGAAGATTTAGTAATTTTGGTCATGGTGATGTTGGAAGATGGCTGGAGTTTTTGGTGTAGAGAGATGAGTGTGAGAGTTGGTGAGAAGGGAGATGAGAGTATGATAGCTTAAATAGAAGATTTTGGATATGGTATGATTAATGAAGATGGAGTTGGATTGGAAGGAAGGAAGACATGATTAGGGATGTTTTAATGTGAAGCCTTTTTTTAGGTTTTAGGGTCAACCAAATAAGAGAAGGAATAAATTCAAAAAACCCTAAAAACTCTCTCTAGGATGGTGATTTCCGGCCGCCTAACCTACCCCTTTTTCTGTTCATAAATCTCTGATCTTGATCCTCTTTAACCCTTTGATCTTTCATTTGCATGTCGTTGATCTTATGATTTGCAATACACGATTTTTATTCTTCTATTAGGGCTGCGATGTAGTAACCTTTTTAAGGGTTATGTGCGCTAGTATTTGTATTTGAATATCATATCTGTGTTCTTCTTTAAGATACGTCATTGCATTTGTAGATTTTTAGGATTTTTGTTTGATCGTTATTAGGGGTTTCTTAAATTAGGGTTTCTGCCATTATTTCATTATATTGTGGCTGTTCAGATTCTCTATCCCTATTAGGGTTTATTTATCTTACTAGGGTTTAGGGGGTTGTGGATCTAGACGTATCAAACATTGCTTGGTTTTTTGGTGCTGGTTTGTTCAAGCCATAACGTTTGGGTTCTTTTCTCAACGTTAGGGTTTCTTGGGTTATTTGGTCGTCGTTTGCTCGTGTTATTGGGTGTGGTTTTAGAGAGTTGGAAAAAGGATTTCTCAACAGTCCTCGTGTGTCGAATGATGTTATTAAAAAGTCGGTGACTACGTTGGAAGATTTGATGAGGAATAAACAAAATGTAGATGGGAAGATCATCAAGACTAATGGTAAACTGCATAATGCTAGACGTGAGGTGGAACATGTTAATGCAATGATGCCTACAAAATGTTACTTTTATTTTTCGGTATCGCTTTGTTTTGATTACGACAATATATAAAAACAAGCAATTTACGAAAACAACAAAAACGAATTCTTGAGTTCTAGTATTTTTCTTTTCAACCATTATCACTTAAGGTATGAACAAACAAGTTTTCAACCTATCTAAGTGATAAAGGATTTAATTTTTATTAAAACTTACCTTTTACTATATGTGACAAAGTTTTTTATTAAACTTTATTTTTAAGAAAATGTTTTATTAAATTAAATATTTGAAAATTTGAAAATGACATATTCCATATGGTTTAGGAATATCCTTTGGGGATAAATATTCCACCAGATGTGACTACCCCGCTAAAAGACAAAAGGGAGCGGAGTCTACTCTGGCGGTTCCTCAAATGGCTATGCGGTTCCTTATCAATAAGGAACCGCGGACACAATTAAGGAACCGCACTCAGGGATAGGCGTTGGAGCTTTATGTTATAAATAGTGGACCATTCTTAAATTTTCTCTTCACCTCTTTTGCACATAAACTCCAGATTCAATCCAACTCTTAAATCATTCAAATCCTTGATTATTTGGTTGATTACTACTTGTTTAATAGTGAATCTTTCTCCTCCCATCTCTTCCTCTCAAGTGCAAAGAGAAGAACACTTTCATCCTTCAAGTGTTGGGTCTACCTCAAAGATCCATTGAAGATCAAACATTTATTTTTCATTCTTGTGTTGTGGTTGTGAAGATGCAAGTAGGTGTGTCTATTTGGAAGTTGTGTATGTTGTGTGGCTAATACTTAGTCCTTAAACTATATTGGTGTAAAATGGTCCTAGCTAAGATTAGGACTCGAATTTTATCTTAGATTCGGAAATTGGTTAATCGACGTGATGTTGCTTAAGTCACACTTTTTTTATGGAAAAACGTGAATCACGGTAAGTATTAAATTATATGTTTAGGAAAACATAAAATCGACCATTTAAGTTCGTTCTCGAGGAGGTATATGTGTTTTAACCAAGAATTAATTACGTTATTCAATTGAGTTGTTACGCTTTTGGAAAGAAGAAAAGAAAAGAAAACGGAAATCGATTACACTAAAAACACCCTAAAACGCGACGAATTAAAAATTTTTACCTAAAAAATAATTAAAAAAATACTAAAATGTTTTAAAAAATACGTAAACCAAAAAATTTGAAAATGTTTAAATTAATTACTATTAATTATTAAAGTTTATTAAAAACTCTAAAAATAAAAATAATTTAAGAAAAGTCAAAGTCTAAATTTTAAATTTTGTAAACCTAGAATATATAAAAACAAGTCTAAAAAATATTTTTCTAAAATTAAAGCAACAAAGTAATTGTAGAAAATAAATAATGAACGTGAAAAATAAACTTTTGCCCAGAAAAATCTCAAACTATGGTTAGGATCTAGTAAAAATGATAAGCACAAAATAAGCTGACTCAATTAGCTAGGATTGGCTTATTAAGCCACGAATTGTATAATTATAAGACAAAGAAAATAATCCTTATATTTCTCAGTGTGTGAGACTTTGACGAGACAAAGATCCCAGCACACTGGTAAGAGCTCCCAACCCTCCAACGAGAGGTCAAGGGCTCGAAACTAGGCTGGGGGAGTTTTTGCTTTTTATTTTTTTTTCTTTTTCTTTTTTTAGTTTTGGTATCACAGGCAACGAAATCCAACACTAAACACTAAATCACGACCAAAAACAATAAATTACGCCCAATTTTAGTTCACACAGTTAACACATCCCAAACAAGCAGGTGCCTTTTTTGGTATATTTGGTTCCTTTTTGCTTTGTTTGGTTTGAACAGACCTCCAACACAACCTCAAATCACAAACAAAAACTAAACAAACTAACACGCCTCAAGTTACCCATTCATAATCCAACAGAGACCTCCAAATGCCACTTTTAGTGTTCTCTTTTTTTATATTACTTTGGGTTTGCGGTATGGTTTTGGTTGTTTGGTGTTCGTACACATGCCTCAAATAAGCTTTTGCTTATTTGGGATGCACATATAAGCACAAGCAAACAACAAATAAACAAAATATTAAGGAGAGATAAGCGATTTAAGCAAACAGTGGGTGGGTCACAGAAACAATAACATACCACTTACTGATCTTTTTAACCTATTGGTTACTTTTCTTTTGGTTATGCTGTTATCACAGTCCCCAAATACAAACACAATCACTAAACACCACCAACTTATCAAAAAAACACCCCTCAATTATATGATCAAATAACTTGCAGTTTACTTTTATCTTGATTATCTTTTTGGGATCTAGGTTGCTCTTAGCATATGAACACAAAGCACAGGCACCACACAATTCCTTTCTTTCTTGTTTACTTACTCGGGTGGAGGGGATGCGCAAAACATACACCTAACCCTACAATAATCTTAACAAATCAACAAACACAATCCCCTTTTGACAACTAATTTCAGACATGGGAATGCTTGTTTAACTTTGACATATTTTATGCAACTAAAAAACTTTAAACATTCAATTAAAAAAAAACTTTAAACATTCAAGAAATACTGAGTCTACCCTAATGTCACTCAACTGGAACAAAAACAAGCACTTATGAACATAATAGCAGATTATGGTTCAAAATTATGGGAGATAGGCAGAAACTTATAAAATTATGCAACTCTTAATTACTCAACTATCCTAATCAAATTAGTCTGCATATACAAAATACCCCAACCCATATAAATCTTTGTAGGTTCAAGATCACTCAAGTTTGAATGTCACTCACACTCTCACACCTAAACCAAACAAACACCATAAACAAAAACATATAGATTTGGACTTTCTGTATAACAAATTATCACCAAACCCTCAAAACAATTCTTTTATGTTTCCTACAGACCTTTTGTTAAAACCAACTAATCTAAACCTCATAATGCTGTGCAGAGTACAACTTAGTCCTAGGTTGAGTTTTCTACCCTGAACCCATCATTCCCAAACACCCCTTATCTTTAAGATTAGCTAATTTTACACAACAAGAGTTTAATAAACTCCTAAACAACTTAAGCTTAATACTGAAGCAAACAAGTTACCACTCAATAAGCATGATTCAACAAGGAACAAGCAGATTTATAATATGAATACCAAAATCATCTTGCATATATTTCAAGAAAAAAATAAATAAAATGTAGAATGAATGACTCACCTCCAAGGTGTAAATCCACACCTTGGAGTGTTAGAGCTCATGTGTAAGCACATACACAAGCACTCCAAAAACCTGTGAAATCACACAAACACAAACAAACAATAACAATGCTTCAAGCAATAGACAGTGAACAATCAGATTTTGTTTACTTCTCTTTTTTTCTTTTTCTTCAAAAACTTTTCTCAAAAACTTAAACCACTTAACCTTTTAAAAACTTAATTCAAACATGAACTTTCATAACAACAGTGACTTTGGAAACCAAATATTCTTTACCAGCTTTTTCAAAAAAGAAAAAGAAAAAAAGGGATTACAAGATTGGTTTGAGCAAATTATATTTTTTGGAACTCAAAATTTAGCTAAGAGAAATACCAACTTTACCAATAGAAAAAGGAATTACAAAATCTTTATAAGAAAATCACCAACTTTTCATTGAATAAAAGGAATTACAAAATCTTTGCTAAAAACTGGAACAAGGATAAAAGATAAAACTTAATGGCTTTATATAGCAGCCTACATCTTCTAAAAACAAAAAGAGAAATGCTAAAACCCTAATACAATGATTTCCATACTTGCTCTTGTGAGTTTGAATTCAAAAATTGGTCAAAGCAGGATCATGTGATCATCTGTCATTCCAGCTGTAATCTTTTGGTCTAAACCCCTGAAAATTGCTTTGGGAGAACGAAAAACAACTGGAGCCCTTGATTCTCTGATGTGCCTTTGTTTTCTTCTTTACATGGGAGTATGAGAAGGGACCAGGGGTCACATGGGAGTGTCTTGGGGGAATATTGGGATAGGTTTAGGTTTAGTGGATGGTTAATCATCATTCTGGAGTGGATGAAGATTAATCACTGATTAATTAAAAAGTTCATGATCTAGGGTTCTTGGGTTAGTAATTAGGGGTTTTGATCTGTTATGGTTGGGATTGGGGTGTTTAGGCGCCAGGATATATTATATTTAATAACGATTTAAATCGTTATTAATATTAAAAGTGACGTGTTAATTATGGGCTTGGTTTTTGGGTTTGGGTTGGGATTGGGTAATGGTGACGTGGAGGGGGCTGATTGGTGGGGTGTCGGTTTTGGGTAAATGGTTATGTTGTTGGGTTTGTTGGTTAGATAAGTTTTAGGTTTTGGTAATTTTGGTCCCTCCCTGTTATCAACATACCTATAACAGCTTTCATCCAAGGTCTTACTGCTTTTCATAGACAGTCCTTTAGTAATTTCACAGTTAGTCCTTGTGTTCTTTCAAAGGATTTAATGTGTAACCTTCTTAACTTCAAGGGTTGATTATGCCCAATCTTCAAACTTTAAGGGTTATAACTTGTATCAATTGATTGTTAAAGGGTTATACTTGACAAGTTGCCAAAGTTGTAGGGCCAAACTTGTAAATCTTTAATTCTCGAGGGACCAAATATGACAAATCTTCAAACTTGAGGGTCTTTTTGGAAAATTCAACATATAGGTCCGGTTCATTGTGCGACTTCGTTTCCCGTGTTCGTTTTTGCTTGATTCTTGTGATCGTTTTGTCTTTTTCTCGATATCCGTACCTAACATATACATTGAACAAACACAAGCATATATTTGGCACTTTTAATGATATTTTAACCGTTTTAAGCCCGTTTTGGACGATGAGACTACGTACAAATGTAGTCTCATCACTCCCCTATACTAAATCATTGCCGTGCTCTCACGCAATGCTAGAATAAAGTATCGTAGCACTTCCAAAATTCATTTTTAACGACTTCTATTGAAACGTAAACTTAATAAACTACTACTATGTGTGTTATAGACATAATGTAGGATTTTCATCGTAAAATGGGACTTTTAGGTTCATAGAATAAGAACACGTGAATGCCTCATAGAGACAAGTTCGTCGTCCTCGATTTTCACCCGATTCTATGCTAAGCGTGTCACGAGATCATTGTCATTATAAGTTAGTAATGCTAACACTACTCATATGCTCTAATCACTTACTTAGACTCCCTTAATCCTAAATGGTATCTCTTATATTTTATGTTTGTCTTGAATGATCATGATGATACCCTTTTGACTTTTGCGTGAATAAAGTTTAAGTCCAAAAATAGAGTCTAAACGGTGTAACCAAAATCATTGAATTAATAATCTCTCCTAATAGACAACGACGTCATTAAGTCAACAAAAAAGATCGATAAACACGGTTTTAGAACGGTTTTGAACATGAGACTTATTACCAATTTGTATTGGTTTACCGCCACCTTTTATTTAACTTCGCAATGAAGTGTTTATTATGGCTTTGGTCTTGTCCTTGTCTTTTATTTAACCTCGCCATGAGGTGTTTATTATGACTTGACGTATATCCTCACGCTAAGGTGAATTTAGGATCTTTAAGGCTTCAAGATTTAAGACATTCACTTTCAATTTTCACATAGATTTTTTGGCCTTGTGAGCTTCGAATTTTTGCTTGACTTAGGTGAAGAGGAACTTAAAAATTATTGTTGGGGAAGCCTTTGATTATTCGGGTGCCAATACTTCAAAACCGTGACACTGGCGATACCTTAATGTTTTCCCAATTTAATTACATGGAAGCTATTAGAATTAATTAGAAATTAACAATTAAGACTAAACCGCTAAGTCCATATTTATTAGAAAAATTTATATTCAAGCGAGGGGAGAATAAGCAAATAATTAGGACACATGAGTTATTGAAAGAATACGCGTATTCTACGTTTAGCATAGTAATTTATAATTAACTCTATCATTTCTCGTCCTCATTTAAGAGACTTAGCCTAATAAAAGTTAAGGAATCAAAGCTAAGTGCTCAACACGCACGGTCGAGTAAAAAATTACTCTTATTCTCGCCATCAGAAAATCTACACTCGTGTCTTAAACACTTATGAAAACATGAGAACATTTTTAAAATTTGACCATTTTAGCCTTATTTGCAACAAAATGATAAACAAAAAGATAAATTTTGGAGAGCGTAAAGTTTTAGCAAGGTCGAGACCCCCCATACTAAAGTTAAACATTGTCCTCGATGTTTCGTGTCTAAGGGTAAACTACCCCCATACTAGAGTCCAAAAGTCGAATGTTTAAGATCTATCATGGAAAGGGTAAAACGAATAATCTAAAAGCCGTTTATGAATTATGCTAAAAGAATAAACTTTAGAACGTAAAGGATATATCATGGATATCAGAAAATCTTCATAGCAAACGATCGAAGCTCGAGTATAACGAACACGAGATTCTTCAGTCGTGATGATAATGACCCTAGATAAACACAAGTCACAAACAACCACGAAACAAAGGTTGGAAGGGCACAAATCCCCTCACATTAGGATAATTAGAAAATAAAAATATTTACAAGGATAAGCATGAGATTCCCCCACGAGGCACCTTGTTTTTGATAACCGAGTCAAAAGCTCGACTAGAATCCCCATAAATGTTGTTATTTAGGGATTATCATGGTACTGGTCAAGTCATGTCTTACATGAAAAGCACAAAGCCCAAAGCAATCGATAATAAAGGAAAAGCCTTTATACCAGGATCAAAGATCGTGTCTTCGTTTTCGAATGATAAACGAAACAACACGACTTTGAATGACATCGTCCCAAAGGGACACAAGAAAAAAGATGAGAAATAGAAGGGTAGGACATAGGGTGGGCATAAAAATCGAGTTACTCTAGGTAAACTTGCACCGTAAGTGTAGAAGGATCTTCTAGTGACTACATCGGTGAAAGATCGAGATTTTATCTTAAACGTAATATCGGGGTCAAAAATATCATCCTCGGTGGAGAAGTGTGAGGAAACAAATGGGGCTTCCCCCACACTAGATCCACATAAAATGTCGTCAAAAGGAGTAGACGCGTTTGTAGTAAATTCAATTAAACGAGGTGATGACGGAGTTAGATCTGGGACATTTTTCAAACTGATTTTAAAATCATTCCCTTTTTCATTTTTTAACTCTTTATTACGAAAATCCAAGTTGATTAAATTAAAAATATTAGGTGTTTCTAAAACAATTCTAGGCACACTTAAAACTTTCACATTTATCTTGAAGGCGGGAGGGGGATTTGAATTTTTAAAACGCGAATCGATAATATTCCCCACGGGCTAACGCATTGGTCATCATCGAACTCGAAAATCGAAGGTGGATCATCAAGAATACGTTTGATCTCATCAAAATCGCCATCGGGATAAAAAACGTCTTCTCTACCTCGCGGATGAGGTCGAGCAATTAAATTGTTGATAGCCGAGTCGCTAGCTTCAACCGTCGCAAAACTAGGAATAGAAGGCTACTCGATTGAAGATTTTGCCTTAGTCGTTTCGACTTCGATATCGAAAAACGTAATGTGAGCAAGGACACCGGCGGACTTCTCACATGATGAATTCAAAATCTCACACGGTGTGGGACTAGGAGTAAAAGGCTCGTCACGTGACGATCTTGCCTTGACGATTTCAACTTTGTCCTTCGAGGGGATCGAACGTGGGTTCTCGAACATTTTAGCAAAATTACTAACACGTCCCTTCGGAATTAATTTTCATTCATCTTTTAAAAACGAGGGGTCAACGATTTTCTTTAAAACTTTATCACATTTTTCTTTTTCAAAATCATTTAATGGAATTTCTTCATTCAAAATTGGTGTATATTGATTTAGAAAAACCTCAATAATTTCATCCTCATTCGAAAAATTAGGTTCCAAAGGTTTAATATTTATTGTTCCTACGTATGCTACTAGTAGACGTTTTTGTTTCCTCTACGTTCTTTTTAGATGACGACGGTTGCACGACTCTAAACTTCGAGAGATAGGGATCAATACGAGACGTACGAGTCTTAGGAGTCGAAATAACTTGAACCTCTCCTTCGAGATTAGGATTGGTAACGTTCGATGAAGAACTCGACTCGTATGAGGCTGATTTTTTCTCTAAGGTCTCAACTGTTAAAAGAAGTTTATCTCGCTCATTAGCGTGATCTTCCCTCATTTCTTTTACAAGATTTTCCCACGTCTCACGTAAACATTTTTGCTCTTTAATAGTGACATCATATTCATTTATCAGTTCGTTATTTTTGGAGGCCATTCGCTCATATGCCTCTTGATTTTCCAATTGTTTTTTGTAGTGTTCCTTAAGTTCACTACATGTTTCCCTAAGATTCGTCATTTGTTCATGAACCATCGTTAACTTTTCATTAGTACGTCTCAAATAGTCACCAAAGGCATTATGAATCGTCTCATCATTTTTTTTTGGTAATGGGTTACCCCGATAAATATATTAACCAAAAAAGCGTTTAAGTACAAAGGAATGTGGCTGAGATACCACATTAACCTCAAGCTACATGCAGCTTGTTAACAATGACTATGAAACATCAACAGCCCTAATCGAATCTAGAAGACAAAAGTAAACTAGATAAAAACCAAGATGTGAACATGAAACCGCGCACACTCTTCAGCATCCAACACCACCATGAGAGGAGCAGGATGAATCCAAATGAGTCTGCCTCCTTAAAAAACCTTACCAAAGAAAACCCAATGGGAAAAACATTGGACAAAGAAAAAAGAGTACAACACTTACCCGGCACACCTATCATGGAACAAATCTTGAGCTCGGAACCCTCCATTTGTCAAGCATCAAACTTGACCTGGTAGATAATTTCTTGAAACGGAAAGAAATCAACTTCAAACGAATAATATCACATAGAATCTGAAATAACTGATCAACAGACATCCGCTTCTTCTTGAATAGTCTTGAATTTCGTTCCATCCAAATAAAATAAGCAGTAGCAACCAACACAAGACGAGCAAGAATACTAACACATGATTTCCCATTCGAAATTGGAATAACATGAGCTAATATATCATCAATACGAGGGGGAACAGTATCCATACCACACAAGGTCCGAACCTTAGACCAAACCTGCATAGAATAAGAACATTCAAAGAAAAGATGGTCATGGGAGTCCTGCACCAAACTACATAAAGGACACCGAAGAAGGCTTAAATCCACCAACGGACCAACATCCCATTGCTTAAGCCTATCCTGCGTCTTCAAATTCCTTCTAACCACCAGCCACAAATTAATAGAGTGACGAGGAATACAATGAGAAAACCAGACAGCCTTAAGCCTATCGTCTCATCATTTTGATTTTCATCGCAGTTATAAGACGAATCATATGACGAATAGAACAAAGACGATGGGTGATCTTGGTCATAAGATTGAAATTCGTCACCATGATCACGCGGGGAAGAGTTATAGATATAATTCTCCCTTCGTCCAATAACCTCACAATTAAAACAATTGGCACCATCGGACAGGCCTCCACAATATGGACACGAATAATATCCACCATCATTTGACATGATGCAACGAGAAAGTCGTAATGAGAATTAAACGATTTAGAGGGTGAAAGAAGAGAATTGTGAAAATAGAGGGAAAATAGAAGATTATTTTTGTGTTTTTGGTTTTTCAATTTTTTTGAATTTTTGGTGTATTTCGTAGAAATTAATCTATAAAAACTATCCACTAATAAAAGGTATCGATTAATGAACCCAAGAGGAGTGAAGGCAATTACGTGAAGTAAAAACCTTCGTTCGACTTTGAAACTTTGCCGGAACGCCAAAATGTTTCGAGGGTTCAATAATATAAACTCACATAGAACAGATTAAGTATACTTGAGGTGGCAAACCCCTAATTAATCGTCAATTTCTAAATACGCACAAGCGAGCTGAGAAAACGAGGCGACGCGAAGCACTTAAGAGCCTTTTTTCTTTAGGTCTTGAAATACAACCGCCTTATACCCACCTTATAGTTTGTATTTATCGAGATTAAATCAATTAAGAGTATTTATCTATTTTGTCTTTGATTTCGTTTGAATTACCGGAACGCTCATTATTAAGGTGTGATTTATCGCGTATTCGGATACTTATTGTGTGTTAATTGTTCTACGTAAATACAATATATTATGCACAATAAAAAAGAAAAAACGATTTTGTGTTAATTGAGTTCAATTTAACATGATTATTTCTATGGCTAATAGTAATAAGAAAATAAGAACGAGTATGTACGATAAAAACGTAAATACTGAAACAAACAATATTAATAAATATGGCTAAACACACCTCCCCGGCAGCGGCACCATTTTGATGTGCTTGTTTTGTACACTTTCGTTTTAGGAAAAAACAAAGCGACAAATGCGGGTAAGTATTAAGTATCACGTTTTGTGAAAAACGCGAATACTCGTCGTTGAGTTCGATCTCGAGGAGGTATATGTGTTTTAACCAAGAATTAATTACGTTATCTAATTGAGTTGTTACGCTTTTGGAAAGAAGAAAAGAAAAGAAAACAGGAACAGACACTAAAAACGCTCTAATACACGTAAACCTACGAACGTTAAAACGCGACGAATTAAAAAATTTTACCTACAAAATTATTAAAATTACTAAAATGTTCTAAAAAATCTAACTAAGAAAAATAAGTAAACCAAAAAATTTGAAAATGTTTAAGTTAATTACTAAAATAATTAAAGAAAAGTCAAAATCTAAATTTTAAATTTTGTAAACCTAGAATATATTAAAAGATGTCTAAAAAAATACTTTTCTAAAATTAAAAGTTATTTTTACTATTTTTTAAAGACTTTCTAAAATTAAAACAACAAAATAATCGTAGAAAATAAATAATGAACGTGAATAAACTTTTGCCCCAGAAAAATCTCAAACTATGGTTAGGATCTAGTAAAAATGATAAGCACAAAATAAGCTGACCCAATAAGCCAGGATTGGCTTATTAATCCATGGCTTGTATTATTATAAGACAAAGAAAAGAATCCTTATATTTCCCAATGTGTGAGACTTTTTTTTTTGGTAAAGGGTTGCCCCGGTAAATATATTAACCAAAAAAACGTTGAGCGTACAAAGGAATGTGGCTGAAGTACCACATTAACCACAAGCTACAGGCAGCTTGTTAACAATTGGTTAAACAACACCAAAAAACTAATACTAAAGCACTCTTCTACAATAAGACATAAATGCAACATTAGCAAAGACCATCAAGAAAATATCTTGAAACCACGCGACCATCTCTTCATTCCAACAGCAGCAAAATGGGAGCAAAGGATCCAAGTAAAGCCGCCTCCTTAAAAAACCTTTACGAGAAAAACCCAATGGGAAAAACCCTGCAAAGGAAAAAAGAGTACGACCCTTACCCGACACTCCTATCATGATCAATACACATCTTAGGGATTTTCCAATCTTCAAGAATCACTAGCGACGCCGAAGAAATCTTATTAAATTTAAAAGCAATAAGCTTAAGCCGAACCATGTCGTAGATAGAACTCACAAGCTTATCTACCGTCAAAGACTTCTTGTTAAAAAGTCTATTATTTCGCTCCCGCCAAAGAAAATAAGCCGAGGCCGCTAACACAACTCGAGTAATAATACTAATAACCGTACAACCCTTAGCCAAGGGTGTAATAAACGCCACAATGTCACTCATCCGAGGAGGAATATTTTGCATACCACACCTATCTCGCAATTGTAACCATACCTGAGTAGAATAAGAACATTCAAAGAAAATATGATTATGCGAGTCAGGAACCTGATTACACATGGGGCACATAAGAGAAGATAGATCAACATTAGGACCAACATCCCATTGCTTAAGGCGATCTTGCGTCTTCAATTTTTGCTTCATTACTAACCACAAATGGATCGCATGTCTAGGAATACAATGTGGAAACCAAACAACATTAAACCAACCAACATTATTAGCCTTCACTCGTATAGACTCCCACGCAATAGCCACAGAAAACGGTCGGAGAATACCATTATGGTCCCGCAAAACCATACTATCTCTACGATTATCACAAAGCATAGGAACTGGAATAGACACAATATACGGGAATCTATCATACCAATCCAACGACCATCTCCAAGCTCCATTCAGGATTAAGTCCTTTACCTTGTCCGATAACGCAAACCCTGACCGATTAATATGTCGAACCGAAATAGTATCCCGAATCGGGCATTCAGCGGCCCATTTATCAAACCACATAGAAGTATCTCTACCATCATGGATTTGGTGCCAAAAAACGGACGAATCATTGTCCTTAGCTGGAGTAGCTTTCGCCAACACCAACTCACATCACCGATACAAGGAACGTCCCAAAAACTTCTACCTTTCAACTTATAGTCATAAATCCAACGCACCCATAAGGAATCTCTTTTAGCAAGAATACTCCATACATGCGACGTCATTAATGCAGTATTAAATTCGTCAAGTCTACGTATACCAAGACCACCTTCATTCAGAGGCTTACAAATAGTGTTCCAGGCAACTTTGGCATTACCCCGCTTCATCTCTCCTTGACACCATAAAAAACCACGCATAATCTGTTCAAGCTCATTAATAATTCTAACAGGAAGTATAAAAATAGACGCCCAAAAAATATGCATAGATGAAAGAACAGAACGAATAAGTTGCACTCTCCCTGCAAGAGAAAGAAACTTATTACGCCAGTCATTAACCCTATTTTCAAGCTTCACAACCAAAATTTTGCAATCACGGTACCGAAGCTTTGAAGAGATAAGGGGAACTCCAAGGTACCTAACAGGTAACATTCCTTCAGCAAAAGGCGTAAGATTAAGGATACCAGATTTAATTCCACTAGGAACATTACAAAAATAAGCTGTACTCTTAGGAATACTAGGCACCAATCCTGAAGCATTCTTGAATTCCTCCAACGTATCCATAAGAACAGAAACAGAACCCAAATGACCCCTTGAGAGAAGAAGCAAATCATGAGCAAAACAAAGATTTACTAACCGCTGCTTATCACACTGATGATGGTATCGAAACTCCTCAGCTGTAGCAACCCTTCTTTGTAACATAAGCGTTAATACTTCCATAACAAGAGTAAATAAATAAGGAGATAGAGGATCCCATTGTCGCAGCCCCCGTTTACCATTAAACCAACCATAAAGATTACCATTAGTGCATACCGAATAAGATGTGGTAGAAACACAAACCATAATCTAATGAATCATAGTAGGATGAAACCCAAACCTAACAAGAACATCTCTAAGGAAACTCCAATCCACTGTATCACATGCTTTCTGGATATCAATCTTAAATGAGCATCTAGGCGGACCAAAGTTACGATGATGGCTTCTCATTAACTCTTGCGTAAGGAGAATATTATCTGAAATTCTTCTGCCCGGAACAAACGCAGTCTGATTAATGCTCACCAAATCACCAAGATCACCTTTAATACGATTAGCAATAATCTTGCTAATGCATTTAAAACTAACGTTACAACAGGATATCGGACGGTAGTCATTAATAACACTCGGAGTGGATACCTTAGGAATTAAAGCAATAATAGTATGATTAACTTCCCGAAGCAATTTACCATTACGAAAGAAATCCTTAATAGCACATGTGAAAGTATCCCCCACCGTATCCCACGCCTTTTTGAAAAAAGCAGTTGTGTATCCGTCAGGATCCGGGGCTTTATCATCAGACATAGAGAATAAGGCACTCTTAATCTCCTCATCAGAAACCATACGAACCATGGATAAAGCCTTGGCACCGTCAAGAATATTAGTAAACAAATTATGAGAATCAATAGGAATAGTACTACCTTCGACTCCAAGAAAGTTCTGATAATGAGAAACAAATGCATCCGAAACCACACCACCTTCATGAATAACATTAGACATATCCTTAACCATATCAATCCTGTTTCGAGCATTTTTACTTAATATTATGAAAATATGCTGAATTAGAATCGCCCACTTCCAACCACTGAATTCTAGATTTCTGTCTCAAAAAGCGTTCCTCGTCTATAATAGCTTCCTTGAACGCAAGTAATAAATGAGCATGATCTTCCCGAATTGACGCATTAGATGGATTTAAATCAATAGCATGTTGAATCTCATCCAGTTCATCACGAAGCACATTGACACGCGTATGCAAATTACCTTGTTCATGCAACAACTTACGCAACAAAGTTTTAAGACCCTTAAGTCTTTTAACCATTTGGAACATCGCACATCCATGAACCTCCAACTTCCAGCCATTTGCAACAATCTCCTTAAACCTGTCCTTATGCACAAGAATATTAAAGAATTTAAATGGCTTAGGTTTAGGTTTAGACACATTAGGTAACCGAAGCACACATGGGGAGTGATCCGAAATCCTATAAGGCTGAAATATAGAAAAAGAACCAGGAAAATCATCCAGAAACTTCGAGTTAGACATAATTCTATCATTTATTTAATAATACCATCATCACCATTAGGCTTCTCATTCCAAGTGAAATGAAAACATGTAGCATTAACATCAGTGACCTCCATACTCCGAACATAATCTTTAAATTCACGCATAGTAATGTTCGGTCGATACCCGCCACAAGAATGGTCTTCAAGATTAAGCGCAACATTAAAATCACCAAGAACAACCCAAGGTTTATCCCACATAAAAGAAGCATGCGCAACAAGATTACTCCACATAACACGTCTATCTTGATAAGCATTATCCGCATAAACAAAGGAACAAAACAATGTTCGATTATCCAAGCGAGTATTGATTTGACAATCCATAACCTGATTTGTAAGAGACATAACCTTAACATCCACATTATCATCATTCCAACCAAGAATAATACGCGTACCTTTAGAGCAAATACCCCCATTCGACGTCCACTTCCAACGACGACAAATTTTCTTACAAACATCAAAAACACAAGTAGCATCAACATGAGATTCTAACACAACACACACACTCAAGTTATTATCACGCACAACCTGACGAACCTCCTTTTGTTTAAGGGACTGGTTCAAGCCCCTTATATTCCATGAGGCGATACTAAACATTAAAAACATTAGGATCAAGAGTACTTGCCCCTGTTATTGGATTCATGATATTAATCGACTCATCGTAAATGTTTTCCACAAATTCATCATCATCTGCATCCTGCTCAACTGCCAAACCAGATAAAGCCGAAAAAGCATTTGAAGTAGAGACATCACTAGTAGATTTACCTTTATCTATCACTGGTTGTGGACTCGTAGTAGTAGTGTTACCCGTTTGCAACTGCGCCTTTGGACTAAGACGTCCTCCATTATTCGAACCAGAAGTCGAGGCTTTCGGTTTATAATTAAACTCTTTTGCAACATGAAATCCCTTAGCAACAGAAACACCTCTTGGAATAGTATTGTTAACCTTTTTTTTGTTTCGTTTTCTATTCATCACCTGTTGAAATCCATCTTTATCCACATTAGAGCCACTAGCTCCAGCATTAGTAGAACTCGTAGGTTTAGTCTCTACTATAACCCTTTTGGGGCAAGTACTCAACGTATGACCAAAACACTTGCATGTTTCACAGCGTGGGGGATTCCATTCATACTCAATATGAAGAACTTCTTTAGTATACTCATCCCCTTCAAGAGCTGGAATTCCAACAGTTAGCGTCTCCAAAAAAATCAGTTTTAGCATCAACCTCAATGAGGCATCTAGCGAAGCTACAACGACCCCATGAATCCTTACACATTGTACTCGTATAAGCATCCAGCATGACCGGTTTGCCAATATAACTAGCAATAAGACTCAACCCCTCCTCATCAAACACTTGTAAAGGAACATCATGGAGTTTAACCCAGACCGGCACCGTAGTTAGTTCCTCCTTCTTAGGGCTTGTTTGCACCGACCACTTCTTAAGTATGATAGGAGAATTTTTTATCATCCATGGACTCCCTCTAGGACCGCTTCCAATCCAGCCAGAGTATTAAATTTGAAAAAGAAGAACCCTTTTTCATTCATCATAATCTTATGTAATCCATGCTTAGCCCAATTACTAGTAACAAAGTATTCCACCACCAGGAATGCAAGCCTTTTCCCAATAAAGTAACCATACAACATATTCTCATACCTAGCATTCATTTTAGCCACAACCTTTCGCGGTATTGAAATGTTGACACCATCATACAACTTCTCAGCCATACGGTGTCCAAAATCCGAACTCCCATTAGTCATAGGAGTCATAACACCTGCATACGTGCTGGTAGAATTCGAAGGCTTAGACCAGAATTCAGCATCATTGATTCCCTTATTCACATTAGGTTCAACCCCTTCAAACCCATCATCTAGTAATTTAAATACCATCGGAGTTGACACACTAATCGTACTCACCAATGGGTCTTCTCTAGGTTGCCTTTTAGTAACAAACGTATCAATAGGAGGAGATGAAACCCTAGTCATAGTTGTCTGTAATCGTTTTTCGTTAGCAATAATCTCAGCCTCAAAACCACATAACAAGTTAATGATTTCCTTAGCTCTCTGATTAGAAACCCACGCCCAGCAACTAGATTTCATCTTAATCTCATACGCAAACACACCAATCTCCTGAACCGTGTTTAACGTAACAGCAAGTAACTTCAATACCTCGGACAAATTACCATGTTGCATGCCATTAATAATGGCAGCCGTAGCAACCAGTTCGTCATTTGTTTTATTTAGCGACTCCATGTAGAACTTTAAGCAAAAAACCTAAATACCAATCCAGAAAATACGAACCCTAAAAAAACCCTAATAAAAAACGAGTAGCCCAGCGAACGAAAAATTGAACAAAAAAACAATGAAACAATGATTAACGTCACTATCATACGTATTTAATAAGGATATACACCGACCAACAATATTAATAAGAACAGAAACCACTTGCCGACAAGAAAAAACAAAGAACACAACAACCAATAGCTTTTAAACCAATTGATCAAATAAAAAATTATTTAGATCGAGAACCAATCAGAGGTTAGACGAAAAAAAAACAAGGTTTAAATGATTGCATGATTAAAAACCATAAGAGTTGAATCTTTGGTAAAAAAGATTCTTGCCGCCATAGATGTTTCTAAGGGTTTTTTTTAACCCAATGTGTGAGACTTTGACAAGACAAAGATCCCAACACACTAGTAAGAGCTCCCAACCCTCCAACGAGAGGTCAAGGGCTCGAAACCAGGCTGGGGGAGTTTTTGCTTTTTATCTTTTTTTCTTTGTTTAGTTTTGGTATCACAGGCAATGAAATCCAATACTAAACACTAAATCACGACCAAAAACAATAAATTACACCCAATATATGGGTTTTAGTTCACACAGTTAACACACCCCAAACAAGCAGGTGCTTTCTTTGGTATCTTTGGTTCCTTTTTACTTTGTTTGGTTTGCACATACCACCAACACAACCTCAAATCACAAACACAAACTAAACACACTAACACGCCTCAAATTACCCATTCATAGTCCAACAGAGACCTCCAAATGCCACTTTTAGTGTTCTCTCTCTTTTTTATATTACTTTGGGTTTGCTGTATGGTTTTGCTTATTTGGTGTTGGTACACAGGCCTCAAATAAGCTTCTGCTTATTTGGGATGCACATATAAGCATAATCAAATCACAAATAAACAAAAGATTAAGCATAGATAAGCAATTTAAACAAACAGCGGGTGGGTCACAAAAACAATAGCAGACCACTTGCTGATCTTTTTAACCTATTGGTTACTTTTTCTTTCTTTTTGGTTATGCTGTTATCATAGTCCCCAAATTCAAACACAATCACTAAACACCACCAACTTATCATCAAAACACCCATAAATTATATAATCAAAGAACTTGCAGTTTACTTTTATCTTGGTTATCTTTTTGGGATCTAGGTTGCTGTTGGCATATGAATACAAAGCACATGCACCACACAATTCCTTTCTTTCTTGTTTACTTACTTTCGGGGCGCAAATGCGCAAAACATACACCTAACCCTACAAACAATCTTAACAAATCAGCAAACACAAACCCCTTTTGACATCAAATTTCAGACAGTGGGAATGCTTGTTTAACTTTAACAGAATTTATGAAACTAAAAAACTTTAAACATTCAACTAAAAAAAAACTTTAAACATTCAAGAAATACTGAGTCTACCCTAATTTCACTCAACTGGAACAAGAACAAGCACTTATGAACATACTAGCAGATTATGGTTCAAAATTATGGGAGATAGGCGAAAACTTAAAAAATTATGCAACTCTTGATTACTCAACTATCCTAATCAAATTAGTCTGCATTTACAAAATACCCCAACCCCTATAAATCTTTGCAGGCTCAAGATCACTCAAGTTTGAATGTCACTCACACTCTCACACCTAAACCAAACAAACACCATAAATAAAAAAACATAGACTTGGACTTTATGTATAACAGATTATCACCAAACCCACAAAAAAATTCTTTTATGTTAAACCTACAAACCCTTTGTTAAAAACCAACTAATCTAAACCTCATAATGCTGTGCAGAGTACAACTTAGTCCTAGGTTGAGTTTTCTACCCTGAACCCAACGTTCCCAAACACCCCTTATCTTTAATATTAGCTAATTTTACACAGCAAAAGTTTAATAAACTCCTAAAAAACTTAAGCTGATTACTGAAGCAAACAAGTTACCACTCAATAAGCATGATTCAACACAAAACAAGCATATTTATAGCATGAACACCAAAATCATCTTGCATATATTTCAAGACAGAAAAATAAATAAAAAGTAGGATGAAGGACTCACCTCTAAGGTGTACATCCACACCTTTGAGTGTTAGATCTCATGTGTAAGCACATACACAAGCACTCCAAAAACCTGTGAAATCACACAAACACAAACAAACAATTACATTATTTCAAGTTATCGACATTGAACAATCAGATTTTGTTTACTTCTCTTTTTTTTCTTCAAAAACTTTTCTCAAAAACTTAAACCACTTAACCTTTTGAAAACTTAATTCAAACATGAACTTTCATAACAACAACAGTGACTTTGGGAACCAAATTTTCTTTACCAGCTTTAAAAAAAAATGTAAAATGGGATTACAAGATTGGTTTGAACAAATTATATTTTTTTGGAACTCAAAATTTAGCTAAGAGAAATACCAACTTTACTAATTGAAAAAGGAATTACAAAACCTTTAAAAGAAAATCACAAACTTTTTATTGAATAAAAGGAATTACAAAATCTTTGCTAAAAACTGGAAAAAGGATAAAAGGTAAAACCTAATGGCTTTATATAGCAGCCTACATCTTCTAGAAACAAAAAGAGAAATGCTAAAACCCTAACAAAATGATTTCCAAATTACCCTTGTGAGATTGAATTCGAAAATTGGTCAAAGAAGGATCATGTGATCATCTGCCATTCCAGCTGTAATCTTTTGATCTAAACCCTTGAAAATTGCTTTAGGAGCACGAAAAACAACTGGAGCCCTTGATTCTCTGTTGTGCCTTTGTCTTCTTCTTCACATGGGAGCAGGGGAGGGGACAAGGGGTCACATGGGAGTGTCTGGGGGAATCTTGGGATGGGTTTAGGTTTAGTGGATGGTTAATCATCATTCTAGAGTAGGTGCAGATTAATCACTGATTAATTAAAAAGTTCATGATCTAGGGTTCTTGGGTTAGTAATTAAGGGTTTTGATCTGTTATGGTTGGGAGTGGGGTGTTTAGGTGCTAGATGTCATATTTAATAACGATTTAAATCTTAATTAATATTAAAAGTAACGTGTTAATTATGGGTTGGCTTTTTGGTTTTGGGTTGGGTTTGGGTAATGGTGACGTGGAGGGGGCTGATTGGTGGGTTGTGGGTTATGGGTAAATGGTTATGTTGCTGGGTTTGTTGGTTAGATAAGTTTTAGCTTTCGTAATTCTGGTTCCTCCCTGTTTTCAACATACCTATAGCATCTTCCATCCAAGGTCCTACTGCTTTTCACAGACAGTCCTTTAGTAATTTCACAGTTATTCCTTGTGTTCTTTCAAAGGATTTAATGTGAAACCTTCTTAACTTCAAGGGTTGATTATGCCTAATCATCAAACTTAAGGGTTATAACTTGTATCAATTGATTCCTCAGGGGTTATACTTGACAAGTTGCAAAGTTGAAGGGCCAAACTTGTAAATCTTTAATTCTTAAGGGACCAAATATGCCAAATCTTCAAACTTGAGGGTCTTTTTTGGAAAATTCAACATATGGGTCGGGTTCATTGTGTGGCTTCGTTTCCCGTGTTTGTTTTTGTTTGGTTATTATGCCCGTTTGTCTTTTTCTCGATATCTATACCTAAATACACATTGAACAAACACAAGCATATATTTGGCACTTTTAATGATATCTTAACCGTTTTAAGCCCGTTTTGGACGATGAGACTATGTATAAATGCAATCTCATCATGACGTGTACGGTTACTCCACCTTAAGGAGCTTGTTGATTTGTGAACTCTCCAGTAAAGAGTACTCGAGGATTGGAGTAGGAACGAGGAGTGAGCTTCATTTCCGAACCACTATAAATCCTTGGTGTTTGGTTTGATCTTTCTTTTCCTTATCTCTTTACATTTTTTATTCTTTACTTGCATATACTTGTGATTATTAGTTTAGTTGCAGTATCCATTGTCCATATTGTGTATAAGAAGATTTCACATATTTTCTTAAGTCTAAGTTTTTGAAAAGGATTTTTTTAAAACCCTTATTTAACAAGTAAATTTAAGAAACTATTCAACCCCCCTTCTAGTTTCTACAATTGGTATCAGAGCGGGTTGCTCAAGCGTTTTTTAAATATATTGTATTTTAAAACTTGAATCGATCTATGGATTCCAACAAGTACCTAGAAGGGCAATCTATGCAAAGACCATCTATTTTTGAAACCGATAGTTTTATTTATTGGAAAAATAGATTTGAGACTTATGTGAAATCAAAAGATTTAGATCTTTGGCATGTTATTACTAATGGTGAATTTTTGCCTTATCAATATAATGAAGTTTCTAAAAAGAAATAGTTAGTTACTTTTGATAATTTTAATGATGACACTAAGAAGAAACTTTGCTAAAAATAATGAGGCTAAAATGGTGATTTATAATGCTTTACCTAAGAAAGAGTATGAAAGGATTTTCATGTGTAAAACCGCTAAAGATATTTAGAACACTCTTTTAGTAACCTACCAAGGTAATAGCCAAGTTAAAGAAAGCAAAATCGATCTTCTTGTTCAACAATATGAACAATTTGTCATCTTAGAAGATAAAACTATTGATAGCGATTTGCTAGGTTTAATACTATTATTACTAGTCTAAAAGCACTTGATGAAGGTTTTTCTAGCAAGAACAATGTAAGGAAGTTTCTTAGGGCGTTGCATCCAAAGTGGAGAGCTAAAGTCACGACGATTGAAGAATCAAAGGACTTTACAACATTATCACTTGATGAACTTATTCGCAACTTAAAAGTTCATGAAATGATAATTTTGAAGGACTCGGAAATGGTGAAAACCAAGAGTGTAAGAAAGTCTCTAGCACTAAAGGCTAGATAGTGCAAAGTGACCATGATAACTCATCTTCGGATAGTGATGATGAGGAATATGCTATGTCGGTTAGAGACTTCAAGAAGTTCTTCAAATGGCGAGGTCAACATGTAATACAACCAAGAAACGACAAGAAAGTCTTCTCTAAAAACCGATTTGTCAAGAATGACAAAGGTGATAGGAAATGCTTTAGATGTGGTGACCCAAATTATTTCATCAGTGAATGTCCCAAGCCATCTCGTGACAAGAATCACACGGCTTTGGAGCGACAGTGGTGAAGAATGTGACGACGATGCTAAAGACGAGAAGTGTCTCATGGCTCACTCTTCCAAAGAGGTACATTCTGAAAATGAATACTATAGCAATGATAGTTCTTCTATAGATGATTTAGAATTAGAAGGTCAATATAATAACCTATACAAACTAAGTCTAAAATTCATTAAAAAGAACAAATTGCTAAACTCAACCAAGCTTGGAAATGAGATTAGTGAGCTACGAGATAAATTAGCTAAGCTTGAGAAAGTAAAGAAGTTGATTCAGATTGTCTAAATTGTGAAAGTCTTAGACAAGAGAATGAAGTTCTCAAGAGCACCTCCAATAACTTGGAAAAGTTCATGAAAAGTACTAGTGCTCTTGACGATATGTTAAGTTAACAAATTCATTCTAGGGAAAGACTTAGATTGGGATTTAACACTAATGAAGCATCTACTAGTAAACCAAAACAAGTTAGGTTTTCTGAAAAACGTCCCACTGCCCGCGGTTCTCCGAAATATGGGGCGGTTCCATATCAATATGGAACCGCAGGTTGCATTAAGGAACCGCGGACCTAAGACGAGTTTTGTGAAAATTCTTAACTTTCTAAAAAGTCTATTTTAGGTAAAGGGACAAAACATCTTGTTGTTAACAATGTTAAATTACCTATAACGGATAAAAAAGAACTTGATAAATTCTACAAGCCTTTAAGTTAACCTTTAATAGGAATGAGAAATTTATCAAGACAATCATCTACTATGTTGATCCCTTTGAATAGATCTATATCTTGTTAAGGATTTGTACAATAGCTTGTAATCAAACTAGAGCACTTGAGAGACTCTTACTCAACTAAATAAGTTATGCGGAATCTAACTTATAAAGCAAAGAAGAACAAAATTACTCTAACTATTCGATCTTCTATTAATCGACTTTGGAAAAAGGTACAAGAAACTCATGGTACCTATGTTCCTATAGTGCAAGGAACCATAGAATATTCTATTATGATAAGTATATCACACACGATATATTATCAATATTCTAAACTAGTAAGTATATCACATAAGATATACTCTAACTATAACTATAATATATCTTTACCGAAGATATATTCGTCTTTATCAACTTAGCAGTACTTACATTAATACTAACGATACTTGACATATACCGCGTTAACACTAACGGTACTTGCTAACTCTAACAATACTTGTACTTGTACTAACGGTACTTGGTACTTTACAATAATTCCCAACAATCCTCCCCTAAACAAGAATGATAACTTGTTGTCTTCTTGTTTCTATGTGTGTTGAATGTATAAAAATACATGTCTTCAAACTTTACTTTAAACTTGGATTGAACTTGGTAATCTTGTATTTGTATACCAACTGAATGTATCCAAACACTTTATGCAGATCTTCTTCTGATGAACTCCAAATCTTCACAAATTTCATTTTTGTCTTCAAAATATGATCTTCTGTGTCTTTTGAATATTCTTTGCAGCAACTATATTGTCTTGATACATAAAACTCTTGTCATCTTCAAGCTTGTGAACCAATAATCTTTCCCTATTTGATGATAAAATCAACTTCTTTGTGATATTCTTAAGCTTCAACATACATGAATCTTATTGAACATGCTTGTTTATGAATCAACATTCCTGCTTGTATCTTCTCACCTAAAATAAAACGGTTAACAACAAACCAATCTGTATTGGCATCATGATTTTTAGCAAATCATCAACTATCAATGGATTTGATTATTCTTTACCAGTTATCCATACACTCTAGAATAGCCAATACTTTATTCATAAAGAATAAGGTGTACTGATAACCCTATAATTTTTGGTAAATTGTCAACCATTTAACAGATTTGATAGTCTTTACCTAGAACCATTTGAACTAGGACTAGCTAACTCTTCACATCTGAGTATGGTGAGTTAATGACCATGTAGTTTTTAGCAAACTACCAGCTATCAACAGATTTGAGAAGTCTTTACCACAAACCGTTTGCTTATGGACTAGCCCGTTCTTATGTGTGTTAGACATGGTGAACTTAGAACCATTTATGAAGTGTGACTGAAAGTCAAACACTTAAGGATCCTTTTCAGCTTCTTCTTCTTTTTCCAAATCCTTGAGTTGCTGTTTGATCATCCTGATCAACTCTATAACACCTTTTGACTCCTCTAAAACTTCTAGTTGTTGTTCCAACATTCTTTCTAACAACCTTCTTCCAAAAGGATATCTTTTCTCTTGAAACATATAATATGTAACATCATCTACATCTAGTGTGTGTATACCACATGATCTATAATATCTCTAGTAAGTAGGAACCTGATTCTCTAAATCCTTTAATAGTTGTTGATCACAGTTGTGTGATACATAAACTTCAATTCACGAAATAATAGTGATACTTCTTATTTACCCTCACTTCCACCTTGAACAAATCTGTGAAGATCTTGAATGTCTTGTCTATTAAGAATATGAAGAATATCTTCTAATAACCTGAACATCCTAAATTTACCATCTGTCCTGGTTATTCCATGAGCTTCCAATCCTTATTTTGTAGCTACTGTCCATCTTATAATTGATGAACTCTTTCCAAAGATCTATGCATTGATCTTCAAATTTTACTATCTTCAAGTGCTTTCTACAGCTCTCATCATCATCACTATCTTCATTTGTAGATTTTACCTTATTCTTTGCTTCTTGCTTTTTCTTGGTTTTTATCATTTTCTTTTAATATCTTTGGAGATTCCTTCTATTTCAATAGATCCTTCCTCCAAGTCGGTATGTACCGTTTCTCCATCTACTGTTGACTGAGTATGTACTGCTTGTACATTTTCAGTTTCTTCAACACCTTGAGCTTTATTTCCCTCATCCAATACTTGAGCAGTCTTTGCTTCCTTTGAAATCCCCTTCACCTTTTTGTTCTTCCTAGCATAAGTAGTCTTGATGGGTGGAGATGTTCCTTCTTGTCTAGCAGTACTTGCATCATCAAGTCTGAGGGTACTTCCGAATTTCCTTTGTTGTTGTAAGTGTTTCTTGACATCTCCAATGTCTTTTTTAACCTTCTCAGATCCAATCTCAACAAAGTTTAACTTGCTCCTTTTTTGTTGCTCATACAAAGTCTTGATTTCATCAAAGCTCTTCCTGACTAGCTGTGCATGAGTGAAATGTTTAACCTTTTTGAGGTAGGACATCATTTGATTCCTAAGTTGAGTAGTTGTTGGAGGCTTGATTCTTTCTCTTCTTCTCTTTTCAGCAAAGAATCTTTGTTGCTCCTTGACTCGGTCATCAATCAATCTATCCTTTTCTTCCTTATCATATGCATCTCTCTCTTCAGCTATTAAGGACTCAGCTAGAAGTTCACTTACCTTTAGTTCAGCTTGAATTATGTTATATTCTTCAATATTCCATTCTTGTTGTACCCTTTGTGCTTCAAACAATTGTTGCTTAGATGCAAGTTCTTCCTGTTGCTGTACTTCATGGAGTCTTGCTTGTAGTATGAAAGATACTTCTTCATCATGCTCAATTTGATAAAATTTATCCATGACTTTGCTGATATCATCATCTAAATCACTTTCTACTTCTGATTCAGACTGCAACTTCTTCTTGCCCTTATCCTTTGGATCAATCTTAGGTAACTTCTTTAATAATCTTGAGGATCTTCTTTCTTCATCCTCATTAGGTTGTTGACCTGGTATAATAATACCTTTTGTAGTGGGCTTTGAAGTTTTTACTTTCTTTCCTTTGTCTTGAACTTGGCTGGAATGATTTGATTGTTGTGTCTTCTTTTCCTCTTCTGCTATCCTAGCTGTTAGCCTCAAAATATTGAGTCAAACAATAATTTTCGATCATAGGTTTATTATGTATCGTATTTTAGAACTTGTAATAGGTAGTAGGTTAGTCGTGTTTTACGGGCTTAACTTTAAGTTAAAAATTCATGTTTAAAGGAACTAAAGCCTAAAAGGAAAGCCCGACCCATTAATATATAGCCCAAACAAGCCCGCATGTGGGTGGACTATTCATTCTCTCTCTAATCTGATATTCCCAAGTTTCCAACCATTCTCTCTCTACTTTCTCTCTCTAGAATTCATCTACTTTTCAACTAACTTTCTTCTTTATTTCTTAATCTATAATCATATATTATGGGACAACAATTGGTATCAATCGCCACGGGGTAGATTCGTGATTGGTTTTGGTCTTATTCTTGATTTCGTGAGTTTTTGTAGCTTAACACCTCTCGCCTCGATTTTATGTTTTTGTTTTCGTGGTCCAAGTCTTCATAGATATCTCCTACATAGTTGTGGTAGGGAATTGGGATAGTTATCTTGGTTAAAAGGCAAAATTTTGGGCGTTTGGCTTGATTTTGGTGAAAAAGTCTTGAAAAAACCGTTTTTTGTCCGAGATCCGATTTTGGTGAGATATTGCGGAATTGAATAATTTTCATATTGCGGAATTGAATAATTTTTTATATTGCGGAATTGAATAATTTTTCATATTGCGTAATTGAATAATTTTTCATATTGCGGAATTGAATAATTTTTCATATTGCAGAATTGAATACTTTTTCATATTGCAGAGTTGAATAATTTTTCATATTGCGGAATTGAATAATTTTTCATACTGCGGAATTGAATAATTGTTCATATTGCGAAATCGAATATTTTGATATTGCGAAATCGAATGTTTTGAGATTGCGGAATTGAATGTTTTGTGGATTGCGAAAACATATCTTTTTGGACATTGCGAAATCATATCGATTATTCAAAAATCTTACACATTGCGAAATCATATCCATTATTCCGAAATCTCAACATTGCGAAATCATATGTCATGACCATTGCGAAATCACCATTATTTTTTATCAAAGCATTTTTAGACTTAGCCAGTATCTAGACTAGTTTCGGAACATCGTTTTCAAAAAAAAAGAGTTAAAATTTTCCCGTGAAGTTAGTTCAATTTTTTCGTACACTAGTTTTAGGCTATTTCTAGCTCGATTTTAAAATTTGGCGATTAAAATTTTTTGGGTCTACCGTTATATCAGACTGGGGAATTTATTGTCGGACTGAAGAAAAATTGCAATTTTCGGAATTTTAACCACAACACAATCACACCATATCTACTTAAGATTCAAAGTCACGTCATCAACTAAGACACCATCATCATGGAAAAGAGCAATGCGTGTTCAGACTTAAATGACGTAGAGATGGAACGACTACAACATCAGATATGTATCTTGAGAAAAAACTCCATGGACGGTTTTAGAGTCCTTCATGAGTCTTTTAAGGACATTTCAAAAGTCTTGATCGAATTAGGTGAATCCACTAGCACATTCAGAAAAACATTCACAAATGCCATGGATAAACTTGAAGCACAACTTGTCAACGAAAGAATCATTGCTAGTCAATGCAAGACCACTTTCACCGATCTCAAGACGACGTTTGAAAAGACATTTACTTCTGAATTCATCAAGTCTTCGCGTACAAAGGACTGCTTCAAGAGAAATAATGGAATGGATGCTTTATCATATAAAGATATGATAACCAGCAACATAGACTTCATTGTAAAATATGCGAACCTCACCATACAGACGAAACAAAAAAATAATAAAAGGCTCAATACAAGTTGTGGAATAGCATCAGATATTGAGAACACAAACAGCTCTGGCAAAGAAAGCAACAGCTCTGGCAAACAAGGCACAGACTCTGAAAATGTCATCAACAATACACCTTCCTACGATAATGGTCCTGTTTTTAATTTTGATCCATTGGACGAGGTACACAATGATGAATACAATGTGTTTGGCTGTAACACCCCCAAATATTCATGTTTCAAATCAACGAAAGAGTCGTTGGTGTTATGGGATAGCACATTACTCAAATCACAGACAACGCTTAAACAATCGCGTCGTTTAATAATAAAGCATTTTCCATTCATGAATGTCAAATTACATAGGTCCTCAGGTCATAATATGTCATACAAATCTACAAAACATTTGAATGGAATTTTTTATTTTAATGCGGGCCATAAATTCTTGTCGTCTTCCCGAGAATTACCTTCAAGTACCTGAGATAAAACATGTTAAAAGTCAGCGAAACACCGAGTGAATCCATAGAGTTTAATAAAAACCATTAATATATATATAACCGGTATATAATCATTACCGAAAATCATTTTGTACAATTCTTTGTCGTAGGCTATAAAATAGGCCAAAGACATTTTATACGAATCTTTGTCGTAAATCATAATATAGGCTTTTGCCTTCAAAACCATTATACGAACCATTGTCGTAAAAAAATCATACAATACCTTTTATAACGTTGTATAGAGTTTAATAAAAACTGTTATGTAAAAATGGTTATGTAAAACCAAAACACGAACATAATATCAGTAATAAGACCCCATATTGCTAGTCAGGCAATATATTATAATTCAATTCTCATATCAGTATTTTCATTATTGGATTATTATAAGCCGCATGACATTGTTACTTTTCTATAACATATATCGGGTAGCTAACCCATAATTCCTTTGCCCATCTAAAACAACGTGTCGTCACAATAATCACGCTTATATAAATCTTCTCATACATAAATTTGCTTACCAATTAATGTGGCACAACGGGGATCAACTGTCAAGGCGCGAACTGGGGTGATCTTCCCCAAATAGTACTATTATATGCATAAGCGTCTACCAAATCCCGGTAGTTCACAATTCATGCTAATGGGACTTTTACTGACATAACCTAACTAATATAATCCATTTCATTTCATTCACTGGGTCATATAATCATTCGGGTCCATATCAATCAGCATACAATCGGGACAACTGGTGTCCTATTTTTATTAAAACTAGCATGTTATCTCCCTCGCGGGTTTATAAAACATTTCATAAAACATTTTAAGAGTGCGAGGCTATGAACTCACATTGGTGTGGGAAGGCGGGTTATCGGCAGTTAGGTTGTATAGTACGTGCCTCGATCACGGAAACCTATACATATAATACTCGATCTTAGACTATCGTCAAATAACTTTATAAAAGTTGTTATGTATATGTAATGATGTCATAACATGATGATCAAGTGGGGTTTTACTTCCTTATATAATACTACTAGTTGTTTAGTATTAGTTAACTTAGGCTTATCATACTAGTTACACTAGTTTTAGCCCATTTACACATTAAGGCCCAATAAGCCCATTAAGAGTCCAATATCATTTTATTAGTCCATTTATCTTTTTAAGACCATGCCCATACTCATATGTTGGGCCCAAGTGGGTTAAGCCCATGAGTAAGTCCAATAACATTTAACCAAACTAGTTGGGCCTAGTGGTCCAACAAGGCTAATTTGGCCCATTATGGTCCATAAGTTACAAAGCTCGGTTTTGTTGATTTTTACTTGTAAAATATTTTTACATATCAGTATATGTTCTATAAAAATGTTACATTATACGGGTCCGACCATCTAAGTTTTATTAGGTAAAAACGCTACCTTTTCGGTTTTAGCCGAAATACGTAAAATTTTTATATAGTTAGTAGTTTAGAAAAGCTAGTTGTGTATCTTGTTTATAAAATGTAATATTTGTGCACTATAATTTATATAGTTATTTTATATTTTTTATTACCATATATTAATTTTTATACACTTGTTATATATAATTATTTATTTCAAGTGGCACTTTATTATTGTATACTTTTATTAGAAATCTGTGTTCATATTCTCAGTCCACTATTTTGATCATATCTAGAGTTCTACAAGGAGATAGAATCCCAAATTTTTGCTGTATATACTACATGATATGTGCTACAAATAACTCTTTCATAGCTCCTGCTCAATCAGCCTCTAAGTATTTTTAATAATTCGTCCAAAACAGACCAGCCAGATTTGTATCTCAATAGTATTTTGGCCATATCTTGCTCATTTTTAACATTCCATTGAGTGGCTAATTCACCACTTGTGTAAAAATAAATTATCTATCTGCATATTTAATAATACAAGACATTTAACCAAGTTAAGATATTGAAACTTACTGTTTTATACAGCCTGTGTGACTTACCATGATTTTAACATTTTTACTTGTTGATTTTAATCTTTTTATCCTAATCTAGTAACACAAAATCCCCATGCAATCACTTGATCATCATTCATAGATCTATTAAATATATATTTTTGAAGAAAATAGATGAATACATATACAAAACAATAGGGTGATAGAAAGAAATTGATCTCTATACCAATCAATATGATGGAAAGGATGAGATTTATGATGAACAAGACTTGGTTTTTGTAACCAAATCTTTAGCTTAACAAGTAAATAGATGAACGGATATTTCATGAATCATAAGCTCACAATATAGTGACTATGAAATGAAATGGAGTTATTTTGGTGTTTTACGTATACGTATACGTATTATAGTAAATCGTATTTTTACGATTTAGGGTTTAGCTTTTAGAGGTCACGGACTATGGATTTAGTCTCGGGAATAATTTACGGGATGGTTTTAAGTCATTTTGGACTTAGTTATTTACTTAATAACATATTTCAAGAGTTTTCATAAAACTGTATATTTTACGTCTTTTACGGTATACGCGTAAATTTAACTAGTTTTACGGTTTTAAGGTTTTGGAGGTTTTAGGAGCTGAAACAAATTAAGGAAAATTAAGGTATTATTAATAAGCTGTTAATTAATAATAAAAAGAAAAATAAAATAAAAACAAGGGGTGTTTAGGTCTGTTGGACGACGTACCAAAGAGGAGGGGAAAAAGGAAAAAAAGGAAATTATGTTTGGGTTGGGCTAGGAAATTACTACGGGTAATTATATAATGTTTTAACTACAATCAAAACACACATAATTTTCCCTGAAGCTCTCGTTTAGCTGCTTCAAGAAGTTTGGGACTTGGATTTGATATGCTTATTGAAGGATAGGACACATGCTAGTAAAATATAGTGTCAAGTAGAAGATGTAAATGTGTAAACTGTTGTGTATATTATCTTTAGGTATTCATTAGGAATAGACACATATATCAATCCTTAGTGACACTCTGATATTCGAATATTTGGAATGCTTATACTAATGTAAAGTTCAATCATGTCGACATTTCATTTATGCATCAGTTTGTTTGTGTTATGATTTTCTTTAAGTTAATCAAGATTACACTTAAATGGGGGAGGATTGTTGGTGATTTTATGTTACCAGTATAATTTAAGTGTAATGGATTTACTTAGTTAACCAATGTGTAATCGTGATAAATGTTCATCAAGTCGGGTTTGTGCGGAGTGCACACTTGTATGGCGTTATTGCGATTATCATACGGGGGCGAAGCCCTCGTGCGACGGGGTTACGGGGGCAGCACCCCTGGTAGCAGGGTCCAAGGCGAAGCGCCCCTGGCAAGGGTCGAGCTTTTTGTTCATATATCTTGTTCATTTTTTGGTTCTAGGTTCATAACAACAAAAGCCTATTAATTGTTCGATTTCTGAGTTTTATCCGATTGGATATTTCGATAGAATCATCGTAATACTTTGATCTGAAAGTGTTTGACACGACTCTCTGATACTGTGATCCACCAAAATTATAACATATTCATGGGTTAATTTCATTGTTCGTATCTTTTGGATTCTAGACTTAGTTTTGGTTTCATATCTATCGAGAGCATTCATGTAGCTATATGGAAGATTTACTTGTGCCGTGGTGGATGAATCATATAATGGTTTGGGAGTAGGAGTATAAGGCTGAGTTAGAATGCTATGAGATTTATATAGAATACCTTTCGGAAAGTGGAAAATAGTAGTCTTCTAAGAAGTACCAAGGTATATATATATATATATATATATATATATATATATATATATATATATATATATATATATATATATATATATATATATATATATATATATATTACACGTTTTAAGTTTATACAAAAAGATTAAAAGTGTAGAAAACTTTTTACAAAAGTTTTAAAACATAAAATCATGGATAAAAAAGCTTTAATGTTGATTGTAACATAAATATAAAAATATGTTTGACGTTTTGTCATTAACAAAACCTTAAGTGTGATTAAACATAAACATCGTTTTAATACGATATACGTATTAACAATCGCCCCCTTTTTGTTGAATAAAAATGTAAACTTATTTTAAGTTAGTGCTTAGGATCAAAATATAAGTTTTTAGAAAAATGATTTTATATTTCTCTTCTTCCCTTTTTTGTCGAAATAAAAATGGAAGGATAGATAGAAATTTTTTTTAGAGATAAATTTAAATAGTAAGAGAGAAATCTAGATCAAAAAATGTGTTTCCATTGCCTCCCCCTCGGTTCATACTCCCCCTAAATGGGACAACCGAGAGACATGGATTATAAAAATCTTGCAAAAAGAGAGTTAGAATGTAGATAGTAGAGAGACAAGTATAAGGAAGACCCAACACATGGTCTTTAAATTACATATTACGACTAAGGAAAAGAATGCATAAAAGTGGACAAATGATGCATTTCATAGAACCCCCTTGATTGATGCCATAATAATCAAGAGAAAATGTTGAGAATGTGCTTGACACCTTATGATACAGACTAGAAAGAAGGTGAAATAAGGCCCGGGTATCTCATGACGAGGATGTTACTAAGATGGTAGGGTGTAGAAGAGCATTAATCCCTTGAAGGATGTTGTTCAGAATGAACCTCATCTCATCACAGAAGTCTGTGATAAGGGTTTGTGTATAGCGACAATGGTCACATACATGCAGTGAGTTGGTGTTTGGGATATCATGGTGTGTTGTTTGGTTAGGTGGAGAAAAATGGGTTTGTGAAGTTATTGAGACATTCCGCCTCACGAAGGTGCATGTTTATCATGTTGGTGAAAGGATAAAGGTGATTGAGCTCATTTTGGTGTTCTTGCCTTTGTTGAGCGGGTAGAAGGACACTTGTAGGAGAACAAGGCGAATGTGTGTATGGAAATGAAGGTCCCATTGATGGTAGTCTATTCTAAGGGGAGTCATTTAGTCCAATGAAAGATGGGATATAGGGAGAGTCTCTCGACGGAAGAGAGAGACCATCAATCGGTTAATAGTATGGAGAAAGGGGTGTTTTGGACAAGTGGACTAAAGGAGTTGGTGAATGATAAGGAGGGATAGGTGCCGAAGCACATGGTGGTGCATCCTCGTCTTCTTCTAAGAAGGTATTTGGTAAAGTTGGGGGTGTTTCAAACAATTCCATAGTTGTATAACGGTGGTTATAGGAGATTTTGAGATGATTGTTGGTGGATGAGTAGGTACAGGAGGTGGAGTTGTAGCTATGGGAGTCTTAGTTGGAGGAGGTGTCGCAGGAGATCTCGAGTGCCATAACATGGTTCTAAGGTTCTGGGGTATTACATCCCGGAGAGGTGAGATATTGTTAGAAAGGGTTTGTTGATGGTGGTGAGTTAGTTTGAGGAGTGATACGAAGACGGATAGTTGTCTTAGAGTTTGGGATGTCAGAAGATTTAGTAATTTTGGTCATGGTGATGTTGGAAGACTTCTGGAGTTGTTGGTGTAGAGAGATGAGTGTGCGAGTTGGTGAGAAAGGAGATGAGATTATGAGAGCTTAAATCGAGATTTTGGATATGGTATGAGTTAATGGAGATGGAGTTGGATTGGGAGGAAGGAAAGCATGATTAGAAGTTTTGATGTGTAGTCTTTATGTTGGAGGGTCGACCAAATAAGAGAAGGAGGAGTCTTTAGGGAAATGGGGTATTAAATAAGGACAATGATGAAAAACTACATGTAATCTGTAGATACACATACCCTGCTTGGAAGGGGTCCCTGGAGGGGTCCGACAACGAACAAGAGAAAGTTTAAAAATTTCTTTGAGAGGGAAATCCATAGACCTTTTTGGTCGGCAGAACCTTTCTAGAAAGGGTCCGATAGGGTCCATGATCTACTGTAACAGACAGCAAATAATGAATAAAATTGAGAATTTCAAGCCCAAAAGTGAATGGTTATGGAAAAGGATGCCGTGGGTCAATATTTCACATGTGTATACTGTAATTAGACTTGTAAAGAACAAGAGAACGAACCTTTTTGCGAGCTAAATCAAGACTTTCCATGTACGAGCAACTAGCACAAGACACATATTATGTGGTACCAAATCCTAGAAACATAATCAATAAACCATACAAGTTAGTGTGCAGGTAGAAAGTAAAGTCACAAACATAAGTGTTAAGTTAATTGTTTACAAACACCATTATTTTTAGAAATCGACCATCGTCCATAAGTACCCATTCAAGCTACCGTTTTGCTAAGAAATCTTCCAAGGCACTTGAACATCCCTTTGTTTTGCTTGAATTCTAGTGAGGCGTTTGAGATTTTGGGCAAACGGCTAAGATACTCTAGAGGTGGTAGCCTAGAATTCGGAAGCCCATCATCTTCACTAGCCAATGACGATGAGCTAGTGGGAGGATATGTTCTCTTCCCTTTTCCCCTATTTTGGTGTCCTAAAGGCCTTTTCACTCTAAGATTGCTAATGGGAGTCATGACACGATTAACAAGATTGTACGTGCCTACTCTACCACTAAGACTTGTTATCGGGGATATGTGTCGAAAGAGATGGGTTAACAACATACCATAAGGGAGCATAGTTGTAGCAAGTCTTCGTATATGGGACATCCTATTGGCTATGTAGTAGGAAAGGTAAAAAGGTATACTATTTATATGGGTCGAAGTACATATGCTCGGGCGCTCGTTGAGGTTTCAGCTGATATGGAGTTATTGGATTCGATGGTAATTGTTGTCCCTAAAGGTCGTGATAAAGGGCATTCATTGGTTACGATTGATATTGAGTACGAATGGAGACCTCCAAGATGTTCTACTTGCTTGATCTTTGATCATACTAGTGACATGTGTCCGAAAGTGCATAAGGAAGTGGTTGCTCATGCTACTAAGGATGTGGTGGATGATGGGTTTGAGGTGGTCAAGAACAAGAAGAATAAAGGTAAGAAGAAGCAACCACAAGTTGCAGATATTAAATTAACAAAACCAGCCCTTAATCTTCAGTTTCGTAATGTTGAGAGAGGCGAAACCTCTAAAACAAATGCTACGGGTCAGAATCCTAAGAAGGCAGCTCCGATGTTGAAGAAGGGTTTCTTGAATAACAAAACCTCGAGCTTTGTAGCTAAGACTAACGATAAGGATAAGAGTTCTCATAACTCTTTTGGTGCTCTTTGGGATAAGATGGATGATGGTACAGATTGGGAGGATGGTTTTAAAACCATGGAAGAGGTGGTTAATGCTAGTGATAGTGAGGTTGAAGAAGTCATATCGATTGATGATCGGCATGGTTCTCGTCAGCCTGATGTTCGCTCCAAGTGTTAGCCGTGATGATGTTTTACTTACATTGTTCATGCACCTTTAGGTGGTTCTTTCCTACTGGTGTTATTTGTTTTGTAATTGTTTAGTAGGATCATATGGCATGTCATATGATGTAGTGGTTGTTCAGGCATTTGCTTGAGGTTAATGTAGCATTGCAGCTACATTCCATTGTACTTCAACGCTTTTGGGAATATATTTTACCGGGGTTTGGTTCCCCTTTACCCAAAATAAAGAACCAGTAACACACTTAGTAGTCAGACAACACATACACGTCCCTTATTCATGTAGTATCCGCGAAGTCGGAGGAGATCGTTCAGCTTCGATTCTAGCTTCACTACTAGATATAAGGTACGGATATTCCGTCTTTCAGTATAGACATTCCTTCGTATGTTTGATTAGGATTCCCCGTTTGCAGCCGATGTTTTCCCCAGTTATTTTATATGTTTTGAATGCTTATATTATATTTTAAATGCTTGAGCTATATACATGCATGCCAGTTCATATAGTTATGGAGGTACCATAACCATAACACTGGAGGCACCAGTTTTATGACTTCTCCACGACGGAGTGATTGCTCATGGCTTCCCTTTCAGTTAGGCCATTTATTATATTATCATGTGGGCTGTATAGGTACTACCTAGTTACATGTTTTTAAAGGATTTTCATGGTGAATGTGGTGTGTGCCTTGCATCCTTCACAAGAAGTTGATCCCTCCTACCCAGACCAGTATAATTAGAAGCAATCCCTCTAATTGCATGATGAGGTCACCCCTCTATATATTCATACACGTTGATACCTTATGAGCTATATGGGCTCTTGGCTAAATTTAAAATACACTTTTCATAAGTTAATCATAAGCGTTTCAAACTATAAAACCAGTTTTATGAACATTTACCAGGTTTTCCCGGACTTATACATTTCCGCTGCTAATCAGTCTTTATTATGTTATATCATTCATACTATGTTATATCCGTTCATTGGGCGTCTTGCTCAGTAGTTTCCTTTCTATGTTCCAAAATGGCAGGTACTCAGGGACGCACTTAGGATCTTGAGAGTATGTGCATTTGGATGGAAGCTATCAAGCCTTCTTTACCTATGCATTTCCATACGTTATTTCTTTTGTACATTGTTTAGTCCTTTCCTTTCAATACTTATATTTCATGTGTATGAGCTTAAGTTGGACTACCTATGTTCGATTCAGGAATCAGAATAACCCTCGTCCTCCTCCACCAACTACTCTTATCACATGGCCGGAAAGGTTTAACAAATAACGACCTAGATCTTTTGAGCAGACTGACAGTCCATCTAAGGCTGAGAGCTGGATTGCACACATAGAGAAGATTTTTGACGCCACGGGGTGTGATTTTGTCTTTAAGGCGAGGCTGGCTTGTTACAAATTTGAGGGAGATGTGTTGGCATGGTGGAAAACACTCAAGCAATCAAACGGAGGTGATAACTGGGTTGCTGGTTTGACTTGGGCGCAATTTAAGGAGTTGGTCCTGGATCAGTTCTTTCTGAAAGCTGAGCAGGATCGGCTCAAGAGGGAATACCATGGCATTCGGCAGAGAGCTGGGGAGAATAGTACAGAATTTATGCAGAGATTACTTAGACTTGCTGGTTTCCTAGGCGGAGCAGCCGGGACTGTAGAAGAGCAGGTGTATCACTTTCGCTGGGATCTTCGTACTTCTGTCGCCATCAATTAGTGTGTGCTACATTTACTAATGTGGCGCAGGTGACAGATGCAGCTCGCAAGCTAGAGATGCTTTAGGAGAGAGACGAGTTTGGTGAAGCAGACAGATCTGAGAAGAGGTATATCTTAGTCATCAAACGTTAAACATTTCATTCAATTCAGTACCTTCCATTTTATATCATTCTCTATACAATTGCATCTTTCAGGCAAAAGACTAGGGACAGGTCCTAACCGGCCACTCAGCAGTACCAATCCAATGGAAACGGTCAGACTCACGATCGTTCTGCATCTGATAGGCGTGTCGGTAGTGACAACTACCGTAACAGCCCCAACAACTCCAGCATCAGCAAGTCTCTAAAAGTTATTCATTTCTATGTTATGCTGCTTTATGATTCATAAATTCTGATACTTCAGCATTTATTACCAGGAACACTGGCAACGGACGGGATCAGGACCATAGAGGTTCACAACCCAACCGTGCAGCTTCATCTGGTATTACAACCTAAACTTTCTGTGTAGTCATGTTTGTACCTCAATAATCATGTCTCACGCATCCTTCCTGAAACATGCTCCCAGCCAGCTAGAGCACCCATTGGAGGGTACACTCACCCTATTTGCACCACTTGCATCCGTAGACACCCAGGGCCATGCCGCCGTGCTAGTGGTACCTGCTTTAAATGTGGCCAACCAGGCCACCAGATGAAAGATTGCAAGAAGGGTGAAATTGAGGGTACTTTAGAACATGTTGATTCCAAGCCACATCCGACGACTACACGTGTGTATACCACCACGAGGGAGCAAGCAAACAAGTCGTCATGTACCATCACTGGAATCTTTTTATGTATGGTCCAGCTGCTTACGTTTTGTTTGATACTGGTGCGACTCATTCAGTCATATCCACTGCTTATGCTACTCGTATTAGGATATCCCCTGGCCTATGCCACTTGATAATGTCTTAAACATATCCACGCCCATGAAAGACTCTATGCGCATCACACATGGGTACAAAGATCTTCCCCTAGAGTTCGATGACAGGATTCGCAAAGTTGACGCACTTTCGTTGGACATGTGTGAATTTGACATGATATTAGCATGGACTGGTTATCCAAACACCACGCCACCATAGATTTCCATTCATATCGGGTTATTTTTGGTGATGTCCATGCACCAGAGTACATTCATATTGGTTTCATACCAAGAAATTCTGTACTAGTCATTTCAGCCTTACGGGCACGTGCCTTACTGTCACATGGCTGCGAGGGTTTCTTAGCTGTTGTTCATGATATTGCTGCTGAAACTCCATCTATTCAGGAGCAGCCTATCGTGTCAAAACTCCCCGATGTATTCCCTAAAGAGCTTCCAAGAATACCACCTGCTCGTGAGGTAGAGTTTGGTATTGAGCTCATCCTAGGAGCTGAACCAATCTCCAAGGCTCCTTACCGCATGGCTCCCATTAAGCTCAAGGAGTTAAAAGAGCAACTGCAGGAACTTTTGGAGCGAGGTTTAATCCGCCCTAGTGTATCTCCATGGGGTGCACCGGTGTTCGTGAAGAAGAAGGATGGCAGCATGCGTTTATGCATTGATTACCGTGAGCTGAATATGTAAAACCCGCTATAAATACCATGAACAGTGCACTATGTAAAAACACGAATAAATTAAAACTTTTCATTTATAATATAAGACACATGTTACGAACATTAAATACCAAGAACTACGTATATTATTAATGCACGTTAAATGTTACATATAATGTTTAATTCACGAATATTAAACACGAACGTACACGAATAATATTTAACACAAAAAACATATGCATTGTTGTTTGGGCTTAGTGTACCCGCGGAAACAAGAGGACAAGGGAAGGCCCAACCCGTTTTGAGAATTAACAAGTAAACAAATATTCTTCAAGGATTTTCACAACACATTTTTTTTACAAAACAGAAAGAAACCCTAGCCCCCTTTGTGCTTGTATCCGCGACAACCAACAACACCACCAGGACTATTCGTTTGATTTTGATCTTTGATTTGTACATGTACGTGTTCGTGTTCCGATTCCCTTTCTAATCACGCATTTGGTATAACCATAACCTTTTTCTTTTAATCTTTATTTTAATTAACGAATTATGATCATGAGCTTGTAATCATTAATTAAAAACATGTATGGAAAATTAATTCAAGGGAAAAGGGTTCGTTTGGTTTTAGGTTTGATCCGGCGCACCAACCGAGAGCACAAGGCTATCGGTGGCTATTTTGTACCAACAGCCGAGACCCCCTATGGGGCTCGGTGTAGTTTTGGTTCGTGCAGCGGCAACCAAGGCATCCACAGCGGGTACCTTGGTGCGGCAGTGGGTATACAAGCGAGGCAGGGGGAACCACCGGCTGCGACCGTTGGGAACTGTGACCACAGTAGTGGCAGCCGCCGGCTGCGCATCTATTGGCATCCACCACAGTCCCAGCTGTTGGTGTTGAGTCAGTGTCGGGTTCGTTTTCTCGGGTTTCGGGCTCTGGATACTTTTATTAATTTGTTTTACTAGGTTAATTAAATTAATTTACATGACCAATTAATTAATTTAATTAAAATCACGACTTAGGTTATATTATTAAAAGTAATAATACATGTTTTAACCTAAGTATTTTTATTTAGCCATTTGTTTATAATTAATTATTTTACTTAAATTACATGAACTAGTAATTAATTAATTAATCCATGACTTAGGTTATTTTATTAATTAAATAAATCATGTTATAAACTAAGTATTTATTTAACTTAATTAAATTAAAACCATGCTTAATTAAATTAAATTGTATAAGGTAAAGTTTATTAAATGGACCAAGACAATTAATTAATAAACCATGCTTTATCATTATTAATTAATAATTATTTTAGCCTAAGTATTTAATTTAATAGACTTTACTAATAATCTATCATGACTTATAACTTATGATTTATAAGCACTAGCTTATATTTTTTAGACTTATTAATCCAGCTTATTTCTATTTATGGAAACTTTCTATTTCAGGAAACTTACTATTTTTGGAAACTTTCTATTTTTAGAAACTTACTATTTTGGAGACTTTCTACTTTTGGAAACTTTCTATTTTTGGAAATTTTCTATTTTTGGAAAACTGCTATTTTTAGAAAGTTACTTATTATTACACTACACGTATAGTAATACAATAACACATGAAATACATTATCAGAATACTAGTAAAACATGAATAAAATACAAGATAACATTTAAAACAAGTAAAACATGACGACAACATATAAAATAAGTTAAGAACACACAAGAACCAGTTGCACACTCAGTAGTCAAACAACTCATACATGTCCCATATTTATGTAGCACTTGTGAAGTCGGAGTAGGACTTTCCATCTTTTCATCTTTCATCGTTCACTGGACATAAGGTACGGATATTTCGTCCTTCAGTATGGACATTCCTTCGTATGTATGATTAGGATTCTCCGTTTGCAGCCAACTGTCTTCCCGATTTATAATATATGTTTTGAATGCTTATGTTTTGTTTTAAATGCCTGAACTATATATACATGTGTACCACGTCATCTAGTTATGGAGGTACCATAACCATAACACTAGAAGCACCAGTGTTATGACTTCCCCACGACGGAGTGATTGCTCGTGGTGTCCCTTTCAGTTTTGACCATTTATTTATATTATCATGTGGGGCGTATGGGTGCATCCTAGTTGCATATTTTTGTAGGATTTTCATGGTGAATGTGGTGTGTGCCTTGCATCCTTCACAAGGAGTTGATCCCTCCTACCCAGACTATTATAATTAGAGGCAACCCCTCTAATTGCATGATGAGGTCACCCCTTTGTGTATTAATGTACGGTGAACCTCATGACCTATATGGGCTCTTGGCTAATTAAAATATAGTTTTCGTATAAAAAATAAGTCTTTTTAAACTATAAAACCAGTTTTATAACATGTTCTGGATTATCTAGGACTTATACATTTCGCTGCTATTAGTCTTTATTATGCTTATGTCATTTCATACTATGTTATATATCCGTTCACTGGGCGTTTTGCTCAGCCGTTTTCTTTTCATGTTCCCAAACGGCAGGTACTCAGGGACGCACTTAGGACCTTGAGAGTATGTGCATCTGGATGGAAGCTATCCAGCCTCCTTTACCTTATGCATTTTCATACATTAATTCTTTTGGATATTTTTTAGTCCTTTCCTTTCAGTACTTATATTCATGTGTGTGAGCTTATGTTGGGATACTGATGTTTGTTTTCGGTATTTCCTTATATGGTCATTTAATGTTTTAGACATTTAACTTGCATGCTTTGATGACACGTCATAATTATCCTGTGATATTCCATTTATCAAAATGGGGTGTTACAATTATGGTATCAGAGCCAAGGTTTCGACCTGTAGGCTCTAAAAGCTTGACTTGTGACTAGTGGGTAGTCATCAGTGTTTTCCTAAAAGTGACAGTTTGTTTTCATGCATTTGTTTCATGTATCATTGTTACAGGAATTTTGACTAAGTAATGGTTGGTACTGGACTGGCCATATGTATTCGCATGTGTTGTTATTCGAATCATTTTATTTTGGTGAACCGACCCATAGGCGTTCACCCTCGCCATGTAAATTTTGTTTTGATGAACCGACCCATAGGCGTTCATCCTCGTCATGTCAATTTTGTTTTGGTGAACCGACCCATAGGCGTTCACCCAAACTCATGTCATTTTCGTTGGCTATGCCTTCATAAACTTTTTTATGCATAATTTTCATATGTTTATATTATGTTCTAATCAGATTAATCATTGCATTTTGTTTTATACTGTCAGATGGTTAACACACGTGAGCAAGACATGCAAGCAACCATCCAAGCTGCTCTGCAAGCTTTACTTCCCCAACTCACAAATGAGATTCGTGTTGAGGTTCAAGCCAACCACAATCAACACCAGAATCAGAACCCTCCTCCTCCTCCTCCACCAGCTACTCTCATGTCTTGGTTGGACAGGTTCAATAAGCAACGACCTAAATCCTTCGAGCAGACTGACAGTCCATCTGAGGCTGAGAGCTGGATTACACACGTTGAGAAGATTTTCCACGCCATGGGGTGTGATCCTGTCTTCAAGGCGAGACTTTCTTGTTACAAATTTGTGGGAGACGTGCTATCATGGTTGAAAGCACTTAAGCAGTCGAATGGAGGTGACGACTGGGTTACTGGCTTGACTTGGGCGCAGTTTAAGGAGTTGGTTCTGGGTCAGTTCTTTTCGAAAGCTGAGCAGGATCGGCTCAAGAGGGAGTATCATGGCATTTGACAGAGAGCTGGAGAGAATAGTACAGAATTTATGCAGAGATTCCTTCGACTTGCTAGTTTCCTTGGCGTAGCAGTCGGGACTGTAGAAGAGCAGGTGTATCACTTTCGCTGAGCTCTTTGTACTTCTGTCGCCAACAACTTGGTGTGTGTTACGTTTACTACTGTGGCACAGGTGGTAGATGCAGCTCGCAAGCTAGAGATGCTGCAAGAGAGAGACGAGTTTGGTGAAGCAGACAGAGCTAAGAATAGGTATATCTTAGTCATCAAACGTTAGTCATTTCATTCAATTCAGTACCTTCCATTTTATATCATTCTCTATACAATTGCATCTTTGAGGCAGAAGACTAGGGACCGGTCCCAACCGGCCACTCAGCAGTACCAGCCTAAGGGAAACTGTCAGACTCAGGACAGTTCTGCATCTGATAGGCGTGGCGGCAGTGACAACTACCGTAACAACGCCAACAACTCCAACAACAGAAGGTCCTTATAAATATCATTTATAGGTTATGTTGCGTTATGATTCATATATTCTGACACTTCAACATCTATTACCAGGAACACTGGCAATGGACGGGATCAGGACCGTAGAGGTTCACAACCCAACCGTGCATCTTCATCTGGTATTACAATCTAAACTTCCCGTGTAGTCATGTTTGTACCCCAATAATCATGTCTCACGCATACTTTCTGAAATAGGTTCCCAACCAGCTAGAGTACCTGTTGGTGGGTACACTCACCCTCTTTGCACCATGTGTAATCGCAGACACCTAGGGCCATGCCGCCGTGGTAGTGGCACCTGCTTCAAATGTGGCTAGCAGGGCCACATTATGAAGGATTACAAGAAGGGTGAGATCAAGGGTACTTCTGGTCATGCTGATTGCAATCCACCTCTGACTACTGGACGTATGTATACAACCACACGGGACCAAGCAAACAAGTCATCAGGTTCCATCACTGGAATCTTGTTTATGTATGGTCAAGTTGCTCGCGTTTTGTTTGACACGGGTGTGACTTATTCAGTCATATCCACTGCTTATGTTAATCGTGTTAAGATATCCCCTATTCCACTTGAAAATGTCTTAAACATTTCCACGCCCCTGAGAGACTCTGTACGCATCACACATGGGTACAGAGATCTTCCCCTTGAGTTTGATGACAAAAATCGTTCAGTTGACGCACTACCATTGGACATGTACGAATTCGACATGATATTAGGCATGGACTAGGTATCCAAACACCACGCCACCATAGATTGCCCTTCATATCGGGTTATTTTCGGTGATGTCAACGCGCCAGAGTACATTCACAATGGTTTCATACCAGGAAAGTATGTACATATCATTTCAGCCTTACAAGCACGTACCTTACTATCACATGGATGTAAAGGTTTCTTAGCTGTTGTTCATGATATTGAGGCTGAATCTCCACCCATTCAGGATCAGCCTATCGTGTCAGAATATCCCGATGTTTTTTCTGAAGAACTTCCGGAAATACTACCTGCTCGTGAAGTAGAGTTTGGTATTGAGCTCATCCCAAGAGCTGAACCAATCTCCAAGGCTCCTTACCGTATGGCTCCTATTGAGCTCAAGGAGTTAAAGGAGCAGCTGCAGGAACTTTTGGAGCAAGGTTTCATCCGCCCTAGTGTATCTCCTTGAGGTAAACCGGTGTTGTTCGTGAAGAAGAAGGATGTCAGTATGCTTCTATGCATTGATTACCGTGAGCTTAATAAGATCACAATCAGAAATTGATATCCTTTGGCACGCATAGATGATCTGTTTGACCAACTACAAGGCGCCAAACATTTCTCTAAGATCGATCTGAGGTCTGGCTACCATCAGCTACAGGTGAAAGAGCAGGATATCTCCAAGACTGCTTTCTGTACACGCTACGGACACTACGGATTTGTAGTAATGCCTTTTGGTCTTACCAATGCTCCAGCAGTCTTCATGGATCTGATGAACCGTGTCTTCCATGAGTTTCTGGACAAGTTTTTTATCGTCTTCATTGATGATATTCTGATTTTCTCTAAATCCAAGGAGTAACACGAAGACCATCTTCGTACATTATTACAGATACTTCGCCAGAAGCAGCTGTATGCCAAGTTCTCCAAGTGCAAATTCTGGTTGACCAAAGTGGCGTTTCTGGGCCAGATCGTATCCGTAGAGGGAATAACCATGGATCCTGTGAAGGTTGAGGCTATTACCAAGTGGCCAAGACCGACGTCGGTGACTAAAGTTCGCAGTTTTCTGGGCTTAGCTGGTTACTACTGTGGGTTCGTGGAGAACTTTTCACGACTAGCATTGCCATTGACCAAACTGATGCGCAAAGGGGAGAAATTCGTTTGGAGTAAAGAAAGAGAGAAGAGTTTTGAAGAACTCAAGCAGAAGTTGGCATCCACCTATTCTTACTCTCCCATCGGGCACAGGCGGATTTCCGATCTATAGTGATGCTTCAGGGAAGGGTCTTGGATGTGTTCTCATGCAACATGGGAAAGTGATTGCTTACGCATCACGGTAGCTTAAGCTTTACAAGGAGAACTATCCTACCCATGACTTGGAGCTTACAGCAGTTGTGTTTGCACTGAAGATTCAGAGGCATTACTTGTATGGCGAATCATGTGATATCTTTACAGATCACAAGAGCCTGAAATATATCTTCACCCAGCGTGAACTGAACATGAGGCAAAGAAGGTGGTTAGAGCTGCTGAGGGATTATGACATCAATCTTCAGTATCATCCCGGCAAGGCGAGTGTAGTGGCAGATGCTCTTAGTAGAAAGTTGGGCATGATCAACGACATTAAGATAGAGGAGGAAATCATATGCGACTTAGAACGAATGGACATTGAGTTTATGGTACGTGGACAACATGGCTACTGGGCTAATCTTAGAGTTGAGCATGACTTACACTCTAGGATCAAGGAAGCTTAGAAGGATGATGGTGAAATCTAGGAGATTATTCAGAACATAGACCAGCAGACGGAGTTTCGGGTAGATGACGACGGTATCTTATGGCAGGGCACTAGACTATGTGTTCCTGATCTTACACTCAGGGAGGCTTTGCTGACTGAAGCTCATAGCTCCCCATTTTCTATTCATCCTGCTTCCACCAAGATGTACCATGACATCAAGCAGCATTTCTGGTGGAGTGGTATGAAGCAGGATGTTGGTAATTTTGTCTCCAAATGTCGTACCTGCCAACAGGTTAAGATTGAGCATCAACGATCTAGTGGTCTACTACAACCATTGGACATTCCAGAGTGGAAGTGGGATAAGATCTCCATGGACTTTGTCACCGGACTTCCGTAGACCAAGAGGAAGCATGATGCCATTTGGGTTATTGTTGATCGACTGACCAAATCAGCTCATTTTCTACCAATCCGCAAGGATGACTCACTTAGCAAATTGGCTGACATCTATCAGAAGGATATCATGAGACTACATGGTACTCCATCCAGTATCATCTCTGACAGAGATCCTTGTTTTACATCTCAGTTCAGGAAGAGTCCACAGAAAGCTTGGGGCACCAGACTTAAGCTTAGCATGACTTTTCATCCTTAGATAGACGGGCAGTCGGAGCGTACCATTCAGACACTAGAGGACATGCTTCAAGCTTGTGCTTTAGAATGGACATGAAGTTGGGACGACTATATCTTCTTAGTAGAGTTTGCATACAACAACAGTTGGCATGACAGCATCAAGTGTGCACCGTTTGAAATGTTGTATGGCAGGAAGTGTCACACCCTAATCTGTTGGGATCAGGTTGGTGAGCGAATTCTTGAAGGTCCGGAGATGATAGAGGTGACCAACGAGAAGGTTGCCGTCGCTAGGTCAAAACTGCAGGAAGCTCGTGCACGTCAAAAGAGCTACGCCGACAAGCACCGTAGAGATTTGTACTTCAACGTGGGTGATCATGTCTTTCTCAAGGTGTCACCGGCGCATGGAGTCAGGCGTTTTGGAATCAAGGGAAAACTCAGTTCTCGATTCATCGGACCGTTTGATATCCTCGAACGTTTCAGCGAGGTATCGTATCGTTTGGCATTACCTTCGTAGCTATCTCACGCCCATAGCGTTTTCCATGTGTCCTTACTCAGAGGGTACAACTATCATTCCCTACATATGGTTCAGTATTCACTCGAGCATATTCGTGAGGATCTTACTTTTATTGAGGAACCCGAACGAGTTCTTGATCGTCAAGAGCGAGTCATGAGGAAGAAGACGATTCCTTTCGTCAAAATCCTTTGGAGGGACCATCCTGAGCGGGAAGCCACTTAGGAGACGAAGGAGTCTATCCGGACATCTTACCATCATTTCCAGTTCTGAGTCGGGTATGTTTCTCTTTCAGTTTACGTTATTTACAATTCGGGGACGAATTATTCTTTTTAGAAGGGATGAGTTGTAAAACCCGCATATAAATACCATGAACAGTGCACTACGTAAAAACACGAATAAATTAAAACTTTCTATTAATAATATACGACCCGTGTTACGAACATTAAATACCAAGAACTACGTATATTATTAATGCACGTTAAATGTTACATATAATATTTAATTCACGAATATTAAATACGAACGTACACGAATAATATTTAACACGAAAAACATACGGATCGTTGTTTGGGCTTAGTGTACCCGCGGCAACATGAGGATAAGGGAGGGCTCAGCTCGTTTTGAGAATTAACATGTAAACAAATATTCCCCAAGGATTTTCATAAAAAAAATTTACAAAACAAAAAGAAACCCTAGCCCCCTTTGTGCTTGTATCCGCGACAACCAACAACACCACCAGGACGATTCGTTTGATTTTGATCTTTGATTTGTACGTGTTCGTGTTCGTGTTCCGATTCCCTTTCCAACTACGCATTTGGTATAACCATAACCTTTTTATTTTAATTTTTACTTTAATTAATGAATTATGATCATGAACTTGTTAATCATTAAGTAAAAACATGTATGGAATAATTAAATCAACGGAAAAAGGTTCGTTTGGTTTTGGGTTTGATCTGGCGCACCAACCGAGAGAACAAGGCTCTCGGTGGTTGTTTTGCACCAACAGCCGAGACCCCCTATGAGGCTTGTGTGGTTTTGGCTCGAACAGCGGCAACCAAGGCACCCACAACGGGTACCTTGATGCGGCAGTGGGTACACAAGCGAGGCAGGGGGAACCACCCGTGGGAACTATGACCACAATAGTGGCAGCCGCCGGCTGCGCAGCCACTGGCCACCATCATAGTCGCGGCTATTGGTGGTGAGTCGGTGTCGGGTTCGTTTTCTCGGGTTTCGGGCTCGGGATACTTTTATTAATTTGTTTTACTAGGTTAATTAAATTAATTTACATGACCAATTAATTAATTTAATTAAAATCATGATTTATGTTATATTATTAATATTAATAATACATGTTTTAACCTAAGTATTTTTATTTAGACATGCGTTTAATTAATTAATTAATTATTTTACTTAAATTACATGAACTAGTAATTAATTAATTAATCCATGACTTATGTTATTTTATTAATTGAATAAATCATGTTATAACCTAAGTATTTATTTAACTTAATTAAATTAAAACCATGCTTAATTTAATTAAGTTATATAAGGTAAAGTTTATTAAATGGACCATGACATTTTATTAATTAATAAACCATGCTTTATCATATTAATTAATAATTATTTTAGTCTAAGTATTTAATTTAATAGACTTTACTAATAATCTATCATGACTTATAACTTATGATTTATAAGCACTAGCTTATATTTATTAGACTTATTAATCCAACTTATTTCTATTTATGGAAACTTTCTATTTCAGAAAACTTACTATTTTTGGAAACTTTCTATTTTTAGAAACTTACTAATTTAGAAACTTTCTATTTTTTGAAACTTTCTTATTTTGGAAACTTTCCATTTTTAGAAACCTGCTATTTTTAGAAAGTTACTTTCCTATTACACTACGCGTATAGTAATACAATAACACATGAAATACATAATCAGAATACCAGTAAAACATGAATAAAATACAAGATAACATTTAATACAAGTAAAACATGGCGAGAACATATAATATAAGTTAAGAACCAGTAACACACTTAGTAGTCAGACAACTTATACATGTCCCTTATTTATGTAGCACTTGTGAAGTCGGAGTAGGACTTTCCATCTTTTCATCTTTCATCGTTCACTGGAGATACGGTACGGATATTCCATCCTTCAGTATGGACATTCCTTCGTATGTATGATTAGGATTCCCCGTTTGTAGCCAATTGTTTTACCCAGTTATTTTATATGTTTTGAATGCTTATGCTTTGTTTTAAATGCCAGAGCTATGTATACATGCATGCCATGTCATCTAGTAATGGAGGTACCATAACCATAACACTAGAGGCACTAGTGTTATGACTTCCCGACGACCGAGTGATTGCTCGTGGCGTCCCTTTCAGTTTTGGCCATTTATTTATATTATCATGTGGGGTGTATGGGTGCATCCTAGTTACATATTTTTACAGGATTTTCATGGTGAATGTGGTGTGTGCCTTGCATCCTTCACAAAAAGTTGATCCCTCCTACCTAGACTATTATAATTAGAGGCAACCCCTCTAATATCATGATGAGGTAACCCCTCTATGTATTCATGCACGGTGAACCTCATGACCTATATGGGCTCTTGGCTAATTAAAATACAGTTTCCATATAAAAACAAAGTCTTTTCAAACTATAAAACCAGTTTTATAACATGTTCCGGGTTATCAAGGACTTATATATTTTAGCTGCTATTAGTCTTTATTATGCTTATGTCATTTCATACTATGTTATATATCCGTTCACTGGGCGTTCTGCTCAGCCGTTTCCTTTTCATGTTCCAAAACGGCAGTTACTCAGGGACGCACTTAGGACCTTGAGAGTATGTGCATCTGGATGGAAGTTATCCACCCTCCTTTACCTTATGCATTTTCATACATTATTTCTTTTGGACATTGTTTAGTCCTTTCCTTTCAATACTTATATTTATGTGTGTGAGCTTATGTTGGACTACCAATGTTTGTTTCTGACATTTCCTTTTATGGTCATTTAATGTTTTAGACATTTACCTTGCATGCTTTGATGACATGCCATAATTATCCTGTGATATTCCATTTATCAAAATGGGGTGTTACCGAATAAGATCACCATCAGAAACCGATATCCTTTGCCACGTATAGATGATCTGTTTGACCAACTGCAAGGCGCCAAAAATTTCTCTAAGATTGATCTGAGGTCTGGCTACCATCAACTACGGGTGAAAGAGCAGGATATCTCCAAGACTGCCTTCCGTCCACGCTATGGTTACTACGAATTTGTAGTCATGCCTTTTGGACTCACCAATGCTCCAGTAGTCTTCACGGATCTGATGAAACATGTCTTCCATGAGTTTCTGGACACGTTTGTTATCGTCTTTATTGATGATATTCTGATTTTATGAAAATCCAAGGAGGAACACGAAGAGCATCTTCGTACAGTACTACAGATACTTCGCCAGAAGCAGTTGTATGCCAACTTCTCCAAGTGTGAATTCTAGTTGAGCAAAGTGGCGTTTCTGGGCCACATTGTATCCGAAGAAGGGATAACCATGGATCATGCGAAGGTCGAGGCTATCACAAAATGGCCACGACCGATGTCGGCGACTAAGGTTCGTAGTTTTTTGCGCTTAGCTGGTTACTACCGTAGGTTCGTGGAGAATTTTTCACGTTTGGCCTTAACTTTGAATAAGCTGATGCGAAAAGGGAAGAAATTCGTCTGGAGTGATGAGCGAGAGAAGAGCTTTAAAGAACTCAAGCAAAAGTTGGTATCTGCACCTATTCTTGCTCTTCCATCTGGCACATGTGGTTTTCAGATCTATAGTGATGCTTCAGGGAAAGGTCTTGGTTTCGTTCTCATGCAACATGAGAAGGTGATTTCTTACGCATCACGGCAGCTTAAGCCTTATGAGGAAAACTATCCTACCCATGACTTGGAGCTTGCAGCAGTTGTATTTGTACTGAAGATTTGGAGGCATTACTTGTACTGCGAATCATGTGATATCTTCATAGATCACAAGAGCCTTAAATATATCTTCACCCAGCGAGAACTGAACATGAGACAAACAAGGTGGTTAGAGCTGCTGAAAGAGTTCGACATCATTATTCAGTATCATCGCGACAAGGCGAATGTAGTGGCAGATGCTCTCAACGGGAAGTCGGTCATGATTAACGGCGTTAAGATAGAAGAGGAAATCATACGTGACTTAGAACGACTGGACATCGAGTTTATGGTACGTGGACATCATGGCTACTGGGCTAATCTTAGAGTTGAGCCAGACTTACTCTCTAGGATCGAGGAATCTCAGAAAGATGATCGTGAAATCTGGGCGATTATTCAGAACATCGACCAGCAGTCGAAGTTTCGGGTAGATGATGATGGTATCTTATGGAAGGGCACTAGATTATGTGTTCATGATGACCTTACACTCAGGGAGGCTTTGTTGACTGAAGCTCACAGCTCTCCATTCTCCATTCATCTTGGTTCCACCAAGATGTACCATGACATCAAGCATCATTTATGGTGGTGTGGCATGAAGCAGGATGTTGCTACCTTTGTCTCAAAATGTCTTACCTGCCAGCAGGCTAAGATTGAGCATCAGCGAGCTAGTGGTTTACTACAACCATTAGACATTCCAGAGTGGAAGTGGGACAAGATCTCCATGGACTTTGTCACCGGACTTTCGCGGACCAAAAGGAAGCATGACACCATTTGGGTTATTGTTGATCGACTGACCAAATCCGCTCATTTCCTACCAATCCGTAAGGATGATTCAGTTAGCAAATTGGCGGATATGTATCAAAAGGAGATCATGAGACTACATGGTACTTCATCTAGTATCATCTCAGACAGAGATCCTTTTTTTACTTCTCGGTTCTGGAAGAGTGTGTAGAAAGCTTGTGGCACCAGGCTTAAGCTTAGCATTTCATCCTCAGACAGACGGACAGTCGGAGCGTACCATTCAGACACTAGAGGACATGCTGTGAGCTTGTGCTTTAGAATGGACAAGAAGTTGGGACGACTATATTTGCTTAGTGGAGTTTGCATACAACAACAGTTGGCACGTTAGTATCAAGTGTGCACCATTTGAGATGTTGTATGGTAGGAAGTGTCGCGCTCCAATCTGTTGGGAGCAGGTTGCTGAGCGAATTCTTGAGGGTACGGAGATGATAGAGGTGACCAATGAGAAGTTTGTCGTCGCCAAGGCGAAATTGCAGGAAGCTCGTGCACGTCAAAATAGCTATGACGACAAGCACCGTATAGATTTGTACTTCAACGCGGGTGATCATGTCTTCCTCAAGGTATCACCATCGCGTGGAGTCAATCGTTTTGGAATCAAGGGAAAACTTAGTACTCGTTTCATTGGACCGTTTGATATCCTAGAACGTGTCAGTGAGGTATCGTATCGTTTGGCGTTACTTCCTCATCTATCTCACGTCCACAACGTGTTTCATGTGTCCTTACTCAGAGGCTATAATTATCATCCCCTATATATGGTTCAGTATCCACTCGATCAAATTTGTGAGGATCTTTCTTATGTCGAGGAACCCGAAAGAGTTCTTGATCGTCAAGAGCGAGTCATGAGGAAGAAGACGATTCCATTCGTCAAAATCCTTTGGACGGACCACCCTGAGTGGGAAGCCACTTGGGAGACGTAGGAGTCTATCCGGACTTCTTACCCTCATTTCCAGTTTTAATTTGGGTATGTTCTCTTTCAGTTTATGTTATCTATAATTCGGGGACGAATTATTCTTTTTAAAGGGGAAGAGTTGTAAAACCCACATAAAATACCATGAACAATACACTACATGAAAACACGACTAAATTATTTAAAACTTTCCATTAATAACATACGACACGTGTCACAAACATTAAAGTACAAGTAATATGTATATTATTAATACACGATAAACATTTATGTACAATATTTAATTCATGACGATTAAACACGAACAAACACGAATACATACGTATAATCAATAAGTCATGAAAAACAAATGAATTGGTGTTGGGCTTGTGTGTAGTCACGGCAAGAAAAGAAAAGGGAGGGCCTTTTGGCCCGGACCATTTAAAATCCATGAGTACTAAATAATTATCCCAGGGAAATTCATATTACATCTTTTAGCAAAAATCAAGAAACCCTAGCCCCCTCTCACCCCTTAGCCGCAGCACACCAAGGAAGAAGACAAGAAAGATTTTGGGTTTTGATCAAAGGGATTTACGTGTTTGTATTCTTGTTTTAATTCTCTTTTCATCCACGCATTGGTATTAATCATAACCTTAAACTTTTTAATCTTTCATTTAATTATGATCCATGAACATGAATCTAAAAAAATAAATAAAAACATGTTATGTTAAGGGATTAAATAAAATTCAGGGTTGTTTGGTGTTTGTTCTGGTTCGGCGCACACAACCGAGAGCCTTAAGGTTCTCGGTGGGCTTTTTCCACAAACAGCCGAGACCCCCCCCCCCCAAGGGGCTCGGTGTTGTTTGTGTTCGGGCAGCAGCAACCAAGGCCCCCACGGGGGGAACCTTGGTGAAACAGTGGGAATCGGCTCACGTCGGTGGGTATTTTGGCTCGGAAGGGGGAACACCGACCTAGCCGGTGTGAACCTTGGGCTACCAGTGGCAACCGACGGCTAGGCCAAGGCCATAACCGCCGGTAGTAACCACCCATCCACCGGCTGGGGTGGTGTTTGGTGCTCGGTTTGGTTTCGTCTCGGGTTTCGGGTCTCGGGTACAAATTAAGTTGCCATTATTTTATTAGTTAATTAATTTATTAATATACATGAACTATTAACTAAATTAATTAAAATCATGACTTAGGTTATATTATTAAAAATTAATAATACATGTTATAACCTAAGTAGTTTATTTGACTTAATTAAATTAAAAACCATGCATTCTCATTATTAATTAATAATCATTTTAGCTAAGTATTTAATTTAATAGACTTTACTAATAAATTATCATGACTTATAACTTATGACTAATAAGCACTAGCTTATAATTTTAGACTTAATAATTCAGCTTAATTCTATTTTTGGAAACTTTCTATTTTTGGTAACTTTCTATTATTGGAAACTTTCTATTTCAGGAAACTTACTATTTTTGGAAACTTCCTATTTTTGGAAACTTTCTATTTTGAAAACTTTCTATTTTTGGAAACCTACTGTTTTTATAAAGTTACTTATTATGACACTACAAGTTTAGTAATACAAGAATACATGAAATACATAATCATAATACATGTAAGACATGAATAAATACAAGATAACACTTAAAATAGTAAAACATGACAAGAACATATAAAATAAGCTAAGAACACACAGAACCAGTAACACACTCAGTAATCAGACAACTCATTAACGTCCCTTATTTATGTAGTATCCGTGAAGTCGGAGTAGATCGTTCATCTTCCATTCTAGCTTCACTACTGGACATAAGGTACGGATAGTCCGTCCATTAGTATGGACATTCCTTCTATGTTTGATTAGGATTCCCCGTTTGCAGCCATCTGTTTTCCCCAGTTATTTTATATGTTTTGAATGCTTATGTTATATTTTAAATTCCTGAGCTATATACATGCATGCCAATTCATCTAGTTATGGAGGTACCATAACCATAACACTAGAGGCACAAGTGTTATGACTTCCCCACGATGGAGTAATTGCTTGTGGCGTCCCTTTTAGTTTATCCATTTATTAATTATCATGTGGGGCGTATGGGTGCATCCTAGTTACATGTTTTCAGTCAGGATTTTCATGGTGAATGTGGTGTGTTCCTTGCATCCTACACAAGGAGTTGATCCTTCCTACTTAGACCAGTATAATTAGAGGCAACCCCTCTAATTGCATGATGAGGTCACCCCTCTATGTATTCATGCACGTTAATACCTCATGACCAATATGGGCTCTTAGCTAGTGTTCCTTGCATCCTTCACAAGGAGTTGATCCCTCCTACTTAGACCAATATAATTAGAGGCAACCCCTCTAATTGCATGATGAGGTCACCCCTCTATGTATTCATGCACGTTAATACCTCATGACCAATATGGGCTCTTAGCTAAATTTTAAATACAGTTTTCATAAGTTAATCATAAGCTTTTCAAATTATAAAACCAGTTTTATAAACATGTACCAGGTTTTCCAGGACTTATCCATTTCCGCTGCTAATCAGTCTTTATTATGTTATGTCATGCATACTATGTTATATCCGTTCACTGGGCGTCTTGCTCAGCCGTTTTCATTCCATGTTCCCAAACGGCAGGTACTTAAGGACGCATTTAGGATCTTGAGAGTATGTGCATTTGGATGGAAGCTATCCAGCCTTCTTTACCTATGCATTTCCATACGTTATTTATTTTGGACATTGTTTAGTCCTTTTTTTCAGTACTTATATTTCATGTGTGTGAGCTTATGTTGGACTACCGATGTTTGATTCCGGTATTGTCTTTAGCGGTGTTTTCTTTTCACCCTCTCTAGGTGACGAACAACAAAGGACCACCACCACTATCATTAAAAAATTTCTAGACAATCAAGTTTCAAATTAGTAAGTCTTACACTATTCAAAACCTATTCTTGATGTTCAATTACACATGAAATGAGTTTTTGGATAAACCTTAATTTGGTAAAATTGATATGAAAATGTTAGTATTTTTATGAAATTAAATAGGTAATTGAGTCATCCATGATGATATCTTCTTGTGATTATTGCTTCTAAAAATTGATTTTTGATTATGTATGATAGGGTTTTTTGGCTCGAATAGGTTGGAGGAGAGGGAAGGCTCAACTAATTTGATTGTTACAAACAAGAACTAGTGATTAAAGGTATGCATAATCTTAGTTTTGACGATAAAAACTTATGTTCTTGCATTTTTAATTTGATAAGTGAAATTGGCTTTGAACAATACGTGGTTATACCACTGATATACTATGATCATTAGTCATGTGATATGCTTAGATAACTTGTGATCGCAATTACTTAGGTTTGGGATCTTTTATAATGCGTTTAGATCACTATTTTGAGTTTATAATTTTTATGAAAATTGCTACAGATTAGAACAGGTCATGGCCATTTTTTTCAAACATAGGACCTGGTGTTTATTTCAAAAATGAGTATCCAGTTATTTCCCATCCATGTGATGATTGGGATGAGTCGTGGAAGTGTCGGATGGGTAAATTACGTTTGTTTTATCAAAACTAGTTAAAATCGACATTTGCGTCAAAATTGTGTTTGAGGTAAAAGTATAAAAAGTGAAAGTGAGTGTTTTTATGACTTAGTACAATAATATAGGTAAAATGTGAACACGTACAATTGGTCAAAACGGTTTTATAAAAAAAATTCATCGAATAAGTCAAATCTAAGCAGCCTGCTAAAACTGAATTTCCCGTTGATTGATAATAGCTATGATAGTGTGCTTTAATGTTTTGGAAAGTCAAGACTTGTAGCTTTTTAGGGTCAAATAAAGTAGGAGTTTATAGCTAGTAACAGAACTCAGGATATCATTCAATCTTTACTACATATTTATGAAAATCTAGTGCAGCCACATAGTCAACGTTAAAATTTCGACTCAACGTGTACAAGTATTTTCTAGTGGGTATGATGAGTATGGTTAATGATAATAAACATGTACATACAGTAGATAAATGGTGTTTTTGAGTAATTGATTTCGAGTCGTTAGGTTGCAAGGTCTTGCGGGTTATAAGATGGTTTATGTATAAATAATAAGTAAAGTGTTTTTAAACGTTATTTTTGTACCTTCTAAGTTTTGTGCCCCGTTATCATAGGTCTTAGATATTTTAAGTTTGCTTTATTTGTTGATGATATTACTCAGCTCCCGAGTCCCGCATTGGTTTACCTAGTAGCTTATAAGGTGAGTTCATATCCCCATATTACTCCTTATAATTGTATGTTATCCTGAACGGTATGCATACCAGATAAGTACAAACTATTATTGCTTATAGTATCTATAGCCACTAAGTACCCCTTAATATCATGAACCATTAATTATTCACAGTTTGCAAGCGCGAATGTTGTGGATAGATCCATCGGGATTGACAATCCCCATCCCGTATTACTTTGACGCACGTACATTTGTTTATTACTTGAGTATTTAGGCTGAATACTCACTAGGGGCACTTTTATTCGTTAATCTTCGGTGTCATGAGCTAAACAGAAATAATAAATATAAATGATTATGGATAATGTATATAGTCATTCCCCCCATTACTTGCTTTACAAACTATACTTGTGTATTACGTAATTTGCTAAACCTATGAATATCACTCAACTTTTGTTGACGTATTTACATGTTTAAATCTGGGGTAATAACGCTTAATATGCTTGGATGGGAGCCCGCGTGATGTTAGCAGCTTGGATCTTCTGTGTTGTATTTAAACTTTTGTTTCGTAAAAGTTGTCATACATTCATCCTGCATGTCTTTTAGTGTCTATAAACTTAAAACCACGTTGTAATGGTTCTATGCCATGTTATTAAACTTTTGGGACCTAAGTTTAAAAACTCTGATAATCATGATGTAATGTATGTCTTTTAATACGTCATTTTGTGTCATTTATAATTCATTGTTGCGTGTACCATGACGTGGCACCCCCATGCTGCCTAATTATACCATGTCTGATTTTGGCAGTGTTACAGATTGATATCAGAGCGATGGTTATAAGAACTGAGTCGTTTTCAAAACTTTTTCTATAACTAATATTTCAAACTATTTCATGTTTGTTAGAGTCCAACACAAAATCTGCCAATGTTGTTCAATATCTGCGCGGGTAACTCTCTATTCCTTACTATTTAATTAATTATTCATATAATATTTCATACCTTAATTTCATTGTTCACATATTATATTGATTTTATTATGATACTTATTTTCTCCTGCCAACTCCTTCGTGCTTATTGTGTATATATTTCCCTTTTCCTATGTAGATGAACTCTCCGCCTCGATCACTAGACCATGTTTTCAACTTTCCTCAGGAGGAACCCGAGGAAGAGTTTGAGGAAGATCCTAAAGAAGACCCTCAGGAAGAACCCGAGGAGGATCCTGAGGCAGAAGAGGAAGAAGAAGAAGAGGAGGAGGAGGAAGAAATTCAGCCTCCAACCACACCTATCAAAGACTTTTCTACTTTATCATGCCTACCTTCAGGTCATTCTTCAGACTCTGACAGTGATACTCCTGATCTGCCTATTCAGACCACCACCTATAAGGTGGGAGGTCCTTCTAATGTCATTCTTGCTTCCCCTTAAGAAATGTTTGAGACTATTCCCCTCCAGCAGATCTTGAAATCGAAAAGTTGCACAACAATGTGAATTGTATGTTAAGGGAAACAACTAAAAGAAAAGCTGAATATGATGACCTCAAATCAGAAGTGGAAGAGTTAAGAAAACACATGAAGTCTTATGACAAGGTGTTATCCCATGATTTATGATGAAAATATAAGAATTAAAGTAAGAAAAAATAAGAAAAGAGATGAAATCTAAAGAGAGAAAATAGAGAGAGTATGTGTTAAACTAGGTGAAATTAGATTGAGAAATAAAAATGCCTTACCTCTCCTAACATGCTAGGAGAGGTATATATAGCTGGGCCTACATGTGGCATAATGGGTTATATGTTTGATGGGTCGGGCTTGAATAATTGCTTAGTACCTTGAAAGAGGCCTTTTAAGCTAGCCATCAAGCCCGTATTTCACGACTATTCTACTATCTATTACAACGTTCTAATAAACAATACATTATAAACATATGACCGATCATTCTTGTTTGACTCAATATTTTGAGGCTAACAATCTCCCCCAATGAGAGCTCATTCCTCTTTGACATTTGGAGATTTAAAGAGATTACCAATCTCGCCATAAATGGGTCTTGAACGTGTAATAGTAGTCTTATTCTTTCATGTTGTGATCTTTGAGCCTTTGTAGTTGTCTTTCGACTTTGTCTTTTAATCTTGAGATCTTCAAATCATCCTTGACTTGTCTTTGCCATCTTGCGATCTTTTGCCTTCATCCACATGCTCACACTATGCACCATCTTGAAAGCTTGCTGACAATCTCCTTTGAAAAGATGTCATTCCTCTACATTAATTGATAAGGAAGATTATGAACATCAGAGTTGCGGAAGACTTTTGCTTTCTTGATTGTTGAGTATGTTTTTGGGCATGAGTATGTGGTTTTGAATCTTTGACTTTGCTAAGTACACCGTAATGCCACCTTCTTGAGACAAAACATAGACACAGACTGAATGGTTTTGACATTTTGTTTTTGGTAAAAGGGACTGAACCCCGGTAAAATATATTAACCAAAAAAAACGTTGAAGTACAATCGGATGTAGGTGAAGTCCTAACATCACGGCCCGTTACATGGGCTACAACCAACACATAAACCAATGTGCAATAACCAAAAAACCTACATAAGAATGACAAGCCACTCTTATGACTACCGAATAAGTGGAACACGTAATAATTACTATGAGCAATAAAGACAACGCTTCCAAACTTATAAAACCAAAAGCGAGCAATCCGTCTTCATGAAATGACATGGACGTACATGACTGCTTACTTCCAATCTATACCAAGCATTCATTCCGTCTTCAAGATAAACCAAATGACCTGGACGTACTCGAATGCCTACAACCAAGCTCTACCAACAAACCTTCGAGCACCTTGTATATCTTTAGAACCGAACCCTAACACACGGCCAAAAAACCATATGTAGACCAGAAAATAAGTGCCTAAACAAGGTAACTCGTAACCATCACATGACAATCACCACCATACCCCCGAACATGGTGCATTACTTCCATGATTCCTCGAACCAACACCAGACCCACATTCAAATCAATATTCAGCCACGACATCCAACCAAAGGACAACGATCATGAGCAGTTTGAAAGAGCCGACGGCCCCCGCTGTCACACATGAAACCCTAAAAGATTTACATTCGACCCATCCAACAAGTGGATGAAACTGACAACGAAACAAATACCCATGAAGACCAGCGCATCAATCTCCATATTTAATCAATAACGCTTCATCAACTACGCGGCCTCGACGAAACCAGAAATAATAAACATTACTTGAAAAACACTAGAAAAACTAGGGTTTCTTGATTACGTCTTCGCACCCGAAACAAGTTGATACATCTTCGGCAATTAGTAACCCTAGAAAAGGTTTAACCATAATAGCATAGTCCGAAAAAAAAACCCTCCCATGATCTACGAGACCAGAAAGGATAGACCAAACCATAAAACCCTAGACGCGGTTTCTTGATCTCGCCAAAAAATGATCGTGGATGAAATACCACAAACCGAAACCCTAAATCAAGGTAACGGTTTGTGAGGAGATGAATACAAGATAGGACAATAATAAACCACCCAGCCCCTACGAAAAGATCAAAACCCTATAACGATTGCATACCATATGATATAATCAGATTTCAATGATTAGATCTAGGGATCTTATAGATCCTCAAAAAGAAACCACGAGATACCCATAGATCAGATAATGAAAACCTAAATTAGACACAAGTTAGAGAGGCGTTAATTAGGGGTTTGGCCAGAAAATTAATAGGGGTGGCCGGAAATCGCCCCCATAGGGGGAGAGTAAATGGTTTTGACATTCGTCCTAAATTGGTAGCGTTTTACCTCCGGTCGGTGAAGATCGTTAGACGATATCAAATATCGTACCTGTGATTAGGTAGACTCAATTAAGAACCTCCTTGACAGGGTTTCGGGGCTGTACTAGTCATTCTCTTTACTCGACCGTCTCAAAGCAAGACTGCGAACATAAAGAATGAATCAATTGGATAAATATCCGCTTGATTAAAGTCGTCAATTCAAATTCTTGGAAAAAGTTTGATTCTTAAAGAATCTTACCATTTTTGCTTACTAGTTGACACAAGCTTGATTCATAAAGAATCTCGCAAGTTACCTACCGTAGCACTGTTTGATGTTGACGCTAGAAGGATTTCCATTCGTCACTGTGAATATTAATGAATATCACTCTGAATGTTTTGGAAAGACCATAAAGATATTGCGTAAAAACCTTAAACGAGTTTGAATCGATTAAGAATCAAACCACTGTTGCATTTGAGTTTTTGCACATGTTTAATTCATAAAGAATCTTACACTTGACCTACCGCGGTGTTGTTTGATGTTAACTCTGGAAGGATTTCCACTCATCATTGTAAATACTAAGTAGTATCACTCTAAGTGTTCTAGCAATATCGGAAGGATATAGCGTAGGACTCAATTCATTGTCATTTCGTGTGTCCTTACGAGATTTGATTGATCTCAAGGCTCTAGACTCGATTGGTGCACATTTAGTGGTCGGAGGCTGGATCAGATGCCACCTATTCAATATCAACTATCTCGGAGTGAGAAAGCCAATAGAAGTCATGTTTTTCTTAGTGATAATAAAATAAACTTCTTTTGAGAGAAGTCTGAGTCAGCTGGGGAAGGGTTGTGCATTACATCACTGGGTCCATGATGTGTTGTCTTCAAGATGTGTTGACCCGGTTTCTGTCTAAGTTGTATAGAGGGCTAGTTTCTTTACACCCTTTATCCTTACATTTCTTTTTCATTCTTCAACCCCTTCAATGCTTACCAAGACATTATTACTAGCACCTTATTGTGATTGTTCTAGTCCTAGCTTTAGTACTTAGTCTGCATTCGGCTACGTTCACATTTTACTCCATTTTTCCTAAGGACTTCTAATAATATATTGGATTGTACCTGGGAAGATCCCTCCGGTTCTGGTTGGATCATAGGACGTGTTCCTAACCACCCTTTTGACACCAATAACGTCGTGCATTAAAGATGTTGTGGGTATGAGATCGTAACCATAAAACCATAAACTTTCAAGTGGTTTCAAGAAATGCTCCCCCTTCGCATGTGCATCGATAATCGAAAGTGTTTCGCACATGTGGGTAAGAGTTAAAAGTGCTCGAGTCTTGCAAAATAGATCACATTTTAATCACATTTTCTCCCCTATCTCTAATATATGAAAGTCTTTGATATTAGAGATACCAAATTATGATTAAAATATATCACGAAAAATAGTCTTGAAAATTTTCCGGGAGAAAAATGTGTATTTCTTAACATGAAATAATTTGGAACTCTCCCCCTCAAAAATTGATCCAATTGAGTTGTCATTGTGAGGATGTGATCCACATTTCTCTTTTTGAGGGTAGGAGTTGCTGAACACACAATTTTTTTCAAAGATTTTGAATAATCATTGAAAATTTCTTGAAAAAATTGTGTTCAACGCTTTTTGAAAAACTCCTTTTCTTTTTGGCGAAGAGGTTTTTCTAAAGCATAAACTTGAGTTCATAAACTTTGAATGTCTTGACAAATCCACTTAAGTGTAAGAAGATTTCTCTTCTTTTTGCTGAGGGTAAGGGCACTAAAGCGTACACTCCCCCTTGAATATAGATCCGGGTTGCAATTTGAAAGTGATTACAAGCCATAATGTTGAGCTTAAAATTTTGAATGTTTTGTGACAAGCTCAACCCATGATAGATTGCTCTACCCGTTGTTAGGATAAGTTATCTTAAATAGACACTTTCCTTTATTTGAAGTTCGAGTTATAGTTTGACATGTAACTGTAATTCGTTTTGAGGCACGAGTCACAATCTGAAGTAATTATAAATCATTGAAATGACATGTTTTGAAAAATATTTACAACTTTCATTCGAGTTTTATGTACACACCCGTGTCGTTATTCAGCGACATTTCTAGGCACGTCCATATTATCGATACTAAAAGACATGTCGAGAAGAATATTTTTGGTCTTTTGAAAGATTTTTTATTTTTTTTTTGAATTTTCTATGGATATTTATGTTTTATTTTATTTTTATATTTTCTCAAGTTTTTGGAAAATAATCAAAAATAAACTTTTGTACAACAGAAGATGGTGATATCGAATGTACAAAATTGGAACCCTTGGAGGAAGAAGTGGGTTCAGAATCCGCTGAAGTAACTGCAATCATAGAAGAAGAATCCGCACAAATAACATTGTTAGAAGTAACAGATTCCTTTCCGTCATGCAAAACAGTAGCATTAGTGCTAGAGCCATTATCAACACTCTTCTCTATGGAAATCCACTTAAGACCGACTACCTTGAAGATCTTACCCGTTGGTTTCCATTGAAGACTAGATCTAGGAGTGGTTTTCTCTTGCACAACGGATGACTTCTTTGGAGAGAAACTATGTCCTTTATTGATCCACGTTTCAGATTTGTTGTCATTGCTTTTCTTTGCGACAGGTTTGTATCTCCTTGTTGTCTTATGGGATTTTGCATTCTTTCTCTTTGCAAAGGCACAAAATTTGACCTCATAAAGGTATGGTAGAACGCAATGATCATGATTTCCATTGTGAATGCCCTTTTTGCAAGTTGGGCATATTGGGAATTTGGGATTCGCGAAAGTCCGTGTATTCCTGGGTTCTCCAAATCGTTCAGGCGTAGTGTTCGAAACATGACTATTAATGGATGGTTTCCAATTCCTAGGTTGCTGGTATGGTATCCTAGGTTTTGGTTGACAACTATTAGGAGTGTGTTGAACTCTAGAAAGGTTTGGTGTACTAGGTTTTGAGACAAGGATTTTTCTTTCTGAATTTTCCCTTTTTTCTTAGCATCCTCTAGGTTGTTGGTATGAACTAAGTCATTTAAACTTAAAAATTCCTTTGTGGACGCAAATGTCACATGCTTCGGAGTATTCCTAGAGGTGCTATGCATTCACATGGTTGGGAGTAGCAAAAGTGAGTTTTCTAAATGGAGGAGGAACATATTTTTTTTTGGTAATGGGTTACCCCGGTAAAAATATTAACCAAAAAAGCGTTTAAGTACAAAGGAATGTGGCTGAGATACCACATTAACCTCAAGCTACATGCAGCTTGTTAACAAAGACTATGAAACATTAAATGGAGGATGAACATAGGGTGAAACGGCTTGTTTTTTACCACTTGGTTGTCTATCAGTCGTAAGGGGTAACCTAGATATTGCATACGTAGAATTGAGAAAGGAGTCAGTTTTCCCAAAACTGATGAGTTTGGAACTTTGTACGCATTCGGTTGTTGAACAACAGGTTTCACAACTTTAGTTTTTACTGTTTTTCAACCCATCTTGCCTACGAGTTTCTTCAACTCACTTATCGTTATGTCCCTGTCTTATAACTGAGCTTTCAGATCCGTAATTTACAAACTCTTTTCTTTCATTTCTCGAAACGATTCGGATATTTTTACTTGCAAATTATCATCATTTGGAAATTTTCCGAGTTTGTTTTGCAAAGCAAGTTCAAGAGAGTGGCAATGTTTTTGAAGAAAATCACATCGGTGTTGAAGTGACGTAAATTCTTTTTAAGTGACATTGTTTTTGTTTTTCGAAAGCTCAGTTTCAAGTTGTTCACACTCTTTGACCTTATCAAGGTATTTGCATGCAACATCAGAATATTCATTTATATCAGCACAAGATGTAAGAGAAACACACAAAATATCTTTGGAGAGACATTCTTGTAAGAGTAGATCATATGCTATATAAAACTCGTCTCTTTCAGGTTGATGAACGTCAACTTCTTTTTAAGATATTCCACATATTTCAAATCATCAAACATTACTTGCTTAATTAATGTTTCAAATTCCAAAGCATGTTTCTTCGTTCTTCCTCAAGCGGAATAAAAATATTTTTCACAAGCACAGTTATATCGTGGGGAATTTCTGTGTTGCCTTTCAAACATTCACGTTCTTTCTAGTCGTCTTTAACCTTTTTGAAATTGTCAATGTTTTGAAGAAGACTACTAAGTGCTTGCTTACTCTTGCTTATAGAGTATTTGTACGGTAAGTACTCAATATATTTTGAAACATTAGTTTTCTTAGTGGCAAAAGCTTGTCTCCATTTTATACTTCTTTGTTGACATTCAAAAAATATTTGCTCACGAGACTCTAGTGTTTGTGGTTTGAAAAGTTCATAAAGACTGTTTTCATAAGCATAATTATATGGTTTAACAAATTCTTTATTAACTTTTGATCTACTCTCTTCTTCCAAGTCATTTGTCTCTTCACTATCAGGCCTAACAGTAAGGCAATCAAGATCGGTCCATTGGGACTCATCAAGATAAAGGTGCTAATTTTCAGATTGAGCTTGCTCGAGGTACTTAGGATTTGCAAAACTAGGTTATCCCTTGAAAAACGAACGAGGTGCCAACATTCTCATGGTTTGAGTCGATTGATTAGTTTTATAAAAAAATTTCTTATAAAAATCAATTTGAGTTTCAAGTTCCACCATTTTTCTATGTCTTTCGCTTGTTTAGTTTTGAAAACCTTTTCCAAATGTTCAACCACTGCTTTCTTTTCATTAACAAGTTTAGTTTTATCCTCTTGAATAAAACCATTTACTTGAGTTAGCTCATTCACTTTAGTGGTAGCAATATATGTTCTGTGACATTCATTACTTAAAAGGGTGTGAAAATTACGTTTCTCTTGTTCAAGTAAATTAAGGGTCTCGTTGTATTTATTTTCAAAAAAGTCCTTTTCGGTATTAATGACACGCCTTTTGTACCCATCAAACTCTTTGTCTCTTTGAAGAAGCTCAGCTCTGCAGCTTGCAAGAAGCTAACTAGATTTTATAACTGCAGCTTTGCTTTCTTCAAAGTTTTGAGTGGGCGTAGCATTTTCCTTTAATTTCTTTTGACTCTTTCTATTTTCTTTGACATCTTTTTGTAAAGTAGAAATTAAATTAGCAAGCGCAATACGCTCCTCATCGTCATCATACTCATTTGCATGTTGATCATCCTCAGACTCATTATTGCACATATCTGATGAAGCAGGTGTAATATTGCTATAAACCTTTTTTGTCATACATGTCTCAATAAGGGTTATTGTTTGATCATTTTGCTCATGCGTATTAGCATTGGCAAACACATTGTATTCATCATTGAGTGCCTCTTCCAATGGCTCAAAATCGAATACAAGGCCATTATCATAGGAAGGTGTATTGTTGATGTCATTCTCAAAGTCGATGCCTTGTTTGCCAGCGTTGCTGCATTCTTTCCCAGATATGCTACGATCATTCTATGTACCATGCTTTGTGTTTGCTAATCTGCAGTTGTCATTTGCATTACTCAATTCTATCCCGGTACTTACAATTGAAACTGGACTCGTATCCACTACATGAGTCTTTGCAACCGTGCACTCTTGCATTTTCAGCCTTTTGTCATTCATCTTATGGATCATGTCTTTTTCAGGAAGTAAGCGTTCATCCAGAAGCCTCTTAATGGATTCCGTGTTTTGAAAAAACCAAGTCTCTAAAAGATGTTACTTCCATTTTGGTGTAAATTTTAAAATTCACTCTGGCTTCTTGAGCTTTAGAATCATATATGGAAGTCTTGATCCACGTAGAATCAAAGAACCTTTGAAACAGTGTTCTGAGTGTGTGGAAGGCTTTCTTGGAGTCTGCTTCATGAAGGTAGTTGTTAAGTAGTTCTTTCTCAAGGTTCGTCAGGTTGTCTCGTAACTCATAAGTGAACGTTCGTTTGTTATTTCCGAAGAAGCACGAAAATGCATATGTAAACAAAGGATCAGGAACGAAGTTCTCTTTTTCAAGATATTGAAGGTTAGTTTTGAGATCACTGAAAGCTTTCATACAACGTTTTTTGAGGACTTGTTCTTGTAGTTGCATCTCTCGTTCTTCTTTGTCGAAACACGAAGACGTCATTACATTGGTACTCGCGACCATCTTGTTGTGTGTAACACCCCACTTGGATAAGTGGACCGTTACGTGTATTTATGGCGTATCATCAAAGCATAAGGTAAATGTCCTAAAACATTAACTGACCGTAAAGGAATACCGGAATCAAACATCGGTAATCCAAACATAAGCCCAAAACATGAAAAGTACAATACTGAAGGAAAGGACTAAACAATGTCCAAATAAGCAAAATAATGTAAGAAATGCATAAAGTAAGAAGTCTGGATAGCTTCCATCCAAATGCACATGCTCTCAGAATCCTAAGAGCGTCCCGGTGTACCTGCCGTTAGAACATGAAAGGAACTACGGCTGAGCATAACGCTCAGTGAACGGATATAAAGCATGATAGGGAATTACTAAAATGAAACAGATGATAAAATACTGGAGCTGTAAGACTGATAAGTAAAGTTGCAGCGGAAATCTGTGTATAATCTGTAAAGCCTGATTTATAATTAATAAAGCTGAACTGTTATCTGTTAACTCTGAAAACATGCATTTACTGTAAATTACCAGAGCTTATAAAGGTCATGTGCTGTAACAACGTTGCATGAATAACTGGAGGGGTGACCTCGTCATGCTGTAGAGGGGTGACCTCTAAATAACTGTGTGGGTGGAGGGATCAGCTCCAATGTGAAGGATGTAGAGCACACACCACATTCACCTGCTAAACTGTAAACTGTAGCCTAGGATGCATCCATACGCCCTCTGATCGAAAGTATAATGAATATATTTGGGATTTAGTAAGACGGATCTCGTCGTTAACTGAAAATAAGGCTTTAATAAATATGGTGATACTGTTGAGTCCTTTCTGGCTGAGAGGTAGGTAAATACCTGATTTACATAAAGCTGACATAGGAATACGTGGAGTAACGTGGCGACTTCCACTGAGTGGGTTCGTCTGTAACCTCACATAATGATTACCGTGTGTTTAATCTGAATAATAATCTAGTGGTGGTGACTGAATTTTAATGATCTGATTCGTGCGTGGCATAATAGAACGGGTATACCCCTTTCCGAAGGGTACCCTGAATTTCCGAGGGCCTGGTTTAGAAACATACTGGAGTTATGAGTTCTGACTCGTATTTTGAGGAAAGATTCGTATGACGTGTACCATGACTGGTGTCCTAATATGTGTCTTCCGAAAAGATACCTGAGGCCTATGCCTTGACTGATGTCTTGACACGTGTTTTAGTAGATGAATCTGAACAAGGTTAAAAATTTTGGTACTACTAGGATTGGGGAACCGGTTAGACTACTGACCTCTGTATTTCTGGTCACGTCCGTTCCGGGGTTCCGATGGTTACTGACTGGTAAATTATAAGCACGGTGGTTGTCACTACTGCTTTTTCTGTCAATTTATGACGGTCATTATCATGACCGTGATTCTTGTAACTATTTTGCTGAGTAGTCGGCTGGTTTACGGCTCCTACACTTCTGAATGAACGGTTAGCTAAGTAACGTGTGACAGCTAACTGAGGAAGTAAGGCATGGACTAGAATGGTAGTGTCCGATGGTTGAAATTTACTCTTGTCAGAAATTTCAAATTTATAGTTTTCGTCCTTGCTCTGCAGTGTCTTTATAGTATAACAGCATCACCATCAGCATCTTGAGAAATCTCCAAAGTATCAGCAGCATCAGCAATTGTGAGGTCTTCAAAGTGTTAGCGGCATCAGCATCTAGCAAAATCTTCAACTCACGAGCAGCATCAGCACCTGGTAGAATATCGACAAGTGGAAACATCTGAGATGATTGAGGATATATTAGCAATATCCCTGGAGTACACTTGGACTACTGTACATGAAGTACAAAATGAATATTGCACATGGAGCAAATCTGAGACACTGTACGTAGAGTATACGTGAAATACTGTACATGGAGCTGGTGGAAATTTTATGGGATGATCGATACTGGTGCCGCTTGTTTGACATTATCAAAGGAATAAATTGATTTAAACGGTAGTAAACTGAACTGAAACGATTAACATGATAGGCTGATAATTTCTGCGTAGACTTAATGCTGGTTGTATAGAGGCTAAAAAGTATGACTAAACGGAGTTTCATCAACATTTAGTATAAAGACATGATTGTTAAAGACCAGAACATGATTTATCATGAAATAGTATTTTACTGTAATCCTTCTGTATCTTAGCATGAAACATTATCATTCTGTTGAAAACATAATACTTGTAAGGAAACATGAAACTAAATCATCATGTAGATGACATCAACGTGAGGGTATGAAAATTTGACTGTTACAAGGAACATAAAAAGTCAAATCAACTGAGGTGTAATATCAACTGATGTGGACGGCTATGGTTCAATCCACAGAATTCAAGAAGAAAACATGAGACTAAGTATGGGCTATTCTGGTTCGATCCATCCTGGTCAAAATTTTCTGAGAACTGTCATGTATAGAAAGGAAGTCCTTACTGAAAGGACGGAAATCCGTACCTCTAGTCCAGTAACTGACTGAATGGAAGACTGAACGAATACTACTCGGGCTTTCACGAAAACGTATGATGATTAATCAGAGGATGAAGAACACGCGACCTTCTTGATCAACAACATATCTCGAACCCTTCTTTTGTTCTAAAACCCGGCGGTAGGTTTTCTCCCAAACCCTAGGTTCTTTTTTTTTTTTGAAACTGATTATAGCAAAAGGGGTAACCCCCGTGTATAATTTTTGTGCAAATGGGCTTAGGCCCAAAATCTTCTTTTTTTTAAACCGGACCCTATTTCTTTCTTTATAAAGTTTTCATTTTTTGTACACTCTCATTTAACTCCCGTGTTTTATTTCCGTGTGCTAAATAATACATATATAGTTTACTAAAATCCAAAACTGCGTATTTAATATTATCATTTAAATACGGGTTTTACATTGTGAGTCACGCTATTCATTGATGTAGAATCTATCTCGGTTGATGAAGTGATTTTGGATCTTAAGTTGATATGGTGTGATAATGTTGTGGTAAAAATTCCGAAAATTTCGATTTTTTTTTGTATTCGTAAAAATTTGATGTCTAAATTTCCGAATATGTGTTGGCAAGATTTCTGAATATCAACTAACTAAGAATCCTGAATATAAGAATTTCGCAATATACTCAAAATTCGGAATATACTCACCAAATCTGAAATAATGCACACGAAATCCGGAATACAGCCTAAATTCAGAATACGGCCTAAATTCGGAATACAGCCTAAATTCGGAATACAGCCTAAATCCGGAATACAGCCTAAATCCGAAATACAACCTAAATCCGGAATACAGCCTAAATTCAGAATACAGCCTAAATCCGGAATATAGCCTAAACCTGGAATACAGTCTAAATCTCTCGGAATACAGCCTAAATCTGAATACAGCCTAAATTCAGTATAATCCCGAAATTAAATTATGTTTTTGCGCGTTTTGACCCCAAAATCAAGCCAAAAGATAAAAAATTTGCGTGTTTATCACCAAAAAAGTATCACAAATCCCTACCACAGCTATGTAGATAATTTTACGAAAGATTTAGACCACGAAAACACACAAAAAAAATTGAAAATCAAGGTTTTTAGGCTATAAACCACATGAACACTATCAAAAACCAAAACTAGTCACTAATCTACCCCGTAGCTCTGATACCAATTGTTGTCCCATGATTTATTATGAAAATATAAGAATTAAAGTAAGAAAAAAAATAAGAAAATAGATGAAATCTAGAGAGAGAAAGTAGAGAGAGTATGTGTTAAACTAGGTGAAATTAGATTGAGAAATGAAAATGCCTAATCTCTCTTAACATGCTAGGAGAGGTATATATAACCGGGCCTACATATGGCATAATGGGTTATATGTTTGATGGGTTGGGCTTGAATAATTGCTTAGTACCTTGAAAGGGGCCTTTTAAGCTAGCCATCAAGCCCGTATTACACGACTATTCTACTACCTATTACAACATTCTAATAAACAATACATTATAAACCTATGACCGATCATTCTTGTTTGACTCAATATTTTGAGGCTAACACAAGGATTTTAGGGATGAATGGAAATATACGGCTCATCAGAATGATTTAATTGTGGAATTAATTGTTAAAGATAAAGAAAAGGATGAGGTTATTAGGGGCTTACAAGAAACTGTGATGGCAATGAAAAAGCGTTTGGATGAACTTGAAGACAACCTTAAAGTGGTGGCTACCTCTGCAACTTCGTCATCTTCGGGAGCACCTAGTGGCTCCCAGTAGATCTCTTTAGTATTCGCGTTTATGTACTTTCTATTATGTATCTTTTATAAATTCCACTAGACTGTTATGATAGTTAGTGCTACTTGTATATGGGAGTAATTTTGTTCTTTTGTATACACCCTTATTGTTGGAAATGCGTTTTTCCAAGGAAAGTCCCGGTCACATCATTGTTAGCATAGATCACGAGCTATACACTATTTAGGACATTGTAACTTGGAGTGACCTCCCTTAGGGGGAGATTTTGGAAATACGTTTTTACGTATTTAGAAAGGATCGGTCACTCCAATGATATATTCAAGTATTGGGCTCGTGATCTAATATATAATCAATATAGCCCATATAGCCCACATGTAGGGTGGGCTATATATACCCCCTCCTATCATGTTAGGAGGGGTTGGTCATTATTCATCAAACACTTAAATTTATCAAATATCACTTTCTCTCTCTACATCTCTTTTCCTCTCCTTTCTCTCTCTAGTTCATATCAAGATCTTCATCTATTTCTCTCTATTTAGATCTTAACAACACTTGTAACAATCATTAGAAAACGTGGACCTACAATTGGTATCAGAGTTATGGTTGATTGATTGATCTTGTGTTTGTTTTGATTGATTTTGATAGGTTTTGATTTAATCAAGCTCAAATCTTGAAATTTTTTGTGATTTTATGGTTTAAATTGATAGATAAATCTTTGAGTTTACTTATTTTAGAACAAAGAGTTTGAGTAGATAGATAGGAGTTGGGTTCACTGTTTGAGCAAGGATTTATAGTGGGCGGATGTTACAAAGTAGTGACTACCACGTGTGTGGTGACAACGGATGTTACAAAGTATTATTTGTTACGCTTTGAGGGACGGTGTTAAAGAGTTTTATATTTCATCCCAAACTTGCCACGTATTGTCAATATTCTTAAAATAGCTGTTAAAATTGCCACGTCTTGTCAATATTTTTTAAAATAGCTGGCAAGTTTTAGGGGCCACGTTACATTGATATGGTTACTTTAATATACGATTTTAATGCGTTTAAATATATAACACACGTTATTTTGATATGGTTAGTTTAATTATATCATATTTGATATCACTAGATTAATGCGATTTTGTTCTTTACCTCACATTAGGTCAAAACATCTACTATAATATTGTGTATTATTCAAATACATCCAAAGTAAAATGAGACTGTATTTTTTAAAGTGAAAGTGAATTTACATTAGTATAAGTATTGGTGCATTTTTATATTGTTGATATATTTGGACCTCTTAGTCTCGGGTTTGTTTTATCTACGTTTGAGCCGACAAAAATTATTGAGCCGAGAAAAGAGTTATATCATCAATCGAGGATTTTTAAGAGTTATTTACGGATCTTTCGTTGGTTTTGTCATATCCCGTGAATTTCAATTTCTATGTTTCTTCACGAACAGTAAAATCCCGAAATCAACCACGACCACAATTATCTTTCATCGAAATTCAATGGATTCATTGAATTCGACAGTTCACGATGGAGAACTGCAACACATGCAACCTAAAGAGATCACATTGCGTCAAAAAACATTGGAAATCTTTCACGAGCTCAAGACACACCTTGCACTTCTCTATCCGTACAACCTGACCGAACTTCCAACCTTAGTTCAAATGTTCTTTGGCAAAGTGGATAATTTCAAAGAGAAGATTTTCAATAATTTGGATGAGTTACGATTGCAATTTGAAAGGGAGAATCTTCATGAGGTTAAAGCGAAGATGTGTCTAGAAATCCTTCGCACACAGTTTAAGGAATTCTTTGCCTCGACAATGGAACCTCCTTTTGGTTATTCGACTCCAATCCTTCACCAGATTTTCAATTTGCATACGGGTTGCCAGACTGAAGCCTTAAGAAGTGGTTTACTCAATCACATCCATATACTTGAGAAGTGTATTGAGGTTAGGTTAGTTAATTACAACGAGATACGGTTGAAAAAGGGTCAGATTCAAAGAATCAAAGAGTCGTCTAAATCATTGAATGCAGCAATTCCTCATGAACATGAGAGAGAGACGTGCTTTAAGTTGTCGTCAAAAGATAATCAGATCTGCCCGATGCAAGAAATATGTGCCAATTTGGTCGTCACGGGAAGCAATGGCAAGGAATCAGAAGGAAAGCATGAACCGAGCAGCAAGTCACAAGCACCAAATGTTCAGGTGCCAAGTTTCAACAATATACAGTATGTTGAGCATTCTGAACCTAATTATACCAAACATGGGATGGAAAAGAGTGATAGCGATACCACTTCAGATCCATCCGATGTGAGTCATAATGGGGGAGAAAGTGTTCAAAATGCTAAACATCATGATAAGTGCCTTATGACTGCTTCTTTAAATAATTATGATTCTAGGATTAAAGAGCTCAAAACGATTTTAGCTCAGCAATCTAAACAGCTTGAGGATGTCAAAATTGAAATTTCAAAGAAAACGGACAAATTTGAAAAGTATTTTGAAAAACTTGAAAAGTCAAACGTTGTTCTTGAACGAAAATTGGATCAAACAGTTCTAGATTCTAGAGCTGAAAAGGATAATCTTTTGAAACAAATTAAGTTGCTTGAATCTAAGTTGGCATCCCAAGATGAATTGCTCAAAGAGAATGCGACTTTAAAGGCTCAAGTACAGGAAAAGGTCTTTGCTATAGCTGCGTTGAAAAACGAATTGAGGAAAACTACAGGATCTAGTATGGATACTAAGGTTGAAAAACCATCAATCTTGGGGAAACCGCCTCAAATTCAGTCTGTTAGACAACCGACTGCATTTAGATCAGAGCGACCACAATCCTCGAGACCGCGGTTTGCCTCCAAAGTTGATATGGTTCATATTTCTAGAACAGTCACTCCACCAACTAGGCCTGATGTGACTAAATCAGCTTTTACTAGACCTAATCACATGATTGCATCTAGCCTCCCTAGACATAGTCCAAAGAACACGTCTCGAACTAGTTCAAATGACGTTCGCCATAAATTTGGTCGAAGGGAAGCTATTCAAAAGACACAAGTAAGAGATAGGAATTTTAAACCTAGTCAGATGTCTTCTAGATTACCCAACACTGCTAACCGTAGCATGTCATATCCTAGGAGCATCAATCAATCATCTAGGAATTCTAGATCTTACTTGGACATTAAATATGCTACTTGTAAAACATGTAGGAAATGTGTCTTTAAAGCCAATCATGATTCTTGTGTCAAGAAATTACTTAATGAGGTGAACTCACGTGCTAGACTTAAATTCCAGTGGGTGGCTAAAATCAAACTCATTGGTAAAAAGTGGCGCCCCACTAGTATAACTTTCATTGTTGTAGGAAATGAGTGCCCTTTAACTAGGATAGTCTCCGATTCTACTAAGACTACTAGGGAGGAAAATGCAAAGGATGATACATCACTTAAGCCTGAACTTAAGGTTTTCTATAAAAGGAAACATTTGCCAACTAAGACAAGTGAATCATCCCCTCAGGTTACCTCTGGCACAAGAAAAGACAACTGTGAATCCCCGCAGGATTCTAAGATAGATATTGCTAACCCATATAAAAGTATACAAACTTCAACTGAGATTGCAGGTACCAAAATCAAGGATCAACATAAACAAACCAGTCCGATCTTTATATACCGTTCAACTAAGGACACTCTCAGAGTTTGGTTATTAAAGAAGCTGATATCAGAGAAACAAGTGTCTCAGGGGATTCACAGTTAAACTTAGTGTTCAAGGACTTATAGTCACATCACAGACTGTAACTCGTTCATCAAAGAAAGGAAAGTTTATCGCTGATGATAAACTTATCCTTACAACGAGAAATTAATTTTTCTCGGGCATGGCTTATATAAAAAACATTCCAAGTTTTTAAGCTCATGCACAAAGGCTTATAGACAAATCACAGTCTGTGACCCGTTCATCAAAGAAAAGAAAGTTTATCGCCGATGATAAACTTATCCTCACAAACGAGAAATTAATTTTTCTCGGGCATGAGCTTATATTAAAAACATTCGAAGTTTTTTAAGATCATGCACAATGGCTTACATTCAAATTACAATATGTGACCCGAACTTCAAAGAAAGGGAAGTTTATCTTGTCAACGATAACTTACCCTCAAAACGAGAAATTAAACTTTCTCGGACACGAGCTAAAATTAAAACTATTCAAAAGTTTTTAAGCTCGTGTAAATGGCTCATCGTTAAATGTCAGAAGATGACCCATTCTTTAAATAAAGGAAAGTTTATCGCCGATGATAAACTTATCCTCACAACGAGAAATTATTTTTTCTCGGGCATGAGCTTATATTAAAAACATTCGAAGTTTTTAAGCTCATGCACAACGGTTTGCAGTCACATGTCAGATTATAACCCGCGCTTCAAAGAAAGGAAAGTTTATCGCCGATGATAAACTTATCCTCATTAACGAGAAATTAACTTTTCTCGGACACAAGCTTACATTAAAACTATTCAAAAGTTTTAAGCTCGTGTAAATGGCGTATAATCACATTTCAGATTATGCCCCGGACTTTAAAGAAAGGAAAGTTTATCGCTGATGATAAACTTATCCTTACAACGAGAAATTAATTTTTCTCGGGCATGAGCTAATATTAAAAACATTCAAAGTTTTTAAGCTCATGCACAATGACTTACAGTTAAATATCAGACTGTAACTCGGACTTCAATATTAGGAATGCTTATCTTTAATGATAAGTTATCCTCGTAACGGGAAATTCATTTTTCTCGGTCATGAGCTTGTCTTAAAACATTCCAAGTTTTAAGCTCATAAAGGTAAGTGTATCTTTTAAATAAGAGAACTTTTCTTCATAACGAGATTCTTCTTTCTCGGTCATGAGCTTTACGTTAAAATATTCAAAAGTTTTTCAAGCTCATGTAAACGACTTCTAAGTAAATGTCAACTTAGGACTCGTTCTTCAGCTAAAAGGAAAGTTTATCGCCGATGATAAACTTATCATCACAATAGGAAGTTTACAACTTCTCGGACTTGAGCTCGTTTTGTAAGATATTCAACATCTTAAGCTCAACTATTTGGTTTTCAAAACATTTAACACAATTTTTCAAGAATTTCTCAAAAGGTTTTTCTAAATCTTTCAAAATTGTGTGTTCAAAAATGGTTTGATAAAAAGAGCATGTCTTTTGGAATTGATAATATTTACGATACTAGAAACGTCATTCAATAATGACACGGGGTTGTAAATAAAGTTCGAGCAGAAGTTCAAATGTTTTAAAACATGCTCAAAATGGTTTGCTATTATTTCAAATAGTAACCCGTTTTTTCATACTCAAGTCAAGCATTTCACCGGAAAGCTTTGACTCAACAACGGAAATTAATTTTCTCGGGCATGGTTTACTTTATAACCATGTAAGGGATTGTGTTTACGTAATAACACAATCTAACACGAATATATGTACGTGTCAGTGCATTTATTTGTTAAAACAAGAGAAATCTTGTTTTTATGAAGTTATCATCTCCACCAACCATAGCAATTTACAACTGATATCTACATACTCGACGATGCGACTACTCAAACGACGACTACAACTTTTTTAATAGAACACGGGTCAACAATTGAGGGGGAGCAATTGTCCAGCATTCAGAATCTTTGATGCCGAAAGTACCAAGTTCACATATTGGTGTCAAGACAACGATATCAATCATACACATGGAGTCAAGAGATAACTTTAGATGTGACGAGGCGACCAACATTCGTGAACAAGAACCATGTGATTCTCTCATATGATGTTCTCCATCATTCAGGTCAAACCTCGTAAGGTGCTAATCTTGTGAATACATTATCATATATGATCTTTGCACGTGATAAGTACCTTACACTTGTGTTTAAAAGGTATTTAATTTACGTTTCAAGTACACCCTCATTAATTTGAGGGGAAGCTTGTGAAAATCATGAAGATAATTGGATTTGCATTTATCTTCCCAAATTTTCTTAAAATGCTATTAAATCAATTGATATTAAAAACATCAATTGGGTTAATATTTTTAATATGGGGGAGAAAATGTGATTTAATATTTAGATCAATAATGGTTTGACTTAATGTGCTGGCTCATCCTGACATGTGCGAAATGTTTTCAAATATCGTGGCATATGTTAAGGGGTAGCAAAATGGACTTGGATATTAAAATGGATTTCATGGTGATATACACGTACCTAAATCATCTCTATTCACGACGGTGAAGATTGTGGTGATATAAGGATGGTAGGATAGGTTACAGTCCAATGATTCCTCTAGAACCAGAGGAATCTTCCCAAGGACATTCCATAGCTAGAAGTAGTAGTCCTTAGAAAATATGGAGAAAGATTGTGAACGTAGTTGAATGCCGACCAAGTACTTAAGTTAGCACTGGAACAATCACAACAAGGTGCTAGTTATGACGTATTGGTAAGCATTGAAGGGGGTGAAGAATGAAAAAGAATTTTAAAGATAAAGGGTGTGAAGAAAGAAGCCCTCCTTACAACCTTAGGCAGAAACTGGGTCAATACATATGCTATTGAGATCATTTTTTAATGATTCTTGATATTGAAGATAGACATCATGGACCCAGTGATGCAATGCACAACCCATCCCAGCTAACTCAGATATCTCTTAAAAGATATTTGTTTTAATCACACAGAGACATCTCATTATCTATTGATTTATTCACTCCGAATAAATTAGTATTGAAATGGTGGCACTCCTCTCTAGCCTTCGATCACTAAAATCCAAAATGCATGATCGAGTCTAGAGCCATTTGAGATCATCAAATATCTCATTAGGACACACTTTCATAATTCCCTGCTTCTTCACACACTATGAAAAGTAAGAAAAATCTTAAGAGTCCTACGAAAAATCTGCATGATCTTGCCTGAACATCCGAGTAATACGAAAGTATTTACAATGAAGATGGAAATCCTTCTTGAGCGAATATCAAAAAGCTCATGGTAGGTGACTTGTGTGATTCTTTATGAATCAAACTTGTGATAACTGGAAAGCAACAGTGGTTTAATTCTTAACTGAACTTAAACACGTTCCAGGCCTCTACACAATATCTTAGTGATCTTGCCAGAACACTCAGAGTGACACTCTATAGTGTTCACAGTGATGAGTGGAAATCCTTCTAGTTTTAACCTCAAACAGCACTTGGTACGTAACTTGCAAGATTCTATACGAATCAAGCTCGTGACAACTGGAAAGCAACGATGGTGCGGTTCTTAACTGAATTTCACTTGTTCCAGGAACATGAATTGATGGATTCAAATCATGCGGATATTATTATCCAGGAACATGAATTGGGCGGTCGAATAAAGAGAACGGGTTTACCCGCGAAATCTTGTCAAGGAGGTTCTTAATTGAAACTACCTGCCACAAGTACGATATTTAATATCGTCCAACGGTCTTTACCAGCCGGAGGTAAAATGCTACCGAATTAGAATGAAATGTTCAAGGCCATTTCATCCGCGTATATGTTTTGTTGCTAATTGTCTTATGCAGCGTAACAAGAATGTGGCATTGCGGTGTACAATTCAGAAGAAGTCGTCAACACATGCTTATACTGTATGCACTTAATACTTCAACAAATTCAAGAAAGTTTAAAAGTCAAGTCTTCCGTTGTATCAAACTCTGAAGCTTTCAAGAATTTATAAAAGTATAAGTATGTGGAACATGAAGTCACGAGGAGGCAAATTTCACAAATGACGAATGCACAAGGTCAAGGCAAGGAAACATGCTCAAGACTAAAGTCAAAGATCTCATCTGCATATTCACAAGAACAATATCGAAGACTCAAACATAGTATGCTAGGTTTAAGATTTTGTAAAATGGTGTGACCTCCCTTAGGGGGAGATTGTTAGAAATACGTTTTTCCAAGGAAAGTCTCGGTCACATCATTGTTAGCATAGATCACGAGTTATAGACTATTTAGGACATTGTAACTTGGAGTGACCTACCTTAGGGGAAGATTGTTGGAAATAAGTTTTTACGTATTTAGAAAGGATCGGTCACTCCAATGATATATTTAAGTATTGGGCTCATGATCTAATATATAATCAATATAGCCCATATAGCCCACATGTAGGGTGGGCTATATATACCCCCTCCTAGCATGTTAGGAGGGGTTGGTCATTATTCATCAAACACTTTCATTTATCAAATATCACTTTCTCTCTCTACATCTCTTTTCCTCTCCTTTCTCTCTCTAGTTCATATCAAGATCTTCATATATCTCTCTCTCTTTCTATTTAGATCTTAACAACACTTGTAACAATCATTAGAAAACGTGGACCTACACTTGTAACCAAAAACTTTATTTTCTTAGTATGTTATGGAACACGTATGCTTAACGATTTATCATCTGAGTATCATTGTGATTATCTCTACCTTTATTTTACATTATTCTAGGAATACTTATTCTTGTGAACTTGAATCTTGTTACAATATAAACTCCTCAGTAATGCATTCCATATTGACAATCAGTTATGCATATCTAAAATCTCTTATTATCCTATTCCTCCATTTTTCATGAATCTTGAAATAGCATACTTATACAAGTTCTCACTGAATTTTGTATTGTGTTGTTGACAGAAACATTCTGCCTAGAAGAATTCGTAGGGCTGATGGACCTAGGAGATACCGTAGAGCTACTATGGAGAGAATTATTGCAAAAAGGGTAGAAAAAGTCGTTGAATACGAAAAGAGCCGAGAGACTCAAGCTAAGCTGAAGGTTCTTCAAGTACAAAAGGATGTTCGCACAAAACATTTTTTTGGGTAAAAGGGACTCACCCCGGTAAAATATATTACGCCAAAATACGTTGAAGTACAAACAGATGTACGTAAGGTCCTAACATCACGACCCGTTACATGGGCAACAACCATGCACATAACAAGTGAAACAACTCAAATCCTATCTAAGAGTGACATACCACTCTTAGTACTACCAAATAAGTCTAGAAAAAAAATAAATAAACATTTAAAAATGCTCCTAACTTATATATCCACGTAGTGGTATCCAGCATATCAAGCTAAACAAACAGCTGGTGAAAGACCCTAAAACCACGGATAGGGCAGCAGAAGCTCCAGAACGTTGTTTATATCAATACAAGCTGACACTTAACAATATTGATGACCATACCACATATCACTTTAAACCATGCAAAGCCCATGTACGTGTGATAGGAGATCATAAAACCAAAACGCATAATACGTTTGATGTTACTCTCACATGCCATAATAATCACGTGAGAATCAAATGCAATCAATCACATAATAAATGTAATCACAAATAAGTAACTTGCCATGCAAATATTAAGCCGTGATTATTGCATACATCCCAACCATGTTGACCAACACGTGAATAGCACATTGTGGACAAATAACAGCTCCAATGACCATAATCAATGAAGCATTAACGTAGCCATAACACAGCCTATACAGCCCACGAGTGACCAAGCGTTGTCACGGGGATGTGGCTAAGAACCAACATCCTAAGCAACCAACGAGTGAACTGCTAGAACAATCACAAACATAATGTGTAATCCGCCTCTTTGAATATGCATCAATTACCCTAGACGTAGATAAACACGAATGTGACGAGAGCTATAATCATAGCCCTACTTCTAATTTCCCCTGAAGCAACACATGCTATACCAACATGAACTTAGGTTTGAAACCCCAACTCACCTTACACAGCTGTTACGAGATCCTACGAATAAACGCATGTATCACCCCAATCACCGACATTAGGGTTTCAAAACTTCCATCTCTCTCCTAACCTACAGACCAAACATATCATATAATCACGAACCATACACAAGCCAAGTTCAAGCTTAATCACGCAGAAACCCTAACTGAGTAGCTACGATCAGACCAGAACTTCACTCATTCCTAGTATTGCAAAATCAACAAAAACCTAAAACTAGGGTTTCGACCATAAGTGCAGCAACACAAGGAGCTCATTGGAGATTATCAAAACTCAGATCTGATCATAACCAATTCGGAAGCTATAAAAGAAAACCCTAAAAAGATTTCAATCAAACCGTGACTAGCCGAATACCCCTAACCACGATCCACAAAATTATAAACCATAACCATCATGGTGGATCAACGAATAAATAGCTACTTCGATACCCTAAAAAGAATAAACAATAACGAAACCCTTATAAATAAGGTTCGGGTATCGGCTATAATGATATCTACTATGAACAATTTCCTTAACATCACGCCACCTCTATGTATAAACAACCTAAGAATCGAATTAATACCCATGAACAAATGAAACTTGACCGAAGATCTAAGTAGGATAGCCATAGAGATCCACGAATGGATGACTAAAAAACAGACCCCTATACACATAATCGACTACATAACAAATATTAAGAGGTAGAGATACGATTTTAAAGGTTGTTTTGGCCGAAAAAGTGAAGTAGAGGCGGCCAGAAATCACCCATAGTAGGGAGAGAGATCTAGGGTTTTTTTAAAGCTAGGTATTTTCGTACAAAACATTCATGTATGGAAAACCACACTCTTTCACAGGGACAAAAGGCATTGTTGGTTTAACACCTTGATTTGAAAAGATGGAGCAAGTATTTGGCACTTGAAAATGTGCTGAAGAGGATAAGGTGATATTTGTTGCTAGTACTTTGGAAGGTATTGCACTTACATGGTGGAACGGGAATATTCGAATCTTAGGTCTTAAAAATGTAAACAAAATCCCTTGGAGTGAGTTTAAGGTTAGGACCACTACTGAATATTGCCCTAGAACCGAGATAGCTCGAATGGAGCAAGAGCTATGGAATCTATAGATGAAAAATGATGATATTGAAGCGTACAATAATAGGTTCCATGAATTAGCCTTAATGTGCCCCGAAATGGTCCTAACAGAGAAAAAGAAGATTAAAAGGTATGTCAAGGGTTTTCCTGAAAGAATTAAACGGTACATTACTTCATCCAAACCTTCTTCCCTACATGAAGCGGTAAATATGGCACGTGAATTGGTCGAGCAGTCTGTGGAAGGTAAAGCTGCTATGTTAAATGATGGTAACAAGCGGAAATGGGAGGATACAAAAGGAAATAATCAGGGTAACAATGAGGGTTATAACCGTAACAACAACCGGGGCAACCACAGAAACTCCAACAGGAACAACAATTGACAAGCAAATAAAAGACAAGAGATGACAACAATGTATGCAGTTGCTCCTGTTGTTCCTGCTGCTCCTGTTGGCAAGCAAGGATATGTTGGAAACCTGCCCAAATATGATAAATACAGGTGGCATCATCTTGTTGGTGTGTGTCCTCCCAAGTGTGCGAAGTGTAAAAGGATTGGCCATGAGGAAAGAAACTGTAATATGGTGTGCTTTGGCTGTGGTGAAAAATTCAAGAATAAGTGTCCAAAGGTCTGGAACCCGCAGAATGATGGAGCTCGAGGCAGGGTGTATCAAGTGGTCAATAATGCTCAGCAGAATCCAAAGGTGTTAGCGGGTACGTTTCTTCCTAATGACCACTATGTTAGTGTCTTATTCGATTATTGTGCTGAGAAAAGTTTTATGTCTTCTGCTTTTACTCCTTTTATTGATATTACTCCTACTACCTTAGACACTAGCTAAGTAGAATTAGCAGACGGTAAGATTGTTAGCACCAATACAGTCTTACATGGTTGTACCCTCGACTTGCTTAGCCATCTGTTTTTAATCGACCTTTTACTAACGCGTCTCGGCAGTTTTAATGTTATTGTGGGTATGGATAGGTTAGCATATCATCGGGTTGTCATTGTTTGTTTTGATCAAATCGTGCGTATTCCTCTTTCTTCGGGTAAAACCTTAAAATCCATGGTGAGAAGCCGGATGACAATCTGAATTCTCTTCTTTATATCAAGGCTGATGAGAAAAAGCTTGATGACATTCATATCGTTTGTGAATATCCAGGAGTATTCCCAGATGACTTGTCGGTACTACCTCCTGTGCGCGAAGTTGAATTCCGTATCGACCTTATTCCGGGTGCACTACATGTTGCCAAGTCACCTTATCTCTTAGCCCTATCTAAAATGAATGAATTATCGAATCAACTTAAGGATTTACAAGAGAAAGGTTTTATTAGACCGAGTCATTCGTCGTGGGCAGCTCATGTGCTCTTTGTTAAGAAAAAGGATAGTGCAATGAGAATGTGCATTGACTACAGAGAATTGAATAAGCTGAAAATCAAGAATCGTTACCCTTTCCCTCCTATAGATGACTTATTTGATCAATTACAAGGTGCTCGTTGTTTTTCCAAGATAGACCTTTGATCAGGTTACCATCAGTTAAGAGTACAAGAAAGTGACATCTCCAAAACCGCATTCAGAACCCGTTATGGTCACTTTGAATTTACAATTATGCCATTCGGTCTTACCAATGCTCCTGCCATTTTTATGGATATAATGAACCGTGTTTGCAAACCCCACCGTGATAAGTTTGTCATAGTCTTTATTGACGACATCCTCATTTACTCGAAATCGGAAAAAGAACATGAACATCATCTGAGAACAATTTTGAGTCTTCTAGAGAAAGAAAGTTGTATGCCAAATTCTCTAAGTGTGAACTTTGGTTGAAAGAGGTCCAGTTTCTAGGACACGTGGTCAATCAGGATGGTATACACGTGGATCTTAGTAAAGTCGAAGCAGTTAAGATTTGGAAATCTCTTGAATCGCCTACTAAGGTCCGTTCATTTCTTGGGTTAGCCATATATTATCGTAGATTCATCGAAAATTTCTCTAAGATTGCTAAGCCTTTAACCTTGCTTACACAAAAGAATAAAGATTACATATGGGTTGAAGATCAAGAGCAAGGCTTTTGCTTATCGAAGGAGAGATTGTGTAATGCCCCAGTGTTAACACTTCCAGATGAAAAGAATGATTTTGTTGTTTATTGTGATGCATCCCACCAAGGTTTCGGGTGTGTCCAAATGCAGCAAGGCAAGGTGATTGCTTATGCCTCAAGAAAACTTATAATCTACGAACAAAACTATACCACTCACGATTTGGAGTTAGGTGTAGTGGTATCTGCGTTGAAAATATGGAGACATATCTCTATAGGATGAAAAGTGTGATATACATTGATCATAAGAGTCTCCAATATATCTTTGACCAAAAGGACTTGAATATGCGTCAAAGGCGGTGGTTAGAACTCCTTAGTGACGACAAATGTGAAATTAAGTAGCACCCGAGAAAGGCTAATGTGGTGGCAGATGCTTTAAGCCGAAAGGAAAGACTTAAACCAAGGAGAGTGTGCTATGAGTATAACCATTCAATCTAGCCTCAAGGCTAAGATTTTAGAAGCACAGAAAGAAGCTGCAAAGGACCTTAAGGCTCTAGCTGAATGGCTGCGAGGATTAGATGCTCAATTTGAAAGGAGAGAGGATGGAACAATTTACTTTGTTGGTCGGATATGGATACCATTCGTTGGAGGAATAAGGAAGGTAATAATGGACGAAGCTCATGCTTCAAGATATTCGATACACCCTGGTGCAGATAAGATGTATTACGATTTGAGAGATGTTTATTGGTGGCCTGGTATAAAGAAAGACATAGCTGAATACGTCAACAAGTGTTTGACTTGTTCAAAGGTTAAAGTAGTACACCAGAAACCTTCGGGTATTTTACAACAACTTGAAATCCCTGAATGGAAATGGGAAAAAGTTACAATGGACTTAGTCACAAAGTTACCCAAAAGCAATGGTGGTTATGATGCAGTTTGGGTTATTGTTGATAGATTAACCAAATCTGCTCACTTTCTTCCTATTCGCGAGGATTACAAAACTAAAAAATTGGATCAAATTTACATCAATGAAATTGTTGCAAAACACAGAGTACCAGTGTCGATTATTTCTGATAGGGATGGTCGTTTTACGTCTCATCTCTAGAAGGCACTTCAAAAGGGATGGTGTGCTAGAGAATGGTCCTTGGCTTATTCGGCTAGTACCTTTGTTTTTAAATATTTGGACTCCAAATACTATCCTGAAGAAGGACGTAGTAACCCATGCCCCGGTATGGGTGAAGATGCACCATGTTCCTATTGTCGCTTACTCGGAGATAGGATTGAGTTTGATTACTACTCAAATTGGACGCCCTATCATGCTGGATACCTATACAAGTAACATGTGCCTGAGTTCGTGGGGAAGGAATACTTATGCGCGGGCTCTTGTGGAAATTTCATCGGAGAATGAATTATTGGAGTATATTGTCATCGCTATTCCTCTAGCGAATAGAGAGGGGCATTCGTTAGCAACTATTGAGGTGGAGTATGAATGGAATCCTCCCCGGTGTAACAACTACAAGATTTTTGATCATAGAACTGATGCGTGCCCTAACAACCCTAAGAGTGTGGAACCTAGGGTTGAGACTGTTAGTGCTGATAGGAACAATGAAGGGTTTGTGGAGGTTAAAAAGAAAAAGAAGCATACGAAACAACAAGCCCCGGCTAGGCAGATTGAGGGTATTAAATTAGGCAAGCAGCCTCTTAATATCCAGTACCGAAAGAAAAATTCTAAGGCTGTTGCTGGTGCTACGGAACTTAAAGCACCGACACCGGCTAAGGTTACTGTTACGAATTCGTTTAGCTCGTTGAGTGTGGATCCTTCTGATGATACAGATTGGGATGATAATGCTCATAAAAATGATCTTATTAATGCTAGCGATAGTGAAGTTGATGAGGAACTCATTGTGGAGGATCCTAATAATACAGGGGCAAGCACTCCTGCTGCTGTGGTTTCCTCATGATTAATGTCGGCTCATGGAATATACGGGGCCTGAACTTCTCCCCGAAACAAAGTGAGGTACGGCATGTAATTTCAGAAAATAACTTATCGGTATGTGCTATCTTGGAGTCCCATGTATGTGACATGAACCTGCAGCGGATGTGTTCTCTCGTCTTTCGGCATTGGGACTGGACGACTAATGGTAGCTTCTGTTCAAAGGGTGCTCGTATTCTGTTAGGATGGAATCACAATGTGGTGGATGTTGTTATAATTAATCAGGATGAGCAATCTATCCATGCTCGTCTATGGTTAAAATTGGAAAGAAAAGAGGTGTTTTGCACGTTTGTTTATGCCATGAATAAATATACTCAACGTCGTGATCTTTGGAAGAGCTTAAGTGTTCATAAACTTTATGTGCGGAATAGGCCTTGGATGCTCTTAGGCGACTTTAATGCTACGCTTCATTTAGGGGAGACCACGGCTGGCTCTTCTAATGTTGACATTGCTATGCGTGAATTTCGTGACTGTGTGGAGGATATTGAAGTTATGGACGCCCAACAATCAGGCCTTCGATTTACGTGGACGCAAAAACCGAGAGGATTTAATGGTCTTCTAAAGAAAATCGATCGTATAATGACTAATTTGGAGTTTAATAGTGCTTTTGTGGGTGCCCATGCTGTGTTCAAGCCTTATCGTATCTCGGATCACTCACCAGCGATTATGTGTATTCCTACGAGTACTAGACCTAATCCACGGCCTTTTAAGTTCTTTAACATTGTGACTTAGAATGATAAATTTACAGATACTGTTCAAGAAGTGTGGGCTGTTCCGGTTAGTGGCTTTGCTATGTTTAAGGTCTCTAAGCGTCTTAAGATGTTAAAGAAACCTTTGCGTAAGTTGCTGATTGATAAAGGTAATCTGCATGAAAACGTTATTCGGCTTCGTGGTGAGCTGGATAAAGCTCAAATAGACTTAGATGCTGATCCTAACAATGTTGGTCTGCGTGAAGTGGAAGCTTCAGTAATCGGGGCGTTTAATGAAGCGATTCTCCTAGAAGAAAGATTTCTGAAACAAAGAGCCAAGATTGCTTGCCTGAAAGAGGGTGACGCGAATTCAGCATACTTCCATAAAGCTGTGAAGATCCGAATCAGTAGGAGTCGCATTGATGCTGTTACTGATTCTCAAGGTCAGTTGTTTGAAAATGAGCAGGTTGCTGAGGTGTTTGTATCACATTATGAATGTTTTCTTGGTCAATCTGGTGCTACTACTAATCTTAATTTGGTGGATCTGTTTCAAAATCGAATTGCTGATGAGGTAGCCCTTGACATGATACGTTCTGTGACAAGGCAAGAGGTTAAAGAGGCATTATTCTCTATGGGTGATGAAAAATCACCAGGTCCGGATGGGTACACGGCGGCGTTTTTTAAAGCTTCATGGGATATTATTGCAAATGACATTGTGGAGGCGGTGAAAGAATTTTTTTCAAATGGTAAGCTTCTTAAAGAATGGAACCATACAATTATTGCTCTTCTTCCTAAAGTGAGGTCTCCGTCTCGTGTTAACGATTATCGACCTATCTCTTGTTGTAATGTCTTATTTAAATGCATTACTAAGATCCTTGCTAACCGTATTAAGGATAGCCTTAAGACTATTGTTAGTCTTAATCAGTCGGCGTTTGTTCCGGGAAGAAATATTGCGGATAATATCCTTCTTACCCAAGAGGTGATGCATAATTACCATTTGGATCGGGGTGAGCCGAGATGTGCGTTTAAAGTTGATATACAAAAGGCATACGATACAGTGGATTGGTGTTTTCTTAGAGAGGTTCTTGTGGGGTTTGGTTTTCATAATCGCATGATTGCGTGGATTATGGAGTGTGTAACTACTACGTCTTTTTCTATCAGCATAAATGGGTCTTTACATGGGTTCTTTAAAGGAAAGAGAGGGCTTCGGCAGGGAGATCCTCTTTTTCCTTATTTGTTTACCTTGGTTATGGAGATCTTGTCTTTGATGCTTAGAAGACGGGTTCGTGAGGCTGTGAATTTTAAATACCATAGATATTGCGCTAAGTTGGAGTTGACTAATTTATGTTTTGCTGATGATCTATTCTTATTCACTTATGGTAATACTGATTCAGCTATGGTTGTTCAGCAAGCGCTAGGTGAGTTTAAGGAGGTGTCGGGTCTGATTCCGAGTCTCCCAAAAAGCACCGCGTATTTTTGTAATGTGCTCAATCACATTAAACAGTCGATACTCCAGATTTTGCCTTTTGAGGAAGGTCGTCTTCCGGTCAAGTATCTTGGTGTCCCACTGGTGTCGTCTCGTCTTTTGATTCGTGACTGTAAGGAGCTTGTTGATAAAGTTCAAATTCGGATTCAAGACTGGAAAAATAAATCATTATCTGCTGCAGGAAGGCTTCAGCTTGTTAAATCGGTGATTGGCTCTATGCATATATTCTGGGCATCGGTTTTTATCATCCCGTCTCGTATTCTGTTTGATATAGAGCAGCTTATGAGAGGGTTTCTTTGGAGCCATGGTAGATTAGGGAAAGGTAGAGCTAAAGTCGCATGGGATTTGGTGTGCTTGCCAAAGGACGAAGGTGGTCTAGGTCTTCGCAGGTTAGACATTTTCAACAAGGCTCTTATGGTTTCTCATGTTTGGAAACTGTTGGTGCTTAGGGAGTCTTTGTGGGTCCGCTGGGTTCATGCTTATAAACTCAGGGGTCGCTCTTATTGGGAGATCCCATCTCGTGGCAATATGTCTTGTGGATGGAGGAAAATCCTCCAACTTCGGCAGATTATTCGAGAATTTATATGGCACAAGGTGGGTGATGGGACTTCAATTTCTGCTTGGTCTGATATGTGGTGCTCGGCTAGTCCTTTGTCAGAGTTCATTACTCACCGGGATCTTTATAGAGCAGGTCTTTCTCCTACATCTACTGTGAGTGCTGTTGTACATAATGGTTCATGGGCTTGGCCGCGGGTTTTGGTGGATAAATATCCTATTCTGAATATAATTACTGTGCCGACTATTATGGAGGGTGTTCGGGATTGTTTATTTTGGCAGCAAAGGAGTGGGGTTGCTCGTCCGTTTTCAGTCTCTACGGTTTGGTCGTCTATTCGTGTCCGAAGCCCTAAGGTGGATTGGACGTCCATAGTATGGTTTCCGAGCTGTATTCCGAAGCATGCGTTTAATTTATGGCTGGTTATGCACCAAAGGTTAAAAACGCAGGATCGTGTTGCTATATGGGATGTTACGGCTTCATTGGCTGTTGTTTGTCCATTATGTGATACTCAACCTGACTCTCATGAGCATTTGTTTTTCGAGTGTCCGTTTTCCCAACAGGTATGGAATTATGTTCGCAAATATGCTAGTATCTATGGGGCTACGCCTATATTTCATTCAATTATTGATGTGGTTAAGCCTATTGCAAAAAGGAGAACGATTGGTAGTATTATAGCAAAGTTAATTCTTGCTGCTTCTGCATATGGTATTTGGCAAGAGAGGAATTGGAGGCTTTTCAAGTTGAAGAAGAGAACGTTCATTCAGGTTGGTGATTATATTCTTGCATCGGTGCGTCTAAAGCTATTGTCGTGTCGTTGGAAGAAGACTACGAAGGCTGTTCATTATGCTAAGATTTGGAGCATGCCGAATTCAATTTTTAGTTAATATGTTTGTTTTGTTATGTCTTTGTGCCATTAGGTGGTTTTTTCCTATTGGCGTGATTGGTTTTGTAATAGGTTGACTTCATATGGCATGTCATATGGTTGTGGTAGTTCAAGTTTTGGGCTTGAGGTTAATGTGACATTTTAGTCACATTCCATTGTACTTATCGGTTTTTTGGGAATATATATTTTACCGGGGATAGTCCCCTTTACCCAAAAAAAAAGGCGTTGGGTACGCATGTATTAATGAGTACGGCTTATCACCAGAGATGGATGGACAGAGTGAACTCACTATTCGGGCTCCAGATGTGACACCCCAGGCAAATACCACATCGGCTGTGGCCATGAGAGATCTTGGTTCATAAGATAACATTCGCCTTACTATGACACAACGCGTTTTGTGGTCTACTGCAAGTGGGGTTCTAACGAACTGGCAGTTAAGCATGCTCATGTGAGAGTAGTACTGGCTTGGGTCACCTGGTGGGAAGTACTCACATGAGGGCCACAAAGCAAAGCCGTGAGCCTGCGGGCAAAGGACAATATTATGGTCTGAGTAGACGAGATGTTATAGGTGGTATTAGAGATACTTCTGAGACGTTCGGGTTGGTGGGGAAAACCTTATCGAGGACGATGAGTCCTTAAGGAGGGGTGATTGTGACACCCTAAGCAAATCCCACATCGGCTGTGGCCAGGAGAGATCTTGGTTCATAAGATAACATTCGCCTTACCATGATACAACGCGTTTTGTGGTCTACTACAAGTGGGGTTCTTAGGAACTGGCAGTTAAGCGTGCTCATGTGAGAGTAGTACTGGCTTGGGTGACCTGGCGGGAAGTACTCACATGAGGGCCACAAAGCAATGTCGTGAGCCTGCGGGAAAAATGGACAATATTATGGTCTGAGTAGGCGGGATTTTACATCAGAAGACATGATGCAGGCATGTGTTATGGATTTCCCTAAAATAATGGTTATCATAAGAGTGTCAAGTGTTCACCATTTGAGGCATTATACGAGCATAAGTGCAGATCACCAGTGATATGGAATGAAGTGGGTGAAAGCCAAATGATAGGGCCTGAATTAGTTCAAGAAACTACAGAAAAGATTGTACAGATTAGGGAAAGAGTGAAAACTGCTAGAAGCCGTCAAAAGAGTTATGCAGATAAAAGGCGTAGACCTCTTGAGTTTCAAGTTGGAGACTGTGTGCTGCTACGAGTATCTCCGTAGAAGGGTATTGTGAGGTTCGGCAAGAGAGGAAAGCTAGCACCACGTTTTGTAGGACCATTCGAGATAGTGGAGCATGTTAGTCCGGTAGCTTACCGCTTGAAGCTACTACAAGAATTAAGTTGCGTTCATGATGTATTCCATGTTTCCAATCTTAAGAAATGTTTATCTGAATCCGATGTTTAGATACCGTTGGAAGAGATAAGGGTGTACGAGAAAATGTACTTCATAGAAGAACCGACTAAAATTGTGGATCGACAAGTCAAGAAATTGAAGCATAGTTGGATCCCAATCGTTAAGTACCCCCACTTGTTCTCGTCTTCTTCCATCTCTAGTTGAACTCTGAGGGACCAGAGTTCCTTTAGGGGGTCGACTGTGAGAAATCGTATCTTCCCGGTAATTATTTTAATCTTTTATTCATACTTCAAGAATTTTTCTCACACTTACAAATTTTAAAAAAAAAGTGGTATGTCTTTTCCCCCTCTCTAGGTGACGAACAACAAAGGACCACCACCACCATCATCAAATTTTTCTAGACAATCAAGTTTCAAATTAGTAAGTCTTACACTCTTCTGTTTAATTACACATGCAATGAGTTTTTGGATAAACCTTAATTTGGTAAAATTGATATGAAAGTGTTAGTATTTTTATGAAATTAAATGGGTAATTGAGTCATCCATGGTATCTTCTTCTAAGTATTGCTTCTAAAAATTGAATCTTGAATATGTATGATAGGGCTGTTTGGCTCGAATAGGTTCGAGGAGAGGGAAGGCTCAACTAATTTGATTGTTACAAATAAGAACTACTGATTAAAGGTATGCACAATCCTAGTTTTGATGATAAAAACTTATGTTCTTGCATTTTTAATTTGATAAGTGAAATTGGTTTTGAGCAATACGTGGTTATACCACTAATATACTAGGATCATTAGGCATATGATATGCTTAGATAACTTGTGATGGAAATTGCTTAGGTTTGGGATCTTTTATAACGCGTTTAGATCACTATTTTGAGTTTAAACTTTTTATGGAAATTGCTACAGATTAGAACAGGTCATGACCATTTTTTTAAAACACAGGACCTGGTTTTTATTTCAAAAATGAGTAGCCACTGATGTCCCATCCATGTGGTGATTTGGATGAGTCGTGGAAGTGTCCAGATGAGTAAATTACGTCTGTTTCGTTAAAACTAGTCAAAATTAGCATTTGTGCCAAAATTGTGTGTGAGGTCAAAGTATAAAAAGTCAAAGTGAGTGTTTTATGACTTATTACAGTAATATAGGTCAAATGTGAATATTTCCAGTTGGTTTCAAGTTAAAATTTCAAAAGGAAATAGATCAAATATACCCTTAAGAATCCTTTCTCTAAGGAAAAACCCAAAACCATGGGTATGGCCGTAAAGACACCAATTTGAAATAGAAACTGTGTATTTAAAGCTGTATTCACAACTCTGTTGTCTAGGACTTCAGCTCTCGTCTGAATATCTTATCCAACCCCATATTAGACCTGAAAAAAGAGTATACAATCATCTCAAAGGATACCAAGACAAGACTCAAATAAACATTACTCTGTAACCAGAATTTACAGATAACCAAATACAGTTTTCCATTCAAAAAAATTGTAAACGGTAATCACCTCAAGCTGCACACAGAACACAAGTCGTCAAATAAATTATTCTATCACTGTTAAAAACACTCATATCACGCTCATGACAGGAATAATGTCTAGGCTGAGGTGCAATACCTGCCGGGCCAGATAATTTAGGGAATTGTTGTTGCTCACCTCCTAGACTCTATACCCTACAAACACACAACGATTTTTGATTCACATACAAATGCATTTGAACTGTATTAAATCATCACATACAAATCAAGATGTCAATTACCTACAAACAGAAAAAAGTATATGTCCATACTACAATCACAGATGCAACAAATAAACATTAAGTTCATTAACTTCATCTAATACATCATATGGTCCTATTCGCAAGAACTTTAACATATAACACTTTTCAACCATTAAAGCGCTCATTTAATGGTACATCCACTTCTTCCTTAGTAAATCCGATAGTTACCTATGGTTATAAAAATAAAAATATAATATGAAATTTAATAAAAATACATTTAATACATATGAATACCTTAAATTGGTAGGTTAAAATCTTTCACACGTTGCTGAGTAAGGATCAGATTATAAACACAAGATAACACATATACGATTATAAAAATCGTGATATGCAATCTAGTTTAATTGTAATTTGAACTTATTATATGTTCTTCAATACCAATCAGTGTGTTTTTGATCTCTAGAACACATACACACCTGCGTGTTTCAATACTATATAATTCAAATACACTATAAATGATAGTAAATGCTTGAAACACAGATATAATTTGGTATAACAAATAGAAAAAGCTATCATGTCTAATCCCTTTATCCTGAGAAAACATAGAAATAATAACAGAATTAAATATGAAACAAATCTTGTCGGACTCTATTAATCAAATAAGACAAGTGAAGCCTAACCTGTTGTGCGACAACATATTTAAGAAAAACAATAAGCAAACAAAGGTGTGCAACACACAGATCTATTTAATTTGTACCTCTGCCCACGATTTCCTAATTGTAGATTCTTTAATAGCTTGTTTCATTGATCAAATCCGGATATTTAATTACCTGTTATTAGGGTTTTGAGAGAAAGAGAAGTACCTTTTTCTGCAAAGAAACCATATTACGAACTTGTGTTTTATCAATGTAACTTACACTAGAATTCGTTAGGGTTTCAGAAACAGACCCCGTGTATCATTTGATCAATTTTTATTGTAGATCGAGTAGGTTTAAGAAAGGAGTAAAAAAAGAAAGTTGTCATTACCGGGAGGCATGACAATTTTGTATTTTTCGCACTGTAATCTACAAAAAAGAAAATGCATACAAAGGCTAAAAATTATAACAGTTCATCATTAGGGTTTGAAGAAATTAACATACCGTTTTTGCGTGGGTGATCAATGGAAGATGACAATCTGGTACAAAAAATAAAATAATAATTACAATCCACAACAAATAAATAAAGAAAACGAATTAGGGTTTGAGGAACAGATTTTCTTTTGGTTATGGTGGACGTTACGTATAGTATCCTATTAGGATATATATATATGAGTTATTATTCAAACAGATATATATAATCTTTTTTCTAATTTAAGTCCATATCTGAGAATATTTAACTTGTACATTAAGATAAATGATTTTAGTGTGTGGATATTAATTTGGTTTTGGAAAAGAAAACACAAATGGTGGCTTAGCTCAGTTGGTATATTTCATTGGACATGAGCAAAAGGTTTCTAGTTCGAATCTAGTTATAGACTTTTTTTAACCGGACGGGTCCAAACCTGGTGCAGCCCAGACCGGTTTAGACCTTTAAAACACGATTCTGAAAACGCAATTTTCAAAGTTGCGTTTCAAAACCGCGATTTTCAAAAAACTGCAATTTCAAGTCCGAATTTCGTGGAATTTGGAGATTTTCTAGGAAATTGTGAAATACTGTTGGCTAAAAGATGTGGCTGGGATATGACTGGATTCAAAAGTGTGGTTTCAAATCATAATTATACCTATATATAATATGGATATAGGGATGGGATCATTAGAACACATCATCTCGGTAGAAAACATAGAAAACAAAAACAGATGCACTAAAATGTCAAAACGATGCACTAAACAAAAAAATGGGCATTAAATACCAAATGGTGCATCTGTTTGACATTTTTGATGCATCTATTTTTATTTTCTATGTTTTCTATCAACATGATGTATATATATATATATATATATATATATATATATATATATATATATATATATATATATATATATATATATATATATATATATATATATATATATATATATATATATATATATATATATATATATATATATATATATATATATATATATATATATATATACTAGCGGCGTAACCCGCCCAACGGGCGGGTTCGTTTCGTAATTTTTTTCTAAAAGTACGTTTGTGTGTTAGTTTTTTTCCTTACAGTTATGGTTTGGTTTTTCGCTTTTTTGAGCCTAGGACACCCAGTGATCGTGTTTTGTTTCTTTTCTTTATGTAGCGGCATAACCCGCCCATTGGGCGGGTTTTGTTTAAATTTTTTTTGCGAAAAGAACGTTTTTCTGTTAATTATATATGTTGGCAGTTGGACCAGTTGTTGTTAAAATAAATGTAGATGGAAACTAATCTTTTATATTTTTAGGTCTTGGTTCATCCAACAGACATGTTTTGTCCCATGTGAATATTTGGTTGTATAAATATCGGTTTTTGTTTTCTTTTTAAATTTTATTGGTTAAACGTAAGCCCATGTTTTATAGATTTTGCCATACTTTTTTATTCTAGAATAAAAAAACGTGTTCAAAAGTTGATTCTTCCGTCATGCTCTATAGAAACTTATTGTTTCACCAATTCAAGGAAACGATTGTTTTTTTTGGTAAAGGGGAAACAACCCCGGTAAAATATATTAACCAAAAATCAGTTAAGTACAAATGGAATGCGGCTGAAATACCACATTAACCTCAAGCTAAAAGCTTGAACCTCAAAAGTCACATGAAAGCCATGTAACTAAAACTAAACAATACAAATCCAATCACCCCAATTGGGTAAAACCACCTACACATACACGAATGATATATAAACATTATCATTAGAGCATCATCTCATTCAAAATATTCCACCGTTTAAACAACCGGGTGCCAGCCTTTGTTTTCTTAAAGCGACATGACATGAGCCTAGAACGAACACACGCCACAATGCAAGAAATAAGTTGATCAACCGACCTCTTCGACACCTTAAATAACCTGCAGTTCCGCTCCTGCCACAAAAAATACACAGAAGCCGCAAGAACAAGCTTTGATAGCAAACACTTAGACGTCTTCCTATTTGCCACCGGCTCCAGCTGGGAAACAAACACATACAATGATGTATTAAAAGTCACCTCCGCCAAAGCACAAATGGCCTTTAAAACCTGATGAGAAAACGTACACTCAAAAAAGAGATGATCATGTGAGTCGGGCTGAGTATCACACAGCGGACACAACCCACTCAATGTTGGAGATACAGTCCATGCATGCAACTTGTCTTGGGTTTTAAGACGTTTGAGCATGACCAGCCACAAAATAACTGCATGCCTTGGAATGCATGAGTGAAACCACACCACCGATGCCCATGAAACACTATCAGCTCTCGGCCTAAGCTCATGCCAAGCCTTCCAAACGCTAAACGTAGATTCAATGCCCAACCTAGAGTGCCACACCAGCTTATCCTCCGCTAACGAAATAGGAACATTAATAGCCATAACAAAGGGATATTTCTGCTAAATGTAGACCGGCCAATTTAAACTCCCATTAAGTAGAAGTTTACTAACCTTAGCATCTGACTGCAAACCTGATCTGTATATATCACGATGTATAATAACATTAGCTAACGGACTATCATCACACCATTTATCAAACCAAATCGAAGTCTTCGACCCGTCTCCAATTTTATGCCAAAGATAATCACGAACATGAGGACGAAGCTGATGTATTTTCCGCCAACTCCATGTCATATTCCCACGAACAGGTATACTCCAAAAATTCCTATCCTTGAGCTTATAAGAAGAAATCTATTTCACCCATAACGATTCCTTCAAGGATAATAGTTTCCAAATGTGGGAGACCATCAGGGCTTTGTTAAAATCACCCAAACGCCGAATACCAAGTCCACCCTCGGATTTAGGAAGACACACATTATCCCAAGCGACTTTAGCCTTACCCCTACCAAGAAAACCATGACACCACAAAAAACCCCTCATACGCTGCTCAATCGCCAAAAGGATACGACTAGGAAGAATAAACATCGACGCCCAATACACATGCAACGAACCAAGGACCGATTGAATCAATTGTAATCTCCCTGCAATGGACAACGATTTATTCTTCCAATTATTGATGCGAGCATCAACCTTTTCAAGTAATTTCTTACAATCGCTATACATAAGACGAGTAGAAATCAGTAGGACTCCAAGGTATTTAACCGGTAACCTTCCTTCATCAAATGGCAGGATCTGAAGAATAGCAAGCTTGACATAATTCAAAACATTAAAAAAGTAGGCAGTACTCTTAGGAAGACTAGGAGCTAAACCAGAACTATCCATAAAAACCTCCAACGCCTCCTTGATAATAAGAGCCGATTCCGCATCACCATGAGCAAAAATAAAAAGGTCATCAGCAAAACACAGATTGATTAAATTCAAGTGCGAACAATACCAATGATACGTAAAACGATCCTCCTCCTCCACTTTCCTCCGAAGAATGAGAGTCAAGATTTCCATGATCAAAGTAAATAGATACGGAGATAGAGGATCCCCTTGACGAAGACCACGCTTACCCTTAAAGAAACCATGAATAGAACCATTAAGGCAAATAGAGTAAGAAGCCGTCGTAACACATTCCATAATCCACAAGATCATCCTCTCATGAAACCCAAAACCACGAAGAACACTGCGAAGAAAATCCAAATCTACCGTATCATAAGCTTTTTGGATATCCACCTTAAAGGCACATCTAGGGGTACCCCGATCCAAATGATAATTATGCATAAGCTCCTGGGTCAACAAAATATTATCAGATATACTTCTACCTGGAAGAAAAGCCGAATGGTTAGGGCTAACCAACAACACCAAACTCTCCTTAATGCGATTAGCAATAATTTTGCTAATACATTTAAAAAGAACGTTGCAGAAGGAAATTGGGCGAAAATCCGTCACATGCACAAGATTTTTAACCTTAGGAATGAGAGCAATAAGAGTGTGATTAAGCTCCCAAAGGAGTTTACCATTAAGGAAAAAATCCTTCACAGCCCTAGTAACATCACCACCAATAATATCCCACGCATTTTTAAAAAAGGCAGAAGTATAACCATCCGGGCCCAGTGATTTGTCATCACCCATAGAAAACATAGCAGATTTAACCTCCTGATCAGTAATCGGACACACCATATTCAAAGCCTGATTATCATCCAATCTAACACGAAACAAATGATCAAGGTCCATAGCAGTACTGTTACCAGCCTGCCCTAGGAAAGCTTCATAATGCGTAACAAAGATATTGGAAACCTGATCATTTGTATACACATTCCCATCAGCAGTGGTAACCACATTGATACGATTACGAGACATCCTCCCCTTAACAACTTTATGAAAAAAGGACATGCTAGAATCACCCTCACGTAACCAAGTAACTTAGCCTTCTGTCGTAAAAAACTCTCCTCCATAATGACAGCCTCCTTAAAAGCCAGCACATATCTAGCTTTCTCATCCCTAAGAACAGCATTGAACGGGTCTAGATCCAACGCCTCCTGCACCCTATCCAACTCTGTCCGAAGAAAAGTCACGTTCTTATGAAGGTTACTGTTGGAAATACGTTTTTCAAAGGAAAGTCTCGGTCACATCATTATTAGCATAGATCACGAGCTATAGACTATTTAGGATATTGTAACTTGGAGTGACCTCTATTTGGGGGAGATTGTTGGAAATACGTTTTTACGTATTTAGAAAGGATCGGTCGCTCCAATGATATTGGGCTCGTGATCCAATATAGCCCATATAGCCCACATGTAGGGTGGGCTATATAAACCCCCCCTCCTAGCATGTTAGGAGGGGTTGAACACTTTCATTTCATTAATTTCATCTTTCTTTCTTATTCCTCTCCTTTCTCTCTCTTCTTTCTCTCTCTAAGTTCTTCCCTTACATCCATTCAATAGATTAATCCATACATGCCTAATCCTTAGAAAAACACGATCCTACAATTGGTATCAAGAGCTTGGTTGATTCTTCGGATTTGAGTGTTTTTTTTATCTATTGATTTAGTGATAAAAATTTTCTCCTTTCACAATCTTTTTCTCGTCTATCTTTTAATTTCAGTTTTATTGATTCGGATTTTTTTAAGTTTCAGTTTTTTTTATCAATATTTTCACCTTTATCAGTGTGTTATACCAGTTTTAAAATTGTCATTTTGTCTTTATCAATTTCATCAACTTCATCAACTTTTGGATTTTTATCTGGGTTATAGTCCTGCTGTTTTTTTTTTGCGATTTTTATCTGGCATCTGATTATCGCATAAACCCTTGGGTTTGTAAACTGCGATAGACAACTTACGATCGATTGTTACGATCTCTAGTTACAATCAGTAACTGCAAGTTACGATCAGTAACTGCGATCGGTGACTACGATCCAAACTTACGATCTGTAACTACGATCACCAGTGCGATCATCCATCACTAGTGCGATCATCCGTTACTGCGATCGTGACTTGCGATCGTGTCACTGCGATCGTGTCACTGCGATGGAAGTTTACTAGACTGCGATGGACATGAAAAATGTTGCGATGGAAATATAACAAACCTAGACCCATTTGACCAAAAAAACTTGGACTTGACTAAACCATCACTCGATCAACACGTCTGGACTCAAAACCACTTGGACTCTCTCGACACTTCAAAAACACCAACTAGACTCATCACAAACAAACCAAACAAGACTCACACCACTCTCACCTCTCGTCCAACACACACTCTCGTATCACCCGACCAACACTCTCGAATTCCCTCGACCAAACCATTCTCACCCTCGACCAAACCATTCTCACTCTCGACTCGACAAAACAGACCACAAACGAACACACAAGTCTAACATTTTTTTCCGACACAACACATTAACTCACTCCTCTCTCTCTCGACCACAAAACCCAAACACAACCAATAGACTCGACACCTAAACAGAATCACACCACACCCACAGCCTCGAACCACACACACTCGACTTTTAATTCAGAACACCAAAACCAAGATCTCAGATCTGTTCTCAATATTCGAAAATCAAGTAGGATTTATAACAAGGATGTTACAATCACTCACTGTTTTTCGTTTTAATTAATACAACGAAATTAAGCATACTAATGACAAAACCTACCTGAGACCTTGTATAACAAGACCTTGTGTGCAGAGTCAAACTCGTTGATTATATGTTTTCTGAAAATTGGAGACTGCCATTCGTGGGTTTTGTAATCTGTTGAGTATTTATTTTGTAGGTTTGAAATTGAGGCACGAAGATTAATAGCTTGATTGATTGATGTGAGTTGGATAGACTGTTTATGAAGGTTTGACTGAGTTTTTTTTTTAAGATTGTGAGATAAGAATGATGGGGACGGAGGTTACGAAGTTATGGGGTGTGAGTGGCTTTGAATTGTTAGTGAAATATTAGGTTTAGAGAAAATTTAGGAGTGATTATTGGGTTTTATAGCAAAGCATAAATATACGTTTTTTTTAGGGCTTGGACGCGTGTGAAAGTTAATTCCATATCTTGACAACTGTGGCTATTACTCACTTATGACTCATTTGATAATATTAATATCTTGTCAAAAAATTGGATCCCTTACAATTTTGCTATTACTCACTTAGTGGAGATTAATAATATTAATACATTTGATATTAACATTTTCGCGTGTGGAGTTATATTGCAAGTGTAGTGGATCGGGTATCATTCAGTTGGGCTGGTGGATTTTTTTTTAATTAATTGGGCCGAGTGTCAATTATATTCTTTATTGGATCGGGCTCTAGCTATTTTGCATTGGACTCCAGTTTGTTTGAGCTGACTAAGAAATTATTAAGCCGAGAAAAGAGATATATCATCAAGCGAGGATTTTTAAGAGTTTTTTTACGGATCTTTCGTTGGTTTTGTCAAATCCCGCGAGTTTCAATTTCCAGGTTTCTCCAAGAATTGTATAATCACGTGGTTTTTCGACAACTAACACAATTAACGTTATTGAACATCAATGGATTCGTTCGATTCGACATGTCAAAAGGGAGAAGCGCATAAAATGCAAGACAAAGTTAGTGATAATGGCATCACTTCATTTCAAATGCTTCAATATCATCTAGTTACTCTTTCACGGATTCAAGGAGGGAGCGAATTTGTGACAATCTTTGGTCAAGATCGTCATATATTCATCGATTCAATATTCACCACTTTGACCCAACTCGCCGAGCAACTCAACAATGAAAACTATAATCACTCTGCATCGGCACTTGCATATCAGACTCTTGTGACACAACTCACGCCTTTCCTCCAATTCAATATCATCAAGTCTGACAATTCAGGGATATGCCGGTCATTTTTTTGAGACACACAAACCGAGCATCAAGTTTTTCGTGGTACACTATTGAAACTTTTGTCATCGGTCTCATCTACGATTTATGAAAAATCTCAACTTCAGCAAGCGTGTGACAATGGAGAGCGAGATTCTATGATACAAGAAGATAATGGTCATACGATTGACGAATTAGGGGCGGCTAAAGAGTGTAAAGGCATAGAATCAACAGTTAAGCATGATATCAGCAACACGTCAGGGAATGATATAGACATCTCTTATGATGACACCATACCCGTTTATGACGAAGATCCTACAAACATGGTACATTGTAATGTTGTATATGATGTGTATGCCGATGAAAATGCTAATGGACTGTCGCATATTGGGCATTTTGAACCTAATTATGACAAACATGGGATGGAGAAGAGTGATAGCAATACCACTTCTGATTCATCCGATGTGAGTCATAATGGGGGAGAGATTGCTCAGAATGCTATAGTATATCATGATAATTGTCTTATAACTGCTTCATTAACTGCCTCTGATTCCAAGATTAAAAAGCTCGAAAAGATTATAGCTCAGCAATCCAAAGAGCTTGAGGATGCCAAATTAGAATTTTCCAAGAAAACGGAAAAATTTGAAAAGTATTTTAAAAAACTTGAAAAGTCAAACGTTGTTCTTGAATGAAAATTGGATCAAAAAGTTCTAGATTCTAAAGCTGAAAAAGATAATCTTTTGAAACAAATTAAGTTGCTAGAATCTAAATTGGCATCCCAAGATGAATTGCTCAAAGTGAATGAGACTTTAAAGGCTCAAGTACAGGAAAAGGTATTTGTTATAGCTGCGTTGAAAAACGAATTAAGGAAAACCAAAGGAACTAGTGTGGACACTAAGCTTGAAAAACCATCAATCTTGGGGAAACCGCCTCAAATTCAGTCTGTTAGACAACCGACTGCATTTAGATCCGAGCGACCAAAATCCTCGAGACCGCGGTTTGCCTCCCAAGTTGATATGGTTCATCTTTCTAGACCATTCATTCCACTATCTAGGCCCATTGTGACTAAAACAGCTTCTGTAAGACCTAATCAAATGATTGCCTCTAGTCTCCCTAGACATACTCCAAAGAACACGTCTCAAACTAGTTCAAATGACGTTCGCCATACATTTGGTCTAAGGGAAGCTAAGCTAAAGACACAAGTAAGAGATAGGAATTTCAAACCTAGTCAGATGCCTTATAGTTTACCCAACACTGCTAACCGTAGCATGTCACTTCATAGGAGCATCAATCAATCATCTAGGAATTCTAGATCTTACTCGGACATTAAATATGCTACTTGTAAAACATGTAGGAAATGTGTCTTTAAAGCCAATCATGATTCTTGTATCAAGAAATTACTTAATGAGGTGAACTCCCGTGCTAGACTTAAATCCCAGTGGGTTGCTAAAATCAAACCCATTGGTAAAATGTGGCGCCCCACTGGTAGAACTTTCACTCTTGTAGGAAACGAGTGCCCTTTAACTAGGATAGTCTCCGATTCTACTAAGACTACTAGGGAGGAAATTGAAGAGGATGACACATCACTTAAGCCTGAACTTAAGGTTTTCCATAAAAGGAAACGTTTGCCAACTAAGACAAGTGAATCATCTCCTCAGGTCACCTCAGGCACAAGTAAGGCCAACTATGAACCCCCACATGGTTCTAAAATAGATATCGCTAATCCACATACAAGTATCCAACTTTCTAATGAGAATGCAGGTACCAAAGTTAACATTCAACAAGCACACAACGTTCCAATCGTTGTATACCATTCAATTAAGGACACTCTCAGAGTCAGGTTGCTGAAGAAGCTGATATCTAAGAAACAAGTGTCTCAGGGGAGTTGCAGTTAAGCTTACAGTGTATCAGGACTTACAGTCACATAACAGACTGTAACTCGCTCTCAAAAGACAGGAAAGTTCATCCCGATGATGACTTATCCTAACAAACGAGAAATTAAATTTTCTCGGACACGAGCTACATTTAAACTATTTAATGGTTTTAAGCTCGTGTACAAGGCTTATAGATAAATCACAGTCTGTAACCTGTTCTTCAAAGAAAGGGAAGTTTATCTCGCAACGATAACTTACCCTCAAAACGAGAAATTAATTTTTCTTCGACACGAGCTAAATTTAAAAATATTCAAAAGTTTTAAGCTCGTGTACATGGCTCACAGTCAAATTACAGACGATGACCCAGACTTCAGAGACAGGGAAGTTTATCTACGCAACGATAACTTACCCTCTTAACAAGAAATTAAGTTTTCTCGGGCATGAGCTTATATCGAAAACATTCCAAGTTTTTAAGCTCATGCACGTTGGCTCATAGTCAAATAACAGTCTGTGACCCGAACTTCAAAGAAAGGGAAGTTTATCTCGTCAACGATAACTTACCCTCAAAACGAGAAATTAACTTTTCTCGGACACGAGCTTATATTAAAACCATTCAAAGGTTTTTAGCTCGTGTATATGGCTCCTCGTTAAATGACACACGATGACCCGGACTTCAGAGACATGGAAGTTTATCTACGCAACGATAACTTACCCTCTTAACGAGAAATTAAGTTTTCTTGGACACGAGCTTATCCTAAAACCATTCAAAGGTTTTAAGCTCGTGTATAAGGCTCATCATTAAATAACAGATGATGACCCGTTCTTCAAATAAAGGAAAGTTTATCGCCGATGATAAACTTATCCTCACAACGAGAAATTAATTTTTCTCGGGCATGAGCTTATATTAAAAACATTCCAAGTTTTTAAGCTCATGCACTATGGCGTATAATTATATTTCAGATTATGCCCCGGACCTCAAGGAAAGGAAAGTTTATCACTGTTGATAAACTTATCCTTACAACGAGAAATTAATTTTTCTCGGGCATGAGCTAATATTAAAAACATTCGAAGTTTTTTAGCTCATGCACAATGACTTACAGTTAAATGTCAGACTGTAACTCGAACTTCAAATAAAGGAAAGATTATCTTTTATGATAACTTATCCTCATAACGAGAAATTAACCTTTCTCGGTCATGAGCTTGTATTAAAACATTCGAAGTTTTAAGCTCAGAAAGGAAAAAGTATCTTTTAAATAAGAGAACTTTTCCTTATAACGAGAAATTAACCTTTCTCGGTCATGAGCTTTCCGTTAAAATAGTCTAAGTTTTCAAGCTCATGAAAACGACTTCTAAGTACATGTCAACTTAGGACTCGTTCTTCAGCTAAAAGGAAAGTTTATCGCCGATGGTAACTTATCCTTAACAACGGGAAGTTTACAACTTCTCGGACTTGAGCTGGTTTTGTAAGATATTCAACATCTTAAGCTCAAGTAATTGGTTTTCAAAACTTTGAACACAATTTTTTCGAGACTTTCTCAAAAGGTTTTTCTAAATCTTTCAAAATTGTGTGTTAAAAAATGTTTTGATAAAAAGAGCATGTCTTCTGGAATCGATAATATTTACGATACTAGAAATGTCATTCAATAATGTCACGGGGTTGTAAATAAAGTTCGAGCGGAACTTCAAATGTTTTTAAAACATGCTCAAAATGGTTTGCTATTATTTCAGATAGTAACCCGTTTTTAATACTCAAGTCAAGCATTTCACCAGAAAGCTTTGACTCAACAACGGGAATTAATTTTCTCGGGCATGGTTTACTTTATAACCATGTAAGGGATTGTGTTTACGTAATAACACAATCTAACACGAATATATGTACGTGTCAGTGCATTTATTTGTTAAAACAAGAGAAATCTTGTTTTTATGAAGTTATCATCTCCACCAACCGTAGCAATTTACGATTGATATCTACATACTCGACGATGCGACTACTCAAACGGCGACTACAGCTCTTTCAATAGAACACGGGTCAACAATTGAGGGGGAGCAATTGTCCAGCATTCAGAATCCTTGATGCCGAGAGTGCCAAGTTCACATATTGGTGTCAAGACAACGATATCAATAATACACATGGAATCAAGAGATAACTTCAGACGTGACGAGGTGACCAACATTCGTGAACAAGAACCATGTGAATCTTTCATATGATGTTCTCTATCATTCAGGTCTTACCTCGTAAATTGCTAATCTTGTGAATTCATTATCATATATGATCTTTGCACGTGATAAATACCTTACACTTGTGTTTAAAAGGTATTTAATTTACGTCTCCAGTAGTCCCTCATTAATTTGAGGGGGAGCTTGTGTAATTCATGAAGATAGTTGGCTTTGCATTTTTCTTCCTAAATTTTCTTAAAATGCTATTAAATCAATTGATATTAAAAACATCGATTGGGTTAATATTTTTAATATGGGGGAGAAAATGTGATTTAATATGGGAAATGATTAATCTCAAATGGTTTGACTTAACGTGCTAGCTCATCCCGACATGTGCGAAATGTTTTCGGATATCGTGGCATATGTTAAGGGGGAGAAAAATGGATTTGCACTTCAAAATGGATTTCATGGTGACATACACTTACCCAAAACATCTCTATTCACGAAGGTGAAGATTGTGGTGACATAAGGATGGTAGGATAGGTTAAAGTCCAATGCTTCCTCTAGAACCGGAGAAATCTTCCCAAGGACATTCCATAGCTAGAAATAGTAGTCCTTAGGAAAGATGTAGAAAGATTGTGAACGTAGCTGAATGCCGACCAAGTACTTAAGTTAGCACTAGAACAATCACAACAAGGTGCTAGTGATGATGTATTGGTAAGCATTGAAGGGGTTGAAGAATGAAAAAGAATTGTAAAGATAAAGGGTGTAAAGAAAGAAGCCCTCCTTACAACTTAGGCAGAAACCGGGTCAATACATATGCTAATTAAGATCATTGTTTAATGATTCTTGATATTGAAGACAGACATCATGGACCCAATGATGCAAGGCACAACCCATCCCAGCTAACTCAGATATCTCTTAAAAGATATTTGTTTTAATCACACAGAGACAACGCATTATCTATTGATTTATTCACTCCGAATAAATTGGTATTGAAATGGTGGCACTCCTCTCCAGACTCCGATCACTAAAATCCAAAATGCACGATTGAGTCTAGAGCCATTTGAGATCATCAAATATCTCATTAGGACACACTTTCATATTTCCTTGCTTCCTCACACACTGTGAAAAGTAAGAAAGATCTTAAGAGTCCTACGCAAAATCTTCATGATCTTGCCTGAACATCTGAGTAATACGAAAGTATTTACAATGAAGATGGAAATCCTTCTTGAGCGAATATCAAAAAGCTCATGGTAGGTGCCTTGTGCGATTCTTTATGAATCAAGCTTGTGATAACTGGAAAGCAACAGTGGTTTAATTCTTAACTGAATTTAAACACGTTCCAGGCCTCTACGTAATTTCTTAGTGATCTTGCCAGAACACTCAGAGTGATACCTTAGTGTTCACAGTGATGAGTGGAAATCCTTCTAGTGTTAACCTCAAACAGCACTTGGTAGGTAACTTGCAAGATTCTACACGAATCAAGCTCGTGACAACTGGAAAGCAATGATGGTGCGGTACTTAATTGAATTTCACTTGTTCCAGGAACATGAATTAACGACTTCAAATCATGCGGATATTTTTATCCAAATGATTCACTCTTTATGTTCGCAGTCAGCTTTAGACGGTCGAATAAAGATGTTGGAAATACGTTTTACGTATTAAGAAGGATCGGTCACTCCAACGATAGTTCATGTAATAGCTCGTAGTTTAGTTAACTTTCTTTAATTATTTAACAAGAACAAGCCTAGCCTACAACATGTGTAGGCCGGCCCAAAATGTAAGCCCAAGCCCATGTCAAGGGCTTGGGTATAGTGATCGGAATACCAATCTGAATATAGTGATCGGAATACCCAATCTGAATACCAATTGGCGGATATTTTCACGAAGGCTTTAGATCGCGCTCGAATTGAATTTTTGGCCGACAAGCTAGGAATGAGAACCTTCTCGCCTGAGACTCTAAAGGAACTAGCAGATGAAGCGAAAGAATAGTCTTGGTAAAACTATTCTCCGTATCCTTGGTGATCATTTGTATATATTGTTTATATTTTTATCCACAAAAGCAAAATACAAAAATATAAAACCATATAAAAACCATAAAAATTGAAAAATCTAGAAAAATCCAAAAATATTTTTACTTTATTTTTCTAAGGCATGTCTTTTGGTACGATAATATTTACGGCCTTAGAAATGTTGATTAATATCGACACGGCGCCATAAATAGAGTTCGTACAAAAGTTGTAAATATTTCATAAAACATGCCTAAATGGCTTGTAGTTATTTCTGACTGCAACCCGGTTTTCATATTAAAGTCAAGTATTTCTTATGAAAGCTTTGGCTCACAACGGGAATTAATTTTCTCGGGCAAGGTTTACTTTAAAACCTTGTAAGGGATCAAGTTTACTTCATAACTTGGTCTAACACAAATCTATGTACGCCTCAGTGCATTTATTTGTTAAAACAAGAGAAGTCTTGTTTTTATGAAGTTATCATCTCTACAACCATGCTATCTACAATTGGTATCTACATACTCGACGATGCGACTACTCAACCGACGACTACAACTCTTTCAATAGAACACGGGTCAACAATTGAGGGGGAGCAATTGTCAAGCATTCAGAATCTTCGATGCCGAACGTGCCAAGCTAACTAACTGGTGTCAAGACAACAATACCAATCGTACACGTGATGTCAAGAGATGACTTCAGACGTGACGAGGCGACCAACATATGCTGACAAGAACCATTTGATCTTATCATATGATGTTCTCATCTATCAGGTCCAACCTTGTCAATTCTTTTTAATTTGGTGAATATGTGATCATATTACAAATCGATATCATATCTCATGCGTTTGATATCATGAAGATAAAACGGACTTGCATTTTTCTTCCCAAAACCTTTGTTAAAACTTCATTAAATCAATTGATATTAAAAACATCGATTGGGTTAATATTTTTAATATGGGGGAGAAAATGTGATTTAATATGGGATATTATCACAAATGGTTTGACTTAAAAGTGCTGGCTCATCCCGACATGTGCGAAATGTTTTTGAATATCGTGGCATATGTTAAGGGGGAGCAAAATGGATTTGCTACATCAAAATGGATTTTCATGGTGGCATATACTTACCCAAAACCCATTTATTTCACGACGATGAAGATTGTGGTGACATAAGGACGGTAGGATAGGTTAAGTCCTATGATTCTTCCAGAACCGGAGGAATCTTCCCAAGGACATTCCATAGCTAGAAATAGTAGTCCTTAGGAAAGTTGGGGAAAGATTGTGAACGTAGCTGAATGCAGACCAAGTACTTAAGTTAGCACTGGAACAATCACAACAAGGTGCTAGTTATGACGTATTGGTAAGCATTGAAGGGGTTGAAGAATGAAAAAGAATTGTAAAGATAAAGGGTGTAAAGAAAGAAGCCCTCCTTACAACTTTAGGCAGAAACCGGGTCAATACATATGCTATTGAGATCATTTTAATGAATCTTGATATTGAAGACAGACATCATGGACCCAGTGATGCAATGCACAACCCATCCCAGCTAACTCAGATATCTCTCAAAAGGTATTTGTTTTAATCACACGGAGACAACACATTATCTATTGATTTATTCACTCCGAATAAATTGGTATTGAAATGGTGGCACTCCTCTCCAGCCTCCGATCACTAAAATCCAAAATGCACGATCGAGTCTAGAGCCATTGAGATCATCAAATATCTCATTAGGACACACTTTCATATTTCCTTGCTTCTTCACACACTGTGAAAAGTAAGAAAGATCTTAAGAGTCCTACGCAAAATCTTCATGATCTTGCCTGAACATCCGAGTAATACGAAAGTATTTACAATGAAGATGGAAATCCTTCTTGAGCGAATATCAAAAAGCTCATGGTAGGTGACTTGTGCGATTCTTTATGAATCAAACTTGTGATAACTGGAAAGCAACAACTGTTTAATTCTTAACTGAATTTAAACACGTTCCAGGCCTCTACGCAATATCTTAGTGATCTTGCCAGAACACTCAGAGTGATACCTTAGTGTTCACAGTGATGAGTGGAAATCCTTCTAGTGTTACCCTCAAACAGCACTTGGTAGGTAACTTGCAAGATTCTATACGAATCAAGCTCGTGACAACTGGAAAGCAACGATGGTGCGGTTCTTAATTGAATTTCACTTGTTCCAGGAATATGAATTGACGGCTTCAAATCATGCGGATAATTTTATCCAAATGATTCACTCTTTACGTTCGCAGTCAGCTTTGGACGGTCGAGTAAAGAGAACGGGTTTACCCGCGAAATCCTGTCAGGAAGTTACTTAATTGAAACTATCCGTCACGGGTACGATATCTAATATCGTCCAACGGTCTTCACCGACCGGAGGTAAAATGCTACCGAATTAGAATGAAATGTTCAAAGCCATTTCGTTCGTGTCTACTTATGTTGCGGCATTTGAAGACGGTGGCGTTGCGGAATCCAAGAAGAAGTCGTCCCCGCATGCTTATACTTTATGCACTTAATATCTCATCTAATTCAAGAAAGCGTAAAAGTTAAGTCTTCCGCTGTTTCAAACTCTGAAGCTTTCAAGAATTACGAAGGTATAAGTATGTGGGACATGGTGTCACGAAGAGGCGAAGATCACAAGTGATGGATGCACGAGATCAAGGCAAGAGATTAATGCTCAAAGATTTATATCAAAGATCACATCAGCATGTTCACCAGAAAAGAAAAAGAAAAAGAAAGACGAAGACTACGAGCTCAAGACAAGCATAGTATGCTAGGTTTATTTTATTATTGTAACTTGGGTAACGCCCTTGTTTGGAGTGACCTCCCTTAGGGGGAGATTGTTGGAAATACGTTTTACGTATTAAGAAGGATCGGTCACTCCAACGATAGTTCATGTAATAGCTCGTAGTTTAGTTAACTTTCTTTAATTATTTAACAAGAACAAGCCTAGCCTACAACATGTGTAGGCCGGCCCAAAATGTAAGCCCAAGCCCATGTCAAGGGCTTGGGTATATAAACCCTCTCCTTAGATGGAGAGGGGTGTGGTTTTTCATTATTTTTCACATAGTAAACATTACTTTCTCTCTCTAGCTTTGTGTGAAATCCACCATCTCTCTATCTCTTTCTCTCTCTAGAAACATAAGCAAGATTTACAATCCTACAAAAGAGAACGGGTTTACCCGCGAAATCTTGTCAAGGAGGTTCTTAATTGAAACTACCTGTCACAAGTACGATATTCTTATATCGTCCAACGGTCTTCACCAACCGGAGGTAAAATTCTACCGAATTAGAATGAAATGTTCAAGGCCATTTCATCCGTGTATATGTTTTGTTGCTAACTGTCTTATGCAGCGTAACAAGAAGGTGGCATTGCGGTGTACAATCCAGAAGAAGTCGTCACCACATGCTTATACTATATGCACCTAATACTTCATCAAATTCAAGAAAGTCTAAAAGTCAAGTCTTCCGCTGTATCAAACTCTGAAGCTTTCAAGAATTTATAAAAGTATAAGTATGTGGAACATGAAATCACGAGGAGGCAAATATCACAAGTGATGAATGCACAAGGTCAAAGCAAGGACACATGCTCAAGACCAAAGTCAAAGATCTCATCAGCATATTAACAAGAACAAGATCGAAGACTCAAGCATAGTATGCTAGGTTTAAGATTTTGTAAGATGGTTTGATCTCCCTTTGGGGGAGATTGTTCGAAATACGTTTTTCCAAGGAAAGTCTCGGTCACATCATTATTAGCATAGATCACGAGCTATAGACTATTTAAGACATTGTAACTTGGAGTGACCTCCCTTTGGGGGAGATTGTTGGAAATACGTTTTTACGTATTTAGAAAGGATCGGTCACTCCAATGATATTGGGCTCATGATCCAATATAGCCCATATTGCAAACATGTAGGGTGGGCTATATAAACCCCCCTCCTAGCATGTTAGGAGGGGTTGAACACTTACCATTTACAACATTCCATCTTTCTTTCATCTCTCTCCTTTCTCTCTCTTCTTTCTCTCTCTAAGTTCTTCTCATTTCTATTCATTCAATAGATAAACTCATACAATGCCTAATCCTTAGAAAAACACGATCCTACAGTTACCCCGATCATACAGCAACTTGCGCATAGGCTTCTTTAGCTCCCTCAGCTTCTTGACCACCTAGAACATGAAAAAACCACTGATTTGTTTATCCCAAACCCTTTAAACAGTCCCATGAAAACTGGCATGCTTCGTTAGAAAGTTGGGGAACTTGAAAGGAGAATGTTTAGCACTAATCGCAGTAGGTATGTTAAGGACCGCAGGAGTATGATCTGACAGTCTATAGGGCTTAAGGCAAGCAAAAGCCCCACAGAAAACGTCATTGAACTGAATATTCCCAAGGATACGGTCAATCTTCTTTAATAGACCATCTTGACCTGCGGGCTTCTGGTTCCACGTAAAGTGTAAACCTGAATATTGAATGTCCTCCACCTCAATATCAATTAAACATTCTTTGAACTCTCTCATAGAAATATCCAGCCTAGATGTACTAGCACTACTATCAACAAGATGTAACGCCGCATTGAAATCACCCAATAAGCACCACGGCCTGCTACGTATAAAAAGAGCATGGAGACCAAGATCACGCCAAAGCACCCGCCTATGAGTGTAGTTGTTATGTGCATAAACAAAAGAACAAAAAAGCTCTTTGCATTCCAATTTAAGCCAAATACGAGTGTGCACGACTTGATCTGTTTGCGCAATTACATTCACATCAACATCATTATGGTTTCAACCAATGATAATTCGAGTTCCCTTACTACATAGATGACCATTGGACGTCCAATCCCAATGTTTAAACACATACGAGCATAACTTAACCAGCTTAGCATCCACCACATGCGATTCAAGAATCACACAAACAGAAAGGTTGTTTTCATCAATCACTTGTCGAATTTCATTTTGCTTAGGGACGAAATTCATACCCCTTATATTCCAGGTAGCCACACTAATCATGAGAACTCTATGTAGTGGGAGTGCTTGCCCCCATATTATTAACACGATCTGGCCCCTCAACAACCAATTCCTCAATATCATCATCATCACTCAAGTTATAGGTCTCGGTTTTATCATTCCAAACATCCTCAGGGACCTCATCCAGCGTACTAAATGAATTCAGCAACGACACAGGCCCCTTACCATTCACGGCCTTGATAGGAGACTTCTTCTTCATATCAGCTTTCAAATTAGGTTCCAACTACACCTTCTCCTGCGAAGAAGTCTTAGAAGGACCCCCTTTCTCATGCCTACGATAGAAAAAATTAGGTGTTGATTTATGTAAACGAATGCCACCAATCCGAGTAGGCTGAACAATAACCTTCTCTTTACCCCGTTTACGATTAACTTCCTTGAAACCATCATCACCCACAACTATAACCGGCTGAGTCTTAGGCTTCAAAGGGCATTGATCATCCGTATGGTCGAAAATCAAGCATTGCTTACAACATGGCGGCTTCCATTCATATTCTACTTCAACTGTTTCAAGAGAATGCCCCGAACCATCCAGAAACGGAATAGCAACAACAACAGATTCTACGAGCTCCTTTTCAGCGGAGACCTCCACAAGAACTCTAGCATACGAATTCTTACCCCATGGGTTCAAACACATGCTACTAGTGTATGAGTCAAACATGATTGGCCTACCTACCTGAGTAGCAATAAGATTGAGCCCCATTTCCAAATAAGCCGCAATAGGAACATGCAACTTCAACCAAACAGGAGAAACCTTAATATCATTTTTAAGCACCTTAATAGATGGAGTCCAAATATTAAGCATAAGAGGCATAGATCGAATTAACCAAGGTCCCTCACCCACAACACGTTCCATCCCCTCATGAGATGCAAACTGAAAAAAGAAGAACCCATTCTTAAGCATAACACGTTCCAATTCATACTTAGCCCAGGTATTCTTCACATAATTTTCCACTAAAGGAAAAGGTAAACGCTTCCCAATGAAATACCCAAATAACGTATTATCAAAATGATTAGATACTTCCTTAATAGCCTGTAAAGGAAGTGCAACAGCAGCCCCAGACACTTGCTCCTCATTACGTACTTCTTTCGCCTGCACAAGCTTTTTATTTTTAGACTTACGCAATACGGAAGCAAAGGACTGAGCAACTTCATCAGTCCTCAACGCCTTGCTAGGATTCCCAGTGGTCTCAGTCCTAACAGAAACATTTGTACCCTCCACTGGTTGAGACATAGTACCTCGAATGGGTTTACGTGCACCCAACAATGATTGTAGTAACCTAGATCCACCACCAGTACCATCAGCGTTAGGTACCTTGTGATTCACCGATTCCTCCATCTCTCTCAAAACCCAAAACCAAAAACAAAACAGCGACGAAACAGGAATTAGGGTTTCACAACGAAACCCTAAACAGGAAACCCTAATTCACTCACAACATTAAATGAATAAACAATACACCTCCCAATAAAATAATCGAAACCCTAAAAAACTCTACAGCGATACTAAACCCTAAAACACCAACTAAATCAAATCAATAAAACACGTCGAACCACTTAAAGAAAATTCAGAGGCACAAGAGATTCATAAAGACCACCGGGACTAGCTGCTCATAGCGGAAATAGGGAGTGAAAAACACGTAGCCTATCACGCTCACTACACTAGCTGCGAATGATCCCCACAAATAACGTATACACACTAAATCAACGTTAAATGGTGAATGGTGATTATCAAAAAAGATTTAGACACAAAGCCGGTTTCTAACTGATTTGGTTTAAATCAAATTGATTTATTAACCGATCGACAAAAATTGAACAAGTTTAAAAACCGATTTGGTTTTGAAAAAAAACTGATTGCCTAATATGTAAATAGTACAAAGTTTGTTATATTTTACTATGAGTGCATGTCTATTAAGGGGAGAAGCCCGTAATATATTATAAACTAGCCTCAAGGCCCGTCCGTTGGACGGGTGGCCTTAATAATTTGTTTATAATAACATTTCACAATAAATAGTCTTATATATCAAATTAAATAATAATATTTATATAAAAATGATAATATTAAATTGCAAAACAAAAAACATATGAAGAAAATCGTAAAAATATAATGACAATAATGATATTCCTTTATTAGAAAATCATAGATCCAAAAAATATAAAAGTCTAAAACATATAAATTGCAAACATAAAATGATTAGAATCTGTGCTAAAGACGGTGTAAAACTTCTTTATACACAACATTAGTTGTGTAATTGCAATAATTCCCTTCTTCGTCGCAACACAATACTTTAAGTTCCTTTTTGCTTTTGACCCTTGAAACAGCGACATACAATTGACCATGAGAAAAAACCGGACGTTCTAAATATAGTCCGACTTTTGATAAAGTTTGTCCTTGGCTCTTGTTTATGGTCATTGCAAAACATACCGATACAGAAAATTGTCTTCTATTTAATAAATCGTCCAATACATATAAAGAAACTTCCATAGTTAAACACATATCTAGAGATAGACTAACGATTAGTTTTAGAACTCGTTGATTTAACTCGTTGCAAGTTGCTTGATTTAACTCGCTGCATAAGTTGCTTAATTTAACTCGCTGCATAAACACTACCAATCACTAATGGTTAGTTTTAGAACACGATACCTTTTAATCCGCATGTCATAAAACCATTGGAAGGGATTGTTTGGGATTTTTTATTATAGTTACAGATAATAAAATGAACTTGCCATTAAAAAAATTACACTTTGGTTGACGAACTAACAAACCGACTCGCCCTTGAATATGTTGACTTCTTCAAATTGTGGACTCGCTTTAAGATGCTTTACTGCCTTTTGTAAGGGGGTGTTTGGATGTCGGCTGTAAGTCGGTCAATATGGAAATTATGTCATGAGCATGTTTTTTACCAAATGCCAAATGATCCTGATTAATTACTTCCTGCTCAAAGAGATATAAGTTAATAAGCATATGCGTATAAATATTAGAGGTGGAAAATGGGTTCAGCAAAGATAAACCTTACCAAACGTAATTTATCCAATTTAATCCGGCCATCAAACAACCATTGATCATTTGTTAATTTATTCATCACCAATCATTCGATTTTGGGATTTTTTTTGTTGGGTTTTATATAAATCTGGTTTTTTTTTAAGATCTGATAATTCCAATAGTTGTAGATAACAATTGTATATAAAAGAACTTAACTGCTTACTTAAATTTTATGCATATAAACATCTCAATAACCATTCCCAAACACCCTCTTAAAAGCGGAATAATAAAAAATTATTTATAAGTTTTCTAAGTTTTCTTTTGAGATGAAGTTTTCTAATAAAATTATTTATAAGTTTTCTAAAAAATTATATATATAGAGAGAGATAGCTGAGATGCCCGTCCGATGGACGGGTGGCCTTAAAAAATTATTTATAATAAAATGAAAGCAATAAACAGTTTATACATATCAAATTAATATAAAACCTCATATAAAAATTATTCAATGTAATTGCAAACTAAAAACCATATGAAAAAATCCTTAAAATATAATAACAATAATATATTCTTTTATTCAAAATCACAATAAACATTGTCTATAAAATTTTCAAAATATACAGTCTATAATTTTGAGCTGAACTAAAAATGGGCATTGTAATTTTTCTGACCAACTCACTATACTAAACCAAATTTGAGCCTAAATGTTATGCTTATACACCTATACAATCAGAAAGTCCTAATCTAGTTATGATTTTTTTGAAAGTAATGTAGGAAAGAAAATTCCATTCCGATTCAGCACTCGACTTCGATTCACATCAACGCAAGCAACGATAAAGAAACATGTCATGAAATTAAACTGCATCAATAGGACATACATAATAAGTGAAAAAGATTACTTGGATAAATCATAGTTTTACAGCAAACCGAAGACTTACAGAGTCTAAATATCTAAGCTTTTCCTTATTCCGTGCGTTGAAAACACATGTTTGTTGCTAAACTTGATACTTATTTATGATTCTAAATTACGAATATATAAAACTAATATTACCTCTTTGGTCCTTTGGTGAATCTAAGATATCCACCATGAAGTTCTACCATCCTTGCAAAAGGATACAGTTTCTTTGTATGAGATACTTGAGCAGTAACAGTACCTATCAAAATAAAATGAAGATTAGTTTTAGAACATGAGACCTAATATGGTGCGTGATGAATCAGGTGAAAATCGGTGTAGTACATGTTAAAGTGTTAAATCATGGCCACTTGAGCCACAACATAATTTGCAAGATCATTAATCCAACATTCACTATTTCAATCATGATGAGTAATTAACTATAAGTTACCTGATTGTGTACGTTTTATCATTCTCTTAGACGCCATAAATTTGAAACAACAGAGTTACCAATTTCATGCAATGAAAAAAATTGTTGTGACTATTAAGAAAACCATCTTTATAACGATACCTTAGGTTATAACTCTTGCCAATAAATCTGCCTGCACATGGTGTTATGCGTATGAGTATGCCAAATGGATCGTCTGAATCTATTTGAGTAACTCGCCAACCAACCTTGAAGTATTAAATAATAACCCATTATTAATGACTTAAACTCAGCCTAACATTTATTAGTAGAGGTATCAAGATTGGTAGGCTGGGAACAGGTCATTAGTATGGTCGAAAAGGGTCAGGTCTAGTTGACCCAGAAGGCCACAACCACTCTATTTTCTATTATTTATTAGTAAACTAATTACTAAGGTTGTAGGAGTTCATGATCCTCCTCATATAAACATATTTTGTAGTCGAACAAAAATCATGCATACTTATGATTTATTAAAAGGACTACTACAAAGCCCACATACTTATGAAGGGAAAAGTATTTATTCAGGGAGCAACTAAAGATGTGATACGAAGTGTGCTAAAACGGAAACATAAAAACATAATGCGTGTTCTTAGCGCGTGCAAGAAACTAACCTTTAAATACACTTGATGTATTTCCTTCGATAGGTCATTCATTCTTGGTTTGTCGGGTAGTATGTCACTAATTGTCCTATTTTTGCATCTTCTTTTTTAACTCTTAGACATGTTGGTAACAATAGCATTTGTTGTTTTTATATAACGCCTCTTATAACACATCCCTACTGCGCTAAAACGATAATAAGAGCATACCTTCTAATAATTACCTTTGCTAGTTTGTCTTCTTGTAGTGATACATTATCTCAATCTTGGTTATTTTTCTAACAGGCATATAAAATGCAAAAGACAGTGTTCGGAATAAAGGAGTGTTTGGGTAAACTTATAAAAAAATAAGGAAAAGTTGATACTTTACCCCCTTAATAAAAATTTGCTACTTTAACTACCTAAGGCTGTAGAATGAACGAAAAATAGGACGAGCATAATGTTTCTTACACGCGCTAAGAACACACAGAATGTTTTTGTGTTTCTGTTTTAACACGCTTAGTATCACGTCTTTAATTTCTCTCTGAATTAATAACATAAATGAATGTCATATAAATGGATGCATATTTATTTTATGTGCACAGTTTTTTCCTAATATTAATAACAAACTTATTTCTACATACCAGGGTGATTTGAATGTCCAGGCGGATGAAAGAACTTGTTGCCACATAGCTGATACAAACACATAGCATCATTCTTATTGTTGTAGAATGAGCGGAAAATATCTTTGTGTGCTGCTGATATACATTTAGATGCAGTCCCATTCCCTAACGATAAAAAACTCCCTAGTAAACCCCTTATATAAGTAATCGAACTTCACATATCAAAGAAAAATATATTATAGTGGTCTAATATACAGTTAATGGATAGGTTTACCTTGTTTACAATCTGGTAAAAATGAAATATGGAAAAAATCAAAACTTTCTAATGGATCAGATAATATTTATTTCGAATCAGACCAAATCATAGTATCAACCCAGATTATTTTAGCATCACCCACCAAGCACAACCATATCTTGATAATAGTCATTTAATTATAGCCTATTTTTTCTTATAGCTTATTCTGAAACAATTTACATGATACGATCATGTGGATTTAGTATGAAACATTTAATAGCTATGATGGAAATATACCTGTAATAACAACATCGGTAAGGTGTGTTCCACCTTTTAGACTACTAATAGTCTTCCAGTTCTCTTCCATGACCATACGAAGGCATTGGTTCTATGAGTGGATATGCTCCTTCATTGTGCTAACAAAAATGATAATAAAATAATTTCTCGTTAAATATCTCCTTAAAGCGTTATGACATATGAATATGGATCCAATAACAAAAATAGCCAGCTGGTTGATGCTTAATCCAATAAGAAAAATACCTGCTCTTTCAGATCTTCCATTAGAAAGCATATATGCAGGTCTCAACTATTATTCCACAACTGGAGTATCATTATCGAATCATAGTAATTTTTTCATAAACGTGTCTTTGATGCTCCCAACTGTGGTGTAACTGTGAGCGCAAGAAATAATTTATGATAGAAAAACTCGTCAATGTATTAAAATAATATGTAACACAGACTGTTATGTTTTTACACAGTAAAGCCTTAGTCCCAAATCAATGTAAAGTCAGTTGATAAAGAAAGTTATAAGGGGGTGTTTGGATGGCTGCCTTTAGTTGGTTGATAGAAAGTTATCTCACGAAAAGGTTTTTTTACCTAATGCAAAGGACCCAAATTAACCACTTCCTGGTCATGGAGATGTAAGTCAATAAGCATACGCTTTTAATTATCAAAGGTGGTCAGGTGGCAAATGGGTTAGGCTAAAAACTCGCATAAAACATATAGTTCAAATGGATCAAGATGGTGAAACAGGTCTGAGTAATCTGATTTGTATTCAGATTTTCAGAACATTTTGATTGTTGCGTCATAGAAGGTTCAGATTATTGTTGTCGTAAATCAGTTTTCTAAAAAAAATTGACAAAGGGCTATATAAAATTTACATGTGGTTTCTGCCACCTATCCCGCACAATTCTCTACATACATATATGATTGTGCACAAACATACATATTTACCTAATTTCTTCACCAAATCGGTAAAATATATACACAGTTATATTATCTTCTAATGTAGCGTTTTAAGCTCTCAAAGAGAATTTAGACCAGAACCTAAAAGGGTATATTTACCTAATTTCTTCACCAAATCAGTAAAATATATACGCACTATCGATGATGGTCAAGGTGTTGCTGGTCTAGCTGGGAACGATGTGGCTAGAAGTCAAGTTATCCATCGAGATTGCTCTTGTCCGTTAAGCTCTCAAAGAGAATTTAGACCAGAACCTAAAAGGGTATATAGAATTAATAATGTTATTGCAACTCGCAGTAAATTAATATAAATCACACCACATAACAAAAATCAGTTACTAATCGATGTTACGCTATGTATATCCATTAAGATAAGAAAAGAACTTGAAACTTGAATAATGATTCAGTGAATGCCTGATTTTTCATACAAATAAGCATCCTTATTATTAATTAAAATATAAAAAATGTATACATGAAACATAATTAAAGCATTATTTAGATTAAAACAGTTCATTGTGTCATTATGATCAAAAACCTTAAATCAACATTGATGTATACAAAAAAATATCCTATAAATAAAATCCTTAAAATAAAAAACATAAAATAAATATAGTTAAGAAAAAAAATTGAAAACAATCCAAAAAAATACCTGTTAAATATTGGATGCATCGTACCTCCATACCCAATTCTCTGGTATCTTGATGTTTTCACAAGCTATTGAATATAATCATCAATACATGTTAGTAAATCATTCATATAAATCATTTATATAAATCTTAGAAAATCAAAACACCTATTAATAGAAAATCATAGAAAACTTCTAAATCACAATACCTGTTAATAAATCGTTCATAGAAATTGTTCATATAACCATGTGGTCCTGTTAATTAAATCGTTCATATAAATCACCGGAAAAAAAATTGATTAAAGGGATTGGAATATTATCTGATGAAAAACAAATTTAATTAATTGAAGAAAAAGTTGTATGGATTTGGTTATGAGTAAAAAAATACGTTTTGATTTTGTATAAATGAAGATCCATTAGTAAATTAGTTTGATTTAATTTTTTGGATCTGGTTATGAAATTTTTTAGAGATTTTGGTTTTGGTTAATGTGATTTATTTTGATCTATAAACAATCAATGCTGCATTTTTTCTGGTCAATGCATTAAAAAGTTAGTTGCTAAAGAATGGGCGGGATAATTGTCAGAAAAGGAAATCTGGTAGGTTTGGTTTGACGTGGCATTATGGCTGAATGGTATTGGTTACACATCCTTCCTATATAAGGGTTAAGGATTTCAATAACTTTTTTTATAATGACGTAAACTTTACATGAGCATATAGCTTGTAAATCACTTTTTTATATATAAATGGAAACTATGATGGTGTATAACAGTATATTGTATGTATTTACATTATAACCATTGGGCCAAAATCCTCCTTTATGTTGGCAAGTCTCCTATGTCGACCCGTATCAAGATTTTTTACTTAAATTCTGTTTATTGAAAGCAATGATTTATGATAGTCACATGCTATTTTAGGTGATGCTTGCTGTTTATTATATAATTTATTGTGTATTTCGCTTATCATGCCAATAACAGAACCAAGTATACATGGATCCTTTATAAGTTTGATATCAACTTTGAAACGTTATGGATTTTCTGTCCAACTATTCTACTTCACAAAAAATAGCTACATAACGATACCAAAGCCGTAATACCACCTAAAATATAAAGTCTTTCTAACCTATTCTCATATTGAACCTTCTCTTCTTTGATATCACTTTTGGATTACAACGGAAATAACTCAATCACCAAGACATAATCCTTGTTATGCAGTCACAACTCAAGGCTTCTTTAAGCACAAATAGACTATTTCTGCCAATAACATGGGCACCTTCCATCGTCTTGCTCGACAAAACCAAGATGTTGCAGATATTTCAGTATTAGATGCTGCTCTACGGCACAAAGGGGCATAAAAAATAGAAAAGGCTCAAAAGAACACATGTCATATGGGTCTAACACGTTACACGTCCCATCGCGTCATTGCTATTTTAAACATACGTCTCGTTTAAAAAATTGTACATTATTAAAAAATGAAATTTGGAAGAAATAGTGTCTTGGGTCGACCCATGTGATTTCCCGATACATATTAGTGGAAAAATATTGTTCCACTTCTAAGACATCTATGAGTGGCAAAATGAATGCGTCTGGTCACAGGTATAGACAGGTCTTATAGGAGCACAGTCCGTGTCAAACTGGGTCTCAAGTCGGGTTGGACCATCTGGTTTTCAATAGATTCTTGGGTGTTTGGGACGACCATCGTGTTCCTGCATGGTATGTTACAATATAAGAAGATGAACGTAAGGAATTTATGGCCCACGAAAACCATTGGGTGGTTGCAAGAAATAAGAAACAGGCGAATAGGGAGGCTAAGCGGATCTTTGCACGAAAAGCGTTTCAATTGGCTCAAGATCCTCATGTTCTTCACACCTGGTTTTCTTCCCGGCTTTTCCCACTATCTGTATTAGGATTTGACGTACAAGATTACACATAACCACCTGAATAGTCCCAACTGATCTTGTAATTGCTGCGTCCACCATCTCTTCCACCAATAAACCTACCTCGTGGGTTGGTTAGAAACAAAGTCGGACTTCTTTAGTTTGCAGCGAACGCTACAAAAGTAAATGATGATTAAAATAGAGGCTTTTGATTCTGCACATAGATCTTCTTCGGGATCATTTTCACCACGTCTCATTGTATCAGCTGATAATTAGGAAAAATAGATTAGAGAAAAGATATTAAAAATTTGGAATGTAGTCATATAAGCTGATAAATAAAACAGAGCATAAAGTTGTAATTCAAGAATTCAGGTAAAAAGCACCCATTAAGATTGAAACAAAAGGCGTTCAGTCATACCATTTTCTGAGACTAAACGCTGGCATGGCTAAGGTAAAGTGACCGGGGGAGTAACAAAGGTTGAGCAGCCTGGTATTGATGACGGCATGTCTGTAATTGTAACACATTTTCCTAATTCATTCTCGCTTTTTCTTGTACAATGTTAACAATTGTGATGAAAAGATTTTGACTATGATCTGAACTTACTAACCAACATAAAGCTTATTCATATGAACAGTTATTAGAATAAAGATTGAACAAAAACATGTGAACTTTTGACCAAAATATCATATGAGCTCAAATGTAACATAATTCAAGTAGAATAAATCTGACCACATGTCAGCGTCAAGTCTTTTAGCTGGAAAACAAAGTTAATGTAAAAAGAAAGCAAAGGTTTTTTTCCCAGTTTAGATCTATAAACGACCATCTCTTTGTCTCCATTCTTGTTTCCCTAAAATAGACACCCAGGGCCACAAACGAATGTATGATAGCTGGTTGATAAATGACTTTTATAAGAAACATGTTCAAGTAAATTTTAGTATAAAACTAACTCTATATACGTCATGACAAAAATCATGCACATAACAAAAGCATATAGAAAATAGAATGCGTTGACAATGCACTTACAGGTAGGTACCTTAAATAGTTTGTACGGATTTTTAGTCATAGCCTTACATAGCTAACTTGGCCAGATAGGGAGTATGGAAGCCAAAGTCGACCATCGTTATCAACTTATATATAAGCCTATGTCAATGTTCTGTTTAAAAATAAACATCAATCACGGCACACTTAGTAACACATAATAAAAATAACCAAAAGAAGGTTGCCCAAAACCAAGTCCATTATATGGTTGTCCAAATGTTAGCATATAGAAAACAGATAAATATTAGTTTGCTACATAGGAAAGTTTTGAAAGTAGATAAATTAAACACCATTACTACAGAAAATGCATAGTATTTCTTGGAAGTCTCTCTACCTTCGGGTAGGTCATCTCATCCGTCTGAAGCATGTGAAGATGAAACATGAGAATAGAACGGGGCCAATGACACTTTCAATATGCTTAAGCAACTAAAATATACCGATTAATATAAGTTACCTTCATATATTCTGATGAAGCTTGTCTTGGAGGTCATCAAAAGTTAACATATGTATATTGATATGAGCTAAATTACTCATATCATTTGTATCTAAAAACAAACAATAAATGCATATAATCAATGAAAAAGGCCTTGTATATGTTTGTTTGTTGTTTAATGTGTGTAGGTACCAAAGTTCGTAAAAACCGGCAAAATCGACACGACTTTGAAGAAAAGATCAACAAAGCCAAAAATCGAGTTCGTTTTAGTGGATTTTAATCTAAATGAAGTTATTTGGGCTTGTGGGTCCCACATTTGGTTAATGGGCCCAAAAGCCCAATAAGGGAGCAAGTATTAATTACTTTTGGACCAAGCCCAAAACAAGGCCCAATATCAAGCATACAAAGCGACGGATGAGTATATTTGGGCTACAAGCCCAAATCAATTCACTAGTATGAGACGTGGAAGAAACTTGGACTTCAAAAGGCCCATTAGGGTTTTCAACAAGATACATGGGATGGTCAATATTTAAAGTAAAGATTATTCATTTATACCTCCGGTCAAACCATATTCACCACACATACTAATTTTTGATACAAATGAAGTCACTCACACACTCACCCATAACTTACACACACTTATTTTTTTACTTTCGATGAAAACAATAAAACTCACCCTCCTTTCTCTCTTTCACCCAAAACCAGATAACCAGTAAACACTATTTACCAACCCTAGCCATAAATTAAATTGGGGCTTTTGCTTAACTAAGGGTGCGTGAACCACACAGACCCTTAATTAAATACCCTCTTTACCGGAGCTCAAAGATGGAGCTGTTTTTGCTGACGTGGTCCATTCCTTGCACCTGAGTGGGTGAGACAACTCACCATTCACCAATTCTCCAATAAAAAGGAGACACATCAGCAGCAAACTAACACAACTAGCACAATAGATTGCCACGTTGGCAATCCGTGTGCTAGTGTGTGTATTACAGCCACAAGATCAAGAAAAGAAAGAGAAAATGAAGAATCAACGACCAAGAATGAAGATTCCTCTCAACAACCTTCATCAACAGGCATAGGGGTTTGCCTATAAAAACCCCCAATTATTGTGTAAACATCATCCCATTTTTTATTTTCAATGTTATTATGCTAGATTAGTTTTAGGTTAAATGTAATTTCTTTTCAGTATTGTAATCACTCTTGGTATTTAATAAAAGTTTATTTTCATTTAATTCAAATCGTGTTCTATTTTTCTGTTAAGAAATTTATATTTGCAATTTAATATATTAACTGTTTGGTTATAATAATTATTAAATTTATTTAATCAAGTTAATTAATAACTTGTTTTGAATAAAGAAAGTAAAAAGTGGATAAAAACTTTCACACTGGAAAGTTGGATAAAAAATATTAGTGGTTCGATGGTGGTATTTGATGTTGATTATGATGATTCGTTTGATGTTCGTGGTTCGATGTACGATGGTGAATGGTGGTTCTGATTCGCTTTATATGCCAACTCAGCGCTGCGCATCGTCTCAACGGTTTCTACAATAGGTTTGTTACTTTTTAATGTTCTTGCTATTTATATTTAAGATGTGTTTGTTTAAAATGTTTTCAATGATCTGTTGATTATTTGCTGATGAATTTTTCTAGTGAGTCTGTTTTATTAATAGAATTGCTAAGTTATTAATTTGAGTAATGGTGTTTATGGATCTGCTTAGTTTAATGGATTGCTGCGATGATTGTGAGCTTTAGTTGTTATTTATTGTGTTCTTGTATTAGTAAATGTTAAAGTTTCATTGGGAGATTTGATTTTGCTGTGATAAATAGATTGTGGGTTTGCTAGCTTGAGGGATTGCTGGTTTTCAAGAATTTCAGTCATTTTATTAGCTGCGTAGGTTTCTGTCTGGATTTTGTGCAGCGATTTAGACTCCTAAGTTTATTTTGGTTTACTGATTTGATCTCAATTACTGAATAAATAGGGCTGTTGGTTTTGTTCTTAACTTTTCTGAATCATTTGTCTAATCTGAGTATAACTCTTAAGTTGGATTTGGATTTGGTTTTGAATAATTGTTGCCGTTTTAGACCTGGTTATATGTCATAGTGTTTCTTTTGTCATTAAATATGGATATTTGAGTTTTGCTATTTGTACTTTTTAAGGTATCTGAAGAATATTGATAATCTTTATGAATCAAGAGGGTTGATGTTTTTCTAGAGAGAGAAAGTTAGAGAGAGAAGTGAAAGAAACTTGTATATTGAAAATGTAGAAAATGAACAACCAACACCTCTTTCCATGGTGAAAAGAGGTTTAAATACCCCAAGTCCTTAATGGACTTGGGCTTTCGGCCCATGAACATGCTCATGGGTCGGGCTATTTAATAAGTGAAACTAAACATTACTACGAGCCTATAACTACATTATTGGAGTGACCGAGACTTTCTATATACGTAAAACGTATTTCCAACAATCTCCCCCAAAGGGAGGTCACTCCAAATTTACAAAGTCCTAATCTTTTTTTGGGTAAAGGGGAATCAAGACCCCGGTAAAATATATTCCCAAAAGCGTTGAAGTACAATGGAATGTAGCTGCAATGCTACATTAACCTCAAGCAAAAGCTTGAACAACCACTAAATCATATGACATGCCATATGATCCTACAAACAATTACAAAACAAATAACACCAATAGGAAAAAACCACCTAAAGGTGCATAAACAATGAAAATAAAATGACATCAAGGCTAACACTTAGAACGAACATCAGGCTGACGAGCACCATGCCGATCATCAATCGATATGACTTCTTCAACCTCACTATCACTAGCATTAACCACATCTTCCTTGATATTAGAACCATCTTCCCAATCGGTGCCATCATCTATCTTATCCCAAAGAGCACTAAAAGAATTATGAGAACTCTTCTCCGTATTATTAGGCTTAGCAACAAAACTCGAGGCTTTGTTATTCAAGAAACCCTTCTTAAGCAGGGGAGTTGCCTTCTTCTGACCGGTATCACTTGTCTTTGACGTTTCACCCCTCTCAACATTACGATACTTAATATTAAGAGCTGGTTTCGTAAGTTTAATGCCAGAAATTTGTTGTTGCTGCTTATTCTTCCCCTTGCTCTTCTTGTTCTTAACTACATGAAAACCATCATCATCCACAACCTTATGATCTTCCCTGCTAACCACCTTCTCAACCACTACCTGTTTAGGCAACCTAGGACATTTAGCATCAATATGGTCAAAAATAAGACAAGTAGAACATCTAAGAGGTGTCCACTCATACTCGATGTCAATAGTCTTCAATTTGTGCCCTCTATCCTTCTCAATCGGAATAGCAATGACCAACGACTTCTTTAAAGCATCATCAGCCGAAATCTCAATAAGAGCACGAGCAAAAGTACTCCTACCCCACGGGTTGATACACATGCTGCTAGTATAAGAATCAAGCATAATAGGTCTTCCAATTTGAGTTGTGATCAAACTAAGACCAATCTCCGAATAAGCATCAATAGGCACATGATGAAGTTTCACCCACACCGGTGCCTTCTTAATCTCTGTTTTATGCAAATCCATAATAGACGACCAAACATTCAGAATTAACGGAACATGTCGAATCAACCACGGACCATTCTCCAACACCCTATCCATACCACTTTTAGAATCAAACTGAAAAAGAAAGAACTCATCCTGAAGTTTAACTCTTTTTAAACCATATTTGGCCCATACATTCTTCACATAATTTTCTACCAACGGAAACGCAAGACGCTTCCCAATGAAATACCCAAACAGTGTGTTATTAAGATGCGCCCGAATCCCTTCCACAGCATCATACGGAAGAGTTACAGCAGCCCCAACAACTTGTTCGTCATTATGCAATTCTTTAATATGAACCGGCTTACACACCGGCTTATTCTGCACTAGCGATGCATATGAGGTCGAAACACCAACTGATGAAGAACCAGCCCCAGGCGTATGTTGAACCCCGACCTCATTCTTCCTAGCCATAGAACTCCCAATCCTCGCATCATGGTTAACTTGCACACCAGTTATATCACCACCATTACTACTAGCCTTCTTGGACAAGTCACACATAACCGGCGTAACCTGCATATGAGCATTAACAGCAGCAGTAACGTGAATCCCAGCAGCGGCAGTAACATCATCCTCAGACGAAACCCTAGCAGCAGACGGCTGCCTATTAAGCTGCCCCTGACTAATGTCATTCATTATATCAACCGCGCCATCCTTATCAGCCGTATGATTACCAACTCCCGATAACCCAGCATGCTCACCACATGAGACCCCCGCGTTAGGAGCCCTAGCATGTGTTGAGTCCGCCATAATTGCTCTCAATCGCTGGACCCTATCAGAAAGAGCCGTCATATCAACCTGATTATCCAACTCAGACATCATAACCAATAAACCCAAAAAACCCTAATAACACCTGTTTAATAATCCCAAACGAACAGATCCTAAAAAATAGGATCCCAGCCAACCCTCCTTGACACCTTACATGAGCATAAACAACCCACGACTCAAACAACAAATCTAAAAAGGGAATACAAACAAGAATGAACAAGACAGAAATAAAAAACCCTAAAACAACCAATAGAAACCCTAAAAACGACAACCAACCCTAAATCCTTCAACCAAACCGTAATAACAACGAATGAAGGTTAAAGAGATCAGGAAGGAAATGAAATTAAGGCTAAGAGTGGCGGCTAGGGAGAAAATATTTCTGCCATTATTAGGGTTTTCCTTGGTTGGTCAGCAAACACAAGTATATTTCACGGTTGTGTTTAGAAGACCATTACAAAGTCCTAATCTAGCATGTTAGATCTTGTTCTTGAGCTCGTAGTCTTCTTTTCTTTCTTTTTCTTCCTTTTGTGAATATGTGTTGAATAACATCAGCCTTTTGCTTGGAACACGTTCTTTTGGCCTTTCACGTGCAGTCTTTATTTTCTTGTGATTTTCGCCTCTTTGTGACTTCATGTCCCACACACTTATCCTTTGTTGAATTCTTGAAAGTTTCAGAGTCGATACAGCGGAAGACTTTCAGGTCATACTTTCTTGAATTTGATGCAGAAGGAATAAGCATGTGAGGACGTCTTCAACAGGTACACCGCAACGCCACCGTCTTCAACAGGTACACAGCAACGCCACCGTCTTCATCAGGTACACAACAACGCCACCATCAGCAACATAATAAGACACAAATAAAATGGCTTTGACATTTTATTCTAATTTGGTAGCGATTTACCTCCGGTCGGTGAAGACCGTTGGACGATATTAGATATCGTACCCGTGACGGATAGTTTCAATTAAGTAACTTCCTGACAGGATTTCGCGGGTAAACCCGTTCTCTTTATTCGACCGTCCCAAAGCTGACTGCGAACATAAAGAGTGAATCATTTGGATTAAAAATCCTTATGATTGAAGCCGTCAAATCATGAAACCTGGAACAAGTGAATTTCAATTAAGATATTCACCATCGTTGCTTTCCAGTTGTCACAAACTTGATTCAAATTGAATCTTGCTTGTCACCTACCAAGTGCTGTTTGATGTTAACACTAGAAGGATTTCCACTCGTCACTGTGAACACTAAAGAGTGTCACTCTAAGTGTTCTGGCAAGATCATATGATAATGCATAGAGGCCTGGAACGAGTTTAAGTTCAATTAAGAATTAAACTACTGTTTCTTTCCAGCTGTCACAAGATTAGTTCTTAAAGAACCGCACGTGTCACCTACCATGAGCTTGTTTGATGTTGGCTCAAGCAGGATTTCCATCTTCACTGTAATACTTGCGTATCACTCGGATGTTCTGGCAATATTACAAGAATACTGCGTAGGACTCATAAAAGATCTCTTACTTTTCACAGTGTGTGAAGAAGCAAGGAATAAATGGAAAGTGTCCTAATGAGACTTTTGATGATCTCGTGGCTCTAGACTCGATAGTGCGTTTTGATTTAGTGATCGATGGCTGGAGAGGAGTGCCACCTATTCAATATTAGTCTATTCGGAGTGAATAAACCAATAGATAACGTGTTGATCTCCGTGTGATTAAAACAAATACCTTTTGAGAGATATTTGAGTTAGCTGGGGAGGGTTGTGCATTGCATCACTGGGTCCATGATGGCTTTTTTCAATATCGAGAATCATTAACTAATGATCTCAATAGCATATGTATTGACCCGGTTTCTGCCTAAAGTTGTAAGGAGGGCTTCTTTCTTTACACCCTTTATCTTTACAATTCTTTTTCATTCTTCAACCCCTTCAATGCTTACCAATACGTCATCACTAGCACCTTGTTGTGATTGTTCCAGTGCTAGCTTAAGTACTTGGTCGGCATTCAGCTACGTTCACATTCATTCTCCATCTTTCCTAGGACTTCCAGTTCTATCTAGGGAGTTGTCCTTGGGAAGATTCCATTGGTTCTGATGAATCATTGGACTAATACCTATACCTACCACCCTTTTGTCACCACATCCGTCGTGAGTTAAGTGTGTTTTGGGTTGATATAGTCACCATGAAAAATACTTGAAAATCACTTAAGCACTTGTGATATTGTAATCAAAGTTTTTGTGCCTTAAGTGTTTTTGATCATCAAAAACGCTCCCCCTTAACTTGTGCATTACACATGTTAAGTTGGTTTATCTTTCAAGCCTTTTTCATTGTTTTAGCCAACTATCATTAAGTCTCCTTAATCCCATTTTCTCCCCTTTCCAAAATGTTAACCATCAATATTTTGGATATTAATGGATTAACCGGTCTTTGGGTAATAAAATGAAATTAGATGTTGGCCAAAGAACATATTAATGCTCCCCCTCAAATTAATGAGGGTAAGTTGTAGTGCTTGAGTATTATAGATTTTGAAAGATTTAGAATCTCGTGAGAAATTCTTGAAACATTTCATACTTTCACACTACAACAAGCCACAAAAGCACAATATTTACAATATTAACATATTCACAAATTAACCAATATAGAGTAGACCTGAAATAGTACAACCCATTAGATGGATCGGTCCACGAGCCTGTGATGTGCTCCATATGGTCTGCCCCCCACGAATCGTTCAATACTGCGGATCAACCGTCGATGCCTTAACTTTTCCTCAATCACCTGGATGGTGTGGTTGGCACTCTTCTTAAATCAGCCTACCCATTGGTACTTTACCTCTGGAAGACCTTGTCATGAGTTGAGCATCAACAGCTTGTCACGTACATGGTTGAGAGTGCCATCGCTGAACTTGTGTAGTTCTGAGAGTCGCATGTATTGCATGACCTCTGCTTCATTCAGGTAAAATATGCCCATCTCTGGTTTAAGTGTACCCATGTATGGTTCCTTATCTTGGTGAAAACGACTCATTAGTGTTATGTGAGGTCGTTCCAGATTTAGCCTGGATTGGTAACTCTCTACTCCGAGTTGTAAATCCTCAACCCTTTGCTTGATTACAATTCGACGAGTGAATTGGAGAATGTTGGAACTTAGGGCAATGACTTCATCGGGGTCTAAGTGAGGGACCTTGCCTTGAACCAAAAGAAGTAGAAAATCTTCAATATCTTCAAGTCGTAGGAATTGAAGATCCCCTTCACTGACACTATAAGTCTTACCGTCTTCTCGCTTGAATATGATGTCTTTCAAATACGAATATCCGAAGATATGATGAAAGTTAACTCCCTGTATGCTGGAGATTCGACGGGTTGCAATTATAGGTGTACCTTGCTTGGTGTGATTATAGAAGTAGTAAGCTGACTTCTTGTTGCCCCGCCAATGTGAGATGCCTAATTCCGCATATTGATCATATTCTTTGACAAGCTTTTTGCTCCATAGTTTTGAAACTTTATCTTCAATCCAAGGGATATCCTCCAAATTTACTACTTTGCCCATTGTTAATGACGTAGCATACTTGTCCGCGCCGTTTTCTAAGTAGTCAAGATCACGGTTGGTGAAGTATTGCATTGGCAGATCCTTGGCGGCTGCAATAACTGAGGGTGTTAGTGGAAGAAGAATTGGAGCTTGTTCACCTGATGCTGTTGACTTGATTGCTTTCACATTGAAATGATATTCTCCCTCAGTTTCGGCAATCTTCATGGAAGCCCAGAAGTTCTTGTCTTTGATCGTTGTTTGAAGCATGTTTGTATCAATGCTAGGCACTCCATATTTATCCATCAAGAATCCAGAGAAGTCGATAGGATTATTGAGGAATTGTGTGAGATCCGCCTTTTCACTGTCAGAAACTGTACGTGCGGTTGCTGCCTGTGTAAGCTATGGCTGTATGGGAACCGTCTCATCAATAGTGAACGTATCAGCAAACTCAGGATCTGGTTGATTTAATTCGTCAATATCCATATCAATGTAGTGCTGAGGTGGAGAGTTATGTATCACAGATGGTATCGGGTCGTCCTCTTGCATAGGTTCGTGTTCAACAGGTGCTGTTGATGAGACATTAGTAGGAACCGGTACAGAAGACGTACCTGTGGCTGTTTCTGTGTGATGCTGAACAGGAGTAGGCGGTGGAGAGTGATGTTCCACAGACGGTGATGGTTCGTCTTCAATCATTGGTTCGTCTTGTACTAGTGATAGTACAGGAGCTTCTTGTGATACACTAGTAAGAACTGGTTCAGATGACTTACCTGTGGTGTTGTCAGTGGTTTCACCATGCTCGTCAGTGGTGATGTGTTCACTCTCAGCTTGTTTATCGTCAAGTTTTTCTTTTGAACGTGCATCAGATTCTTTAGATTCTTCTCCATTGGTGCCATTACCTTCATCCTTATCACCATCCCCTTTCTCCTTATCCTTACCATTCCTATTATCGTCATCCGCATCACTATCGTCATCCTCTTCTTCCTCGTCATCATCCTCATCCTCGTCCTCGTCATCCTCCTCATCCTCGTCCTCGTCATCATCCTCATCCTCGTCCTCGTCCTCGTCCTCGTCCTTTTCTTCTTCATTTTTATCAGAATGTTCTTTGTCCTCCTTATTCTTTTCCTCTTCTTCCTCATTTTCTGCTTCATCGTCATTTTCAGACTCATGTCGTTTCCGTTTCTTGGAAGATTGGGGAACTGCAGTGTCTTCTACTGGTGATGTGTTGGAAGCTTCCATTATGACCTTACTAAGAGCTCTTTGTAATTCGTGTTGAGCTTTTGTTATTGGTGACTCACTGTTGGTTAACCGAGTCTCCAAAGTCTGCATTAACTGTAAGTTAGTAAGGCCATTTGTGAATAATGCTGGAAGCTCCTGATGTACATGTTGTCCCTAATATATGATGTTATAATACACGAATTTATGAAAGAAAGGAAGATATGAGATGAATTTTAGAGAGAGAAAGTAGTGAGAGAAAGTAGAGAGAAATGGTTGGAACTAGGTGAATGTTAGATTGAGAAGAGACACTACAAATGAACCAACACCTTTCCTAACATGCTAGGAAGGGTATATATAGTCCACCCACATGCGGGCTTCTTTATGGACTATATGGTTTGGGCCGGGCTTTCCTTTTGGGCTTTGGTTACTTATTAATGAACCTTAGCTTAAAGTTAAGCCCGTAATAACACGACTAATATACTACCTATTACAACGTTCTAAAATACGATACATAATAAACATATGACCGAGCATTCTTGTTTGGCTCAATATTTTGAGGCTAACAATCTCCCCCAATGAGAGGTCATAAACCTTGGTCATTTAGGAAATTTGTAGAGATTACTAATCTCGCCATAAATGAGTCTTGAACGTGTAATAGTAGTCTTGTTCCTTCATGCTGTGATCTTTGAGCCTTTGTCGTTGTCTTTCGACTTTGTCTTTAAGCTTGAGAACTTCAAATCATCCTTGACTTATCTTTGCCATCTTGCGATCTCGTGTCTTCATCCACATGCTCACACTATTAATTGTTGAATATGTCTTTAGGCATGAGTATGTGGTTTCTGAATCATTGACTTTGCTGAGTACACCGTGACGCCACCTTCTCGAGACAGAACATAGACACGGACATAATGGCTTTGACATTCGTCCTAAATTGGTAGCGTTTTACCTCCGGTCGGTGAAGACCGTTATACGATATTAAATATCGTACCTGTGATCTGGTAGATTCAATTAAGAATCTCCTTGACAGGGTTTCGCGGCTGTACTAGCCGTTCTCTTTACTCGACCGTCTCAAAGAAAGACTGCGATCATAAAGAGTGAATCAATTGGATAATTATCCGCTTGATTAAAGTCGTCAATTCAAATTCCTGGAACAAGTTTGATTCATTAAGAATCTTACCATTGTTGCTTTCCAGTTGACACAAGCTTGATTTATAAGAATCTCGCAAGTTACCTACCGTAGCGCTGTTTGAGGTTGACGCTAGAAGGATTTCCATTCGTCACTGTGAATATTAATGAATATCACTCTGAATGTTCTGGCAAGACCATAAAGATATAGCGTAGAAACCTAAAACGAGTTTGAATCAATTCAGAATCAAACCACTGTTGCTTTTCAGTTTTGCACATGTTCAATTCATAAAGAATCTTGCATATGACCTACCGCAGTGCTGTTTGATGTTAACACTGGAAGGATTTCCACTCATCATTGTGAATACTAAGTAGTATCACTCTGAGTGTTCTAGCAATATCGCAAGGATATAGCGTAGGACTCTGTTGATCTTCATCCGTGTGTCCTAACGAGATTTGATTGATCTCTTGGCTCTAGACTTGATTTGTGCACTTTTAGTGGTCGGAGGCTGGAGGAGATGCCAACTATTCAATATCAACTATCTCGGAGTGAGAAAGTCAATAGAAGTTGTGTTGATCTCCGTGACAATAAAACAAACTTCTTTTGAGAGAAGCCTGAGAAGCTAGGAAAGGGTTGTGCTTCACATCACTGGGTCCATGATGAGTTTGTCTTCATGATGAGTTGACCCGGTTTCTGCCTAAGTTGTATGGAGAGCTTCTTTCTTTAGACCCTTTATCCTTACATTTCTTTTTCATTCTTCAACCCATTCAATGCTTACCAAGACATCATTAATAGCACCTTGTTGTGATTGTTCCAGTGCTATCATCAGTACTTAGTCGGCATTCTGCTACGTTCACATTCTACTCCATCTTTCCTAAGGACTTCTAATAATCTATTTGATTGTCCCTGGGAAGATCCCTCCGGTTCTGGTTGGATCATAGGACTTAAACCTAACCACCCTTTTGACACCAATAACGTCGTGAATTAAAGATGTTGTGGGTATTTGATCGTAACCATGAAAACCACTTTAAATTCTAACAAGGTGTTTGAAAAACATTTAGCACCTTGCTAGTTTTGTCGTTTTAGAAATGCTCCCCTTCACATGTGCATCGATAATCGAAAGTGTTTCGCACATGTAGGTAAGAGTTAAAGTGCATGAGTCTTATATTAGATCACATTTTAATCACATTTTCTCCCCCTATCTCTAATATATAAAATCTTTTGATATTAGAGATACCAAATTTGATTAAAATATATTTTGAAAAAATAGTCTTGAAATCTCTGGGAGAAAGATGTGTTAATCTTTTGCATGAAGTTAAAATGCTCCCCCTCAAAAATTGATCCAATTGAATTGTCATTGTGAGGATATTATCCACATTTCGCTTTTTGAGGATGGGAGTTGTTGAACACACAATTTTTGAAAGATTTAAAATATCATTGAAAAATTCTTGAAAAAATTGTGTTCAACGCTTTTTGAAAAATCAATTCTTTTTGTCGAAAGGTTTTTCTAAAGCATAAACTTGAGCTCATAGACTTTGAATGTCTTGACGAATCCACTCAAGTGTAAGAAGATTTAACTTCTTTTGCTAAGGGTAAGAGCACGAAATCGTACACTCCCCCGTGAATATAGAACCGGGTTGCAATCTGAAAGTGATTACAAGCCATTGTGTTGAGCTCAAAACGTTGAATGTTTTGTGACAAGCTCAACCCGTGATAGATTGCTCTACCCGTTGTTTGGAAATATTTGTCCAAAATAGACAATGTCCTTTATTAAAAGAAGAAATGACATGTTTTGAAAAATATTTACAACTTTCATTCGAGCTTTATGTACACACCTGTGTCGTTATTGAGCGACATTTCTAGGCACGTCCATATTATCGATACTGAAAGACATGTCGAGAAGAATATTTTTGGATTTTGAAAGATTTTTAATTTTGTGTTTTGCTTTTATGTGTTTTATATTTTTGTATTTTGCTTTTTCAAAGATATTTACAGGTTGATGTTTGATATAAAAATCAAGCAGGAACCTTTGCCAGAATCTCCAGGTCTGCTGGAGTCAAACATCTCATACCAATTTGCCTAACGAGGTACTCAAACCTATCTTTCGACAGAGCTTTCGTAAACAAGTCGGCTAATTGGTAATCCGTTCCAACAAAGTATAATTCAACGATACCTCTTTCAACTTGTTCCTTTATGAAATGGTATCTGACATCGATGTGCTTCGTGCGGGAATGCTGTACCGGATTGCAGGAGATGGCTATGGCCGACTTTGAGTCACAGTACATAGGTACTTTATCAAAGTGGAAGCCATAATCCATGAGTTGTGTTCTCATCCAAAGAACTTGAGCACAGCACGCAGATAGAGACACATACTCCGCTTCGGCTGATGAAAGTGACATGCAATCCTGCTTATTGGAAGACCATCCCACAAGCTTATCTTGACCTAGAAATTATGCACCACCAGAAGTACTTTTACGTGTATCAAGACACCCTGCATGATCAGAATCTGAATAGGCCGTTAGAAAGAAACCGGTTTCCCTCGGATACCAGAGTCCCATGTGAATGGTATTCTTAAGGTACCGAAAGATCCGTTTAACCTCCTTGAGGTGCTTTTCAGTGGGTCGTGCTTGATAACGTGCACAATAACACGTAGCATGTGAAATGTCAGGTCTGCTTGCTGTCAAGTACATGAGGGACCCAATCATGGAACGATATCTCGTTTGATCTATGGGTAATCCCTCCAAGTCAGCATCTAGCGATGTGGTTGATAATGGTGTCCCAACGGGGTCACATGAAGTCATACCATGCTTTTTGATTATCTCTTGACAATACTTAGCTTGGTTTATAAAGATACCACTTGGGGATTGGTGAACTTGAATTCCTAGAAAGAATTTTAGTTCGCCCATCATTGACATTTCAAATTTGCTGTGCGTTACTTTTTCAAACCATTTTGAAAGTTTTGGGTTTGTAGACCCGAAAATAATGTCATCAACATAAATTTACACAAGCAAAATGTCATCCCCATATTTATAAGTGAACAAAGTTAGATCAATGGAACCTTTTGAGAAACCTTTGGATACCAGAAATTTCGAGAGCTCGTCGTACCACGCCCTTGGAGCTTGCTTGAGTCCATATAGTGCCTTGTGGAGACGATACACCTTGTCAGGATAATGAGGATTGACAAATCCTTCCGGCTGCGTGACATAGACTTCTTCCTTCAAAGGACCGTTAAGAAATGCCGTCTTTACGTCCATTTGATAGACAGTGAATCCCTTATGTGCAGCATAAGCAAGAAAAATCCTGACTGCTTCCATACGAGCAACTGGTGCAAATGATTCATCAAAATCAATTCCCTCTTTCTGGCCATACCCTTTAGCCACTAGCCTAGCTTTGTTCTTGATGATCGTATTCTCTTCATCCATCTTGTTTTTCCAGATCCAACGAAGGTTTAATGGAGTCACATCGTATGGTTTGTCAACAAGTTCCCAGACTTTAAGTCTTTCAAATTGTTGAAGTTCATCCGTCATCGATTCAATCCAAGCATGATCAGCCATGGCTTCTTTGATGTTTTTCGGTTCAGCTGTACTCACGGCGAGTGCGAACATACAAACATCGCCATCGGTTGCTAGTTGTCGTCTTGTGCGAACAGGCTGTGAAGGGTTTCCAATTACGTGAACCAAAGGATGATCTCGGGTCCAATGATGTGTTGAAGGATGTCGTTGATAAAACGTATGCATATTTGACGGATCAACATGGCGAGTAGAAGACTCTCCAGTTTCGTGTACCGGTGTACCGAATGGGTTGATAAATTCGTCTTCGTCAGATAATGCATCGTCTGCTTGATTTGTGTTCACTGGAGCAATGACAGTAGTTGTGGATGTTGTAGGATCGATTGTTGAAGTGATATTCTGAGGAGGTAAATCTGCAACAACCCGTGTTGAAGTAGATGAAGTTGTATCCTTTTGTTGATGATGATCGGTATCATCATTCGTATCATGAGTGACAACGGAAGACTTCGATGCAACTTGTTTCTCCCCCGTGAAATATTCATCATACATTGGTCCATATAACATTTCCAACTCTTCAAGTGTCGTGTCCACTGTCATATCTGCTCTAGGAACATGTTCAGGAACCAGCTTTGAACTTGACGGTTCATTGCTGTGGTCTTGAGTTACGAGTTCCGTGCGGTTGTGAACGGAAGTCGTGTGTCGTTGTGGATCGGGACTTAAACTGCTTTGTTCAAGTGCCATTGTGTTGCTTACTTGTGAAACCCCTGAGACACATATTTCTCTGATATCTGTTTCTTCAGCAACCAAACTCTAAGAGTGTCTTTTGTTGAACGGTATGTGTATGGAAAACCTTTATGTTCTTGTTGAACCGTTACTTTATTACCTGCACTTTCATCAGTAGTTTGTATGCTTGCATGTGGGTTAGCGATATCTTGATGAGAACCATGTGGGGGCTCACCTTGAACCTTTTTCGTGCTAGAGGAAAATATCTTTCCAGTAGGAACCCATTTAGGACCAGTTGTTTTGAAGATTCTACCTGTTGGTGTCCACTTAAGACAAGGTCTAGGAAACGTAGTTTTCTCACGCACAGCGGAAGACTGAATTGGAGAATATCTATTTCCTATAGGGTTCCGTCTTTGAGAGACTGTAGCTTTTTGGTTCACCTTGTTCAGGACTTTCGTGATGCAATCATCATGAATGGCATTAAACACACATTTGTTACATTTTGTGCAAACAAAGTGCTTAGCATCTGAGAAGGATCTAGTGTTCCTAGGATAGGCTGATTTGGGCACATCATAGAAGGGTCTAGAATTCCTGGATGTGTGATTATCGCTCCTAGGTTTCGGTTGGGTCCTATCTCTTGCTTGTGTCTTTTTCTTAGCATCCTCTAGATAGCTTTTATGACCCGTGTCATTTGAACTACTCTGAGGCAAGTTCTTGGAGCTATTTCTAGAGTTGCTTGAAGCATTCATGTGATTGGGTTTAGCATAGGCAAAATTTATTAAGGGGGATCTAGATGGTGGAGTGACTGTTTTTGGCAAATTGCTACGCACGTCAACTTGGGATGCAAACCTCGAGTTTGATGTTTTGGGTCGTTCAGATTTAAACGCATTCGGTTGTCTAGCAACTGAGCGGTTTCTGAATGGTTGAGTAGGAGGTTTCCCCAAGATTGATGTATTTGCTAACTTAGTATCCACACTATTTCCTTTTAGCTTCCTTAATTCATTTTTCACCGCTGTTAATGCAAAAACCTTTTCCTGAATCTGAGCTTTCAATTGCTCATTTTGTAGAAGTAATTGAGCGACACGTTGTTCTAACTTAATGTTCATATTATCAAATATGCAGTTATGAGCATTCGCGTCATTACTATCTACAGTGTCGATTGGTTGTACAGATATTTCACTTAATGAAGCAGGCGGAGAACTTAGATTTTGAGAAGCCAACTTTGATTCTAACAAATTTATTTGTTTCACAAAATGTTCTTTTTCCGTATTAAAATCTTGAATCTTACGATCTAGTTTTTGTTCAAGAACAACGTTTGCTTTTTCAAGTTTTTCAAAGTAGGCCTCAAATTTGTCATGTTTCTTTGAAAACTCGAGTTTGGCATCTTCAAAATCTTTTGTCTTTTGAGCTAACATAGTTTCGAGCTCATGAATCTGAGAATCATACAGAGCAGTTAATTGTACCTCAGCCATTGGCTCTTCATCGTAAATGGGTCTGATATCTGCATCATCGGCTGCTTGATCATTCCTTGAGTTGTTGCTGGTATGCTGCTTTTCTGATTCTATCCCGCTGCGTTCTGTGACAATCGTACAATCATCCAATGTTGGACCATCATCGACATAGCTCTCGTTCTTCTGACGTGTTCTTTCAGCAATGGACTTCCTTACATCACTCATGTGTTGAAGAAATGTCTCCTTGAATTCTTGAACTTCTAACCGAGTAAATTCAAAGAAGTATTTATTTATGAATTCTCGATCATAGTGTACAGAGACCTGTGTATCAAGGAATTGCTGAAATTGATTCTCAAGAACCAAAACGGCATCTAGGGATTCAACCTCTTGAAATTCATCGTTGGCAAGTTGTTGTTCAAGGTGAGCTACATTGAGTAACATTGTTCTTGTGAATGTCTCAACATCTTGACCAGTTAGTGACATGAATACCCGTTTGAATCCAAGTTCGACGCGAGAGCCTTTTAAATCATCATTTGAAATAACTATAAGGTGTGACTGGAGTGATCTAAAGTGTGTCATGCATCGTTCTTTTGCAACCGACATCTTGGATTTGAGTGCATGCACATCTTGTGTTACGGAATCCATAATGGGTGACACAGTTGATGAATTGACTTTGGATCTTAAGTAGATATGGTGTGATTGGTTTGTGGTTGCAATTTCGAAAATTCCGATTTTTTTATTTTTTTTTTCCCAGTCCGACAATAAATTCCTCAGTCCGACAAAATGGTAAACTGAAAAATTTGTCTTACCAAATTTTGAAATCAAGTCCGAAATAGCCAAAAACTAATAGGGAAAAATTTTGAAAAGAGAAAAATTTTGACAAAAATAAAACCTAAAAATTTGAATTTTTGTCTGAAAATTTGAATTTTTGGTCGAAAAATTTTTCGCATCGCCAAAATTTGAAATCGAAGCTTAAATGGCCTAAAAATGGTCTAGGAAAAAGTAAATTTTAAAATGGTTTTCCCGCCAAAAAAATCTTTTTTTTTTTAATCTTCGTGTAAACGATATTACGAAACTAGTCTAGATGGTGGCTAAGTCGAAAAAATACTCGAACAAAATTTAGCTAAACAAGTCATCGGAATGTGCCATCGGAATGTCCATCGGAATGTGCCATCGGAATGTCCATCGGAATGTTCATCGGAATGTGGCTTAGATCGCAATGCACTGTCGGAATCCCAGATCGCAATGTACTGTCGGAATCCCAGATCGCAATGTACTGTCGGAATGTTCAGATCGGAATGTGTCTAAAACAAATTTGGCAGAGTAACGACTCAAAAATCCCTTGAACCCGTCGGAATCCCAGATCGCAATGTACGATCGGAATGTCCAGATCGGAATAAGGTATCGGAATCCTTAGATCGCAATGTAGAACCTAGTGGTTATTGCGATCTGACCTCAAAATACTTGTACTTTCCGATGGGTTCCTTTGCAAGAATTTCGGAAAGATGAAAAACCAAGGATTTTTGAACGTTTGATCCAAGAAAGTTTGTGTTTTTAATCAAAACGAAGATACCAAAATCACTACAACATGATTAAAGAAGGTATACGATTAAGAAACACAATCAAACACAAAAAAAATTAAATACGAGGAAGAAATAAGGATTAAATCAAACGAATCATATGAAAAACACAACAACCAATCACAAAACTACCCCATGGCGATTGATACCAATTGTTGTCCCTAATATATGATGTTATAATACACGAATTTATGAAAGAAAGGAAGATATGAGATGAATTTTAGAGAGAGAAAGTAGTGAGAGAAAGTAGAGAGAAATGGTTGGAACTAGGTGAATGTTAGATTGAGAAGAGACAATACAAATGAACCAACACCCTTCCTAACATGCTAGGAAGGGTATATATAGTCCACCCACATGCGGGCTTCTTTATGGACTATATGGTTTGGGCCGGGCTTTCCTTTTGGGCTTTGGTTACTTATTAATGAACCTTAGCTTAAAGTTAAGCCCGTAATAACACGACTAATATACTACCTATTACAACGTTCTAAAATACGATACATAATAAACATATGACCGAGCATTCTTGTTTGGCTCAATATTTTGAGGCTAACAGTACACATGACCTAACTTCACGCTGAATGATGTTAGTCATGGAATCATTGATGGAATTGAGAAATGCAACATTTTCTTTGTCACGTGCGTCCTTTTCAGCAAGAAACTCTTTGTGTTGCTTTTGAAGTCTTATGACATTTACGATTGTTTCTTGAAGTTTGTTGTCATCACGTTTTTGTGCTCTTTCTTCACGTGACTTACTAGGAGTTATCCTTGCCTCCAGTGACGCAATATGTTTTGAATGTGCTTCCAGTTGTTTTTGGAGTTGCTGAATGAGTGGATCCTTGATTGTGAGAAATGGAGTGGAAGTGGATGATAGTTGTACTGTTGTTGTTGTTGGTGGAGGATTTACGGCAATTGCTAAAGAGGTTGTGGATTGGATGGTGGTTGGTACAAGTTGTTCGAGGATAGATGGCGATGTTGGTACAATCACTGGGGCAGTGGTTGGTACAGGAGGATCGACAATCAGTGGAGGCGTTGGTGTAATCACTTGGGTGGTGGTTAGTACAGGTTGATGGGTGACCGGTGGCGGCGTAGGTGTGATTACATGGATGGTGGTTGATACAGGTTGATTGATGACCGGTGACGGCGTGGGTGTAATTACGGGGGTGGTGGTTGATACGGGTTGAATGGTCTTGATTGTAGGTTCAATCGGCGGGACGGTTGTTACAACAGTGCTGAAAGCTGGTGGTGGAGGGGGTATGTGTTGTTGGATAGGAAACAACGTCAGATGAGCATCGTCTGCTGCTATCATTGATGAAGGAGGTGGAAGTGGTTTGCTAAGGTTGACGTCCTTGTACAGAATTGTTTCCATATCTTCTCCACCTTCTAAATTTTGATCTTCAAAATCATAGTTGATATAATCATCTATGTTGTCATCATCTTGATTTGTTGGGTCTCTGATTTCTTCCTCTAGTCCGAAATCTTGTTCTTCTTCATCGTTTGAATCGTCTGGATCTCCAAAAGCTTCCAGTGCTAACTCGGCAGGAGTTTTTGATCTAGAACCACTACCGGTTTTCTGTGCCTCCATCCTACTTAACTTTCGTGCTATTCGCATCTGTTTTTCTTCAGACAGTTGTACTAAAGGATCTTGTTCATCTGCATCTTCATCACGTAGTTGCTCTTTCCCTTTAGCTTTACCTTTGGTTTGGGGTGAAGAAGTCTTTTGGCGTTTGACAACAGTCTTTTTCCTTTTACCCTTTTGTTTTTTGGATGGATCTGCGTTTGCTTTTTTAAATTGTGTTTCAATGTCCAGGAGCATTTGTTTGTAGGGTTCACTGTCCTTGATCCTTTCATTGATCATTGTGTCAGGCACTAAAGCTGGAAGCAGTGAGTACTTAGTGGAATGTTTCTCGTCACCTATCTGATCCAACACATGGTCATCATCTGATGTATGGTAGAAGAAGTTTCCACGCTTGTCAATAGAAGGAACACTCTTCATGAAATGGTTGATGATAAGTTTTGTGAACCTTGGAAACGGAAGATGCAATGATTTCTTCTTGGTACCGGTGAATTGGTAACACACTTCTTCCCAAAGAAGTAGAGCATAGTCTACTTTAGATGCAGTGTATAGGCCCCAAAGTATATGAGCCTGAGGTGGTCTCAGTTGGTCAAAACCACGAGCCTTTGAAGTGAGGCACCTGGTTATGATGGTGACGAGTGTTTTCCATGGTTGACCAATGCGTGCAGTGGAGAACTGAGATAGATTTTGAATGTTACCCTCATAGTTTAGAGCTCTAATTACTCAAAGCACTTCATCTGTTTTTGGATTGGGCACAAACTTTTCTCCTTTTGCTAATTTGGGAAACTTGAACAATTTCCTAAATTGATTTAAATCAAGAGTAAAATTTTGCTTGTTGATTTTGAAAGTGATCGATATCTTAGATGCGTCCTTTGCTGCGGTAATCGATGTTGTGGCCCAAAATTCATGAATGTATATCTCGGGAACTGATGCAGTAGCTCTAAGTGCATCTTTAATGGGTGACATGTCAAGAATGTCCATTGCAACTTTGAAAGCTGCTATTTTTGGATCAAAATCCTCTCTCAGACGAAAGTTGTTCTCTGCAAGTGGTAGTCGGACACTAAGTGGTCTAATGCGAGGTCTGATTGTTGTTGTTGTTCTCTGGTGTTTGACATGGTTCCTGCTTTGATGACATAAGCACAAATGATATACACAAAATATATATATCTTAAGTCTATGCCAAGTTGAAGCATAGGGAATAAAGCATAACAACCATTACCAGATATTATAAAGCAACATACAAACATGGTTCAGATGGACTAGGTCCTTACATACAACAACACACAGACATGCCAAAGACATTTTATTCTAAATAGATAACGACCTAGCATTAGTTCTTAAAGTATTTGGATATCTTGGTTGTCATAACCAGAACCTCAGTAGGTCTAGGTTGCAATTCTACTAACACCTCAGTAGGTCTTGGTTTAGATTCAACCAAAACTTCAGTGGGTTTTGGTTTAGTTTCAACCACTACGTCTGGAATTGTAGGATTTTCCTCAACCCAAACTATAGTAGGCTTGAACAGAGGGCAAGACAATGATGAAACTTTGTCTTCCATGGCCTGGAAACAAAACACAAGACATTGAATAAGTAATTTGTATCTCTTTTGTTTATAGAGGAGTCAACTTATTAAATAAGATGAACTTCTGTAATAAGAAACCTTTCAAGTATTCTTATGAGATAAAATTAATTAATTTCAATAAAGCTTGGTTTCGTGAAAGTGGCCCTAATTTACTTAAAGCCTAATAAGGAAATAATGCAATCTAGGTCGAAATCATTAGATAGTCTAAGGCAATTGCATAGTGTAAAGGCATGCTAACTTAAGGTGATGATATAACAACAATCTCTTCGCAAATACCATAAGACCACTTATCTAAGAAATAATCTAGCAACACAAGGCACTACTCTTATCAGAAAACCCTTTGGTAAATAGCTAATCGGAAAGTCTAAATGGAAGAATCTCTAATCTGAAAGTCCCAAATCGGAATGCCCAATCGGAATGACAATATCCCAATTGGAATGACATTATCGGAATAACATAATCGGAATGTCATTGTCCTCATCGGAATGACCCAATCGGAATATCGTAATTGGAATGCTATGTCCCAATCGGAATGATCTAATTGGAATGACCGATCGGAATGACCGATCGGAATGGCCGATCGGAATGGCCGATCGGAATGACCGATCGGAATGACCTAATTAAAGAGTCTAATCGGAATGTCCAATCTGAATATCCAATCGGAATGTCCAATCTGAATATCCAATCGAAATGATCTAAAAAAATCCAATCGGAATATCCAATCTGAATGTCCGATCGGAATGAACCGATCGGAATGACCTAATAAAAAGGCTAATCGGAATGTTCAATCTGAATATCCAATTGGAATGTCCGATCGGAATGACCGATCGGAATGACCAATCGGAATCTAAAACCTTTCTTCATCGGAATCTGGGCGGTTATTACGAGGTAGATCTAAACTTAACTTTTTCTATGGTTATTAGGCTGTTTTAATCAAATTAATGCAAAACCAGTGTATAAAACGTGATAAAGATAAAATCCCCTCTTTTAAACATGATGTTTATCATCTTTTACATCGAAACCCTAGATCAAATGATACAAACCGAGAAGAACAAAGGATGATATGCACAGAAATCACACGCAAATGGAAGCACATGTATTTAAGATTACCTAGAGGATATCACAGCAAAAACTTGTGTAGAAAACGAATTGATGCAAGGTCTTGGAGAAGTTTAATGGCGGCAGAAAAAAGAGTATGGAGTGTGTGTGGATTCAATATGGGATAAACAAAAAAAATGGGAGAGGAAGCTTTGACAAAAGTCAAACTGTCCTAACCAACTTTGCAAAAATTGCAGATTGGTCCCCCAATTTTGATAGATGTAATAAAACTAGTTATTAAAACTAGTTAATAACACAATATCCCGACTAATGAGACACGCCAATAAAACCTAATGCCAACTCAAAATAAACTCCATACAAGCCACACATTTCACATAATGCATATAAGATAAGATGACAGACAAGATAATATTAAGACCAGATCATGTTCAAGATGATATGATATTTGCTCCCCCTTAATTGGTGACTCGTTTTCTATTTAAAGAGCTGTAGTCATTGCATTTAATGGGACAATTATCATATGAAGACCTTTTCTGTTTATGATTTTCTGAAACGATTCTAAGGGCAATAAGATTTCTCTTATTTTAACAAAATAAGTGCACTGAAACGTACACTAATTTGTGTTAGACCAAGTTATAAAGTAAACTTGGTCCCTTACAAGGTTTTAAAGTAAACCTTGCCCGAGAAAGTTAATTCCCGTTGTGAGCCAACGTTTTCAAAAGAAATACGTGACTTTAATGCGAAAAACGGGTTGCAGTCTGAAATAACTACAAGCCATAATGGGCATGTTTTTAAAAAATGTACAACTTTTATACGGACTCTATTTATGGCGCCGTGTCAATTTTGATCGACATTTCTAAGGCCGTAAATATTACCGTACTAAAAGACATGCCCGATTTAAAAACGAAAAATATTTTTGGATTTTCTTGATTTTATATTTTTTATGGATTTTCTATGTTTTATATTTTTATGGTTTTTCTAGGTTTTATATTTTTGTATTTTTCTTTTTGTGGTTTATATATATACGATAATATACATGATCACGAACAAAGGATACGCATGAATAGTTTACCACTACTATTCTGCTGATTCTTCTACCAACTCTTTGAGAGTCGCTGGAGAGAATGATTTCATGCCAAGCTTGTCGATCAAAAACTCGATTCGTCCTCGATCTAAGGCTTTTGTGAACATATCTGCCAGCTGGTACTCAGTGGTGACAAAATACAGCTCGATCACTCCGTTCTCCACCTGCTCTTTAATGAAATGGTAGCGAATGTCGATGTGCTTTGCCCGGGAGTGTTGAACGTAGTTGCAGCAAAGGGCAATGGCGCTCTTGTTGTCACAATACATCGGGATTTTGTTGAAGCCCAAACCGTAGTCAGTTAGTTGTGATCTCATCCAAAGGACTTGAGCACAACAACCGGACATGGCAATGTATTCAGCCTCTGTGCTAGAAATTGCAGCGCTTTTCTGCCTTTTTGAAGACCAACTAATCAATCTGTCTCCAAGGAGTTGCACAGACCCAGAAGTGCTACGCCTCGTGTCTTGACACCCAACATGATCGGCATATGCGTATGATATTAAGGCAATAGAGGAATCTTTCGGATACCATAGACCACGATGAAGTGTTCCTTTGAGATACCGAAAGATTCTTTTAACAACATGTAGGTGCTTTTCGGTAGGCCGAGCCTGATACCGGGCACACATGCATACGACAAATTGCAAATCAGGCCTGCTAGCAGTCAAGTAGAGAAGGGTGTCGATCATCCCACGGTAGAGTTTTGGATCGACAATAGTCCCATTCCTATCTTCATCTAACTTGGATTTCTCCACCATTGGAGTGTCCACGGGGTCACAATTTTCAAAGTTATATTTCTTTACAGATTCTAGAGCATATTTGGATTGATTAATAAAGATGCCTCTGGGATTCTGAGAAATTTGTAATCCTAAGAAAAATGAAAATTTTCCCATCATTGACATCTGAAAGCGTGTGGACATTATCTTCTCAAAGCGGTTTGACAATTCTATGTTAGAGGCAGCAAATATTATATCATCAACATAAATTTGTACCAGTATCATGTCGTTGTCCTCTTTGAGAGTGAATAGAGTGGGGTTCACTTTGCCTTTGGAGAAGCCTTCCGAAATGAGGTATGTTGAAAGGAGATCATACCACGCGCGTGGAGCTTGTTTCAACCCATAGAGAGCCTTCTTAAGCGTGTACACATGATTAGGAAACTCCGTACTAACGAACCCATCCGGCTGACTAACATAGACTTCTTCCCTTAGTTCACCATTCAAAAATGATGTCTTCACATCCATTTGATAGACGATCATGTTCATATGAGCAACATATGCAAGGAATAGTCTAATAGCCTCCAATCGTGCAACCGGAGCAAAAGATTCTTCAAAGTCGATACCCAAGGCTTGTTTGTATCCTCTTGCAACCAATCTAGCCTTATTTTTAAAAACTCCACCCATCTCATCGAGTTTAACCTTATAAACCCACAACAAAGTAAGGATGTTAACCTTGTCAGGGAGAGGAACTAATTCCAATACCTCAAGTCTTTGGAATTCATTTAGTTCCTCTTGCATGGCTTCAATCCAAGATGATTGAGTCATAGCATGTTGCCAGTTTTTAGGTTCAACTTCGGAGAGAAATGCATCAAAATAGCAATAGAGTGCACTCTCTTGTAATTTATGGCGTGTCGAGACTGGTCGATCGAGACCTCCAATAATATTCCTAATTGGGTGATCTTTTGTCCATTTGGTGCTGTGATTTTCAATCCGTGGTGGTCTGGAGTGAACAATTGTAGGAGCTTCTTCTGAGGTAGATGCGGCTGAAGGGTTTTCAGGTATCGGTATACCAAAGAAAGGAAGCTCTTGTAGGTGAGCATATTCCAAATCATGATCAATAGAATCCTCTTCAACATCATTAGGCACAAGTAAGGGTGACGATTCAGGTGTAGTTTGAGAATTACTTGGTAGAGGTGCATCCGGTTCAATGTTAATTGAAGATGCATTTGATAAAGCTTCATTAGCTTGAGTAACAACTTCAGGGATTGGAGCTATCACTACAGGTGCTGGAACTTCATCACTTGGGGGATCAAAGAATTCATCAAACAACGGTTGAAATAGTTTATCCCACTCGGGCCTAGTAGGTGGTATGAATGATGTAGAAGTAGGATTATTGGGAACTAATCTGGAACTAATAGCACCGGTTCCCATCTCGTGAAGCGCGGGTTCAGAGCTACGTTGCTCAGAAGCCATCGTTGTCAGCTCATCGAAATCTGCGTCCATAGTTTCTACTATCTTACCAAGACGACGGTTGTAAATTCGGTATGCTTTCTTAGAGGGTGAGTAACCAATGAAAATACCTATATCGGCTTTTGGTTGAAGTTTGCCCAAGTTTTCACTATTAATGTTTGGATAGCAAAGAGCACCAAACACATGAAAGAATGAAACATCGGGTTTACGATTATGTAGAAGCTCGTAAGGTGTTTTTCCATGGCGTTTCCGAATGATAGAGCGGTTTTGGGTGAAACATGCAGTAGATACAGCTTCTGCCCACAAGAACAATGGAGCGTTCGCATAAATCAGCATAGTCCTAGCAGCTTCCATAAGCGTACGATTCTGTCTTTCAACGACACCGTTTTGTTGTGGAGTACGTGCAGCGGATGTTTCATGTGAGATACCAACTTCTTCATAGTAATCACGAAGAGTCTGGTTGACGAACTCTGTTCCATTATCTGTACGAATACGGCGGACAGTAGTATTTAAACGTACCTGAATGAATTTCAGAAAAGTGATGATAGCCTTCGGTGCTTCATCCTTTGTACGCAAAAATCTAACCCATGTAAACCTGGAGAAATCATCCACAATAACAAGGATGAATTTCTTACCGCTCACACTTTCGGTTCGCATTGGCCCACAAAGATCCATATGCAAAAGATGACGTTTTTCTTGATTGGTGTCTTCATCTTTGGGCTTGTATGATTTCTTGGTACTTTTCCCCCTTGAACACGCGGAACATAAATGGTCCTTGTGAAATTTGAGCTTTGGAAGACCACGAACTAATTCGTTTTTAGCCAAATGATTAATAGCATCAAAGTTGAGATGAGATAATCTGCGATGCCATAACCATGACTTGGTCTTAGATGCTTTGGAGAGAAGACATACTGGAGAGGCGGCCATCATGTCTTGTAGGGACAAAGTATAAAGATTTGCACCACGAGACCCCTTCAACAAGTCTTTTCCTTCCAAGTTGCGGATGAAACAAGTGTGTTGTCGAAAAGCAACCTCTAGGTTGGAATCACAGAACTGTCCTACTGAAAATAAATTATGACCAAGACCTTCTACATAGTATACCCTTGAAATCGTGACATTTCCAATCTGATATTCACCATACCCCATTATCTTTGCAATATGATCATTACTGAATTTTACCGTTCCAAGAAACTTGCTGACGAAATTACGGAGCATCGAGCGATCTCCGGTCATATGCTTTGAGCAACCGGAGTCCAAATACCAGAGGATGATTTGGACCACCTGAAAATATCACCAGACGAGGACAATGTATAGGTTTCGGAATCTGAATGTTCCTTGTTATTAGCAGGTACAGATTTAATGATCTTAGATTTGCTAACTTTAGGTTTCTTAGATTTCCTAGCCTTCTTCCTAGTTGGTGGTGTAGATTCAAGTTGGCTTAAATCCTGAGGTATTTCTTCACTGATAGGCACTATAGTGGGGGCTGTCCTAATTAAAGGGCGCGGTTTCCATACTTTAGTGCTAGTGTGCCTAACCAAAAGGACGCTGAGACCTAACCTCAATGGATGCATTCCTAGTTAAAGGGCACATTTTTCCATCTAATGTAAAGGTCCTACCAGTGGGACGCCATTGCCATCCAACTTGGGTACGAGTTCTCCCAGTTGGCTTCCATTCAACATCATTCCTAATGGCATTCATTTCATTCACATGATCAATAAGACACAAATCATGACGTTGGGAAAACATGCATTCATTACAATTCCAACATTTCAAATTAGAATTCACAAATGGTTTAGACTTCTGCACAGGCGCAGAGCTTTTAGTCTTAGCAACATGATTCTTTTTATTTAAATCTGAAATAACATTCCTAGGGTGAGCTTCTACTTTCTTCTTGATGGTACTACTAGTGGAGGGTTTGATCTTATCTTTCTTGAGTGGCGATCCTTTAGCCCTAGTAGACTCTTTTAATCCTGTAGAAGGCAAAGTGGGAATATTAGCAACAGATTTTATCGGTGCCTTAGTTGATGGTGCCAATGACGGTTTTGCTCCTGGGGTCTTATTGAATGGAGTTACAGCAATGGGTCGATTAGTGAGTAGTGCAGAACCCGGTTTTCCTATGTATTGCAAATATGCTAAGCAATATTGAACACGCTTAATATATTCATGAGCTGAATAATAGTAACTGTTTGAGGGATCTAACGTATACAAATCATCTAAAATATCCCTAACAAGATCCACGTGCTTAATTGCATTCCTCATATAGTCATTGTAAGTAATCGGATTTTGCTTATGGCGCGGGTTCTTATAGAGCACTACTGAATTGGTTGATGGAGCACTAGAGGACGGTGCAGAGTTGGTAGCTAAGTTATTAACAACTTCTTGTCGGGTGAGAAGAAGTGTCTCCTTTAACTCGGCCAAAACCATGTTTTTGTCAATGAGCTGGATATTTAAGTCAGAGATTTCCTCATACTTTTGGTTCAGTTGTTCAACATAAGATTGTTGCTGTGCTGCATTAAAAGCTAAGCGTTCTTCTATTGAACCATAAAGAGCGGATAGTCCCTGTCTTGCCTGATCCATCTCCCCTAGAATAGACGAAAGTCTAATTTCTAAGTCCTGGTTTTTAGACTCTGCAGCCTCTAGTTCCAATTGTAGTGTTTCATTCGATGACACATCTCTCTTTAATCTCATAATCTCTTCCTCTAATGCCTTAATTATCTCAATCATCTTGTCACTCGTCTCAACACTGTTTTCACAACCATTTGTTATCAAAAGATCCTCATTTTGAGTTTGCTGTTTTAATTCTAAAGATATACAATGTTGTTCAAGTTGATTAAAGCGTTTTGTAAGTAAATTGTAAGAGTCTTGAAGCTTTAAAAATTCAGCGTTAGACTCGTGGCAAGAATGATTATTGATAGGTGTGAAAACACCCATCCTTTTACCACTTATTTCTGGCTAAAACGAGACCAAAACACGTATTTAATATCATTTGTTTGGCATTATGCGTGGTTTTTGTGTTTATTGCGTTTTCAGAGTCAACTGGAAGAATATTAAAAAAAACATGGGATTGCACAGGTTTTATCGAAGAAAAAGACTCAAGACGAAGTCTATTGTCCAAGAGATGCAAAAGATTTGAAGTCATTGTGCCTATTTGAAGATTTATCGAAGAAAAGGGCCAACGATGGAAGATTCATATATGTCGAAGAACTCGAGTCTATTAAACAAAAGATTATAAGACGAGTTGGAATTATTCACCGATACTTCTCAAATCCAAAGTCGGAAACGTTTATTTAAAAGAAACGTAAAGACTAAAGAAGAAAGAAGAAAAGAAGCCCAAAACAAAGCCCATTCACAAAGCCCACAAGACACGCCTATATATATAGGACTTCATTTCACCATTTTGGAGTTAGTTAGTCTTTTAGTTAGTTTTTAGTATTTTTCATTCTCTCTAGTTCTAGAGAGAGAAAGTTCTCAACTTTCTCTCACTAGTTTTCATCTTTCTTTCTTTCAAGATCAAACCTTTGTATTGTTTTTCATTAATCAAGTCTAATTTCAAGCTTTTAATCTTTAATCTTATTCTACCTTTCTTTGATTTTGATTCACTTTTGGTACGAATTACTTATGATCCGTGTTGTTCATCTATGTTTTCGTGCTTAAAAGTTAATCTTTTTATGTTTCCTTAAGTTTCTATACAAATAAGCTTTAAGATCTTTATGCTTATTGGCTTATTTGTTAGTTTAGCTTATTTACTTTTTAAAGTTTCCATAAAAAGTTCATCTTTTTAGTATTTGATTTATAAGTTTGCTTATTTAAAGTTAGAAAAGTTGTTTTAGTGCTTATTTGATCCGATTCACTTTAGATTCGTTTTAGATTTGGGTATTAGCTTATTCCAATAGCTTATTACACTAGCTTAATTTTCGGATCAAAGAGGGTAATCGGAAAGGGTTATAAACCCCTTTCCGATTTGTGTATTCCGACCCAGCAGCACCCTTATTCCGATCACCCGATCGGAAAAGGGTTTTGGTGGATTCCGATTTGGAGCTTGTTGCCACTATTCCGATTGGTTAGGTTTATATGTATTCCGATTTGACTCACTTTAAGATATTCCGATTATGGGTTTTAGCACATTCCGATTAGAGTTTTAATCAAATATTCCGATCAGCTCCTTGTCCATATTCCGATTGCACAGGTATTCCGACCAGGGGTGAATTTGTCATTCCGATCAAACTGATCGGAATATATTCCGATTAGTGCAGGTTTTAAATATTCCGTGGATTTAGTTTTTCGTTTTTACAAAGTTTTCAAGTGTTAGTTTTATTAAGTGTTCAAGTATTTTTCTCATTTTGCCTTTAAGTTTTCAAACATTTATTTTTAACTTGTCAATTTAGTTCAATCTTTTAAAGCTTTAATTCTACTCTTCGACACTTACTTATTTGTTATTAGTTTAAAATAGATAAACAAACCAACACCTTTTTATTAACCAAGAACAAATCATTCCACTTAGAATAACAGTTTTTTGTGAGAACTTGGATTTTGGGATCCGTTCACCGTGAACGTTACTTTTTCATTATAAATTTTCAAAAATCCTAAAAAATATAAAATTTTCAAAAATCCTAAAAATTAAAAAACATAAAAAAAAACCAAAAATATTTTTGCTTTGTTTTTTCCTTGTTAGTTCTTTTGCAGGTGCATGCGTACACGATCAACGTCTTATCAAGAGCCCGAGCCTCTCGAAGACTTAGACATGGCCGGTGTACAAAACAACAACAATAACCCACCTCTCAACAACAATAATAACAACAACAATAACAATCCACCTCTCAACAATGAGCCTCTACCAGACAATCGCCCGATGATTGAACTGTTACAGGCACATGTGGAGGGCAACAATGATCCTATTGTCATACCCGCGATTGCAGCCAACAACTTTGAGCTCAAATCCGGCTTTATCCAGATGGTCTCCGCTCAACCATTCTTGGGACGTACCATTGATGATCCACATGACCACATCAAGAGATTATTGCAACTCACGAATACGGTCAAATTCAATGGTGTTCCACAAGAGGTAATCCGTTTACAACTTTTTCCCTTTTCTTTAGAGGGACAAGCCCGACATTGGCTTGCTAAGGAACCGCCACAAAGTATTCTTACGTGGACGGATTTGGAGACCAAGTTTATAAACTACTTTTTCCCACCCTCTCGTACTACCGCTTTGCGGAATGAAATTATCAATTTTGAACAAAAGTACGATGAATCTTTTAGTGAATCTTGGGACCGTTTTAAAGATCTTTTAAAAAAGTGCCCACAATATGGTTTTACCAAAGTGCACCAAATTAATACTTTTTATAATGGTTTAAGCATGAATGACCAAGATTCACTAAACAGTGCCTCGGGGGATAATATTTTGGTTAAGACTTCTAATGCCGCTTGGGATGTTATTGAAAATAAGTCTCGTGTGCAAACCAAAAGTGTTCGGACTAATGTCGCTAGTGCTAGTACTAGTGACAGCGACAAGCGACTTGACAAAATCACTACGCTTCTTGAATCGCTTGCCACCCAAACCGCTAGCAACACCAACAGCATCAACGCTAAAAACGCTCACGACGCTCAAGTCAATGCTGTTAGCCAACCATGTGAGATATGAGGGGGTCCTCACTCTTACACCACTTGTACCGCCACCCAAGACTACCCTTCTGAGAATGTGAATGCAGCATACGGTACCTATCCTCCGGCCGCTTATCAAGCTCGTCCTCAAGGTGACCGCAACTTGCTTAGCTACCGCTCAAACAACTATCTCTCACCACCCGGTTTTCCTCCTAACAACCTAAACCAACAACAAAACCTCAATCGCCCTCCTCAACAACAACAACAACCTCGTACACCATACATACCACCTCACAAACAACCATATCCACCTCAAAGAAACAACCAAGTTTACCAGCAACCTGCTTATCAACCACCCGCATACAATGCTCCTCCCAACCAACCCACCGCACTACACCAAGACATTGGAACCTACATGAGGACTAATGATGTGATGGTGGACAATCTCCAACGGGAAGTGCTCAACTTGAAAGCAGACCTGGTGAAACAAGGGAACGATCTGAGAGCTGATATGAGAAACACTTTGGATAGTCAAACGAATGACTTAAGGAACATGATGGCTAGTTTCTTCCAAGGTAATCAACCCTCTTCTTCGGGTACACTTCCGAGTAACACCGTTGCGAATCCAAGAGGGGAGATGAAAGCAATCACAACTCGCAGTGGCAAAGGTACCAAGGAACCCGAGCTTCCTATACCTCCACCGGTGATTGTGACTAAGGAAAACGAGTCACCTGCTCCTATTCCTCCTCCTTCTACTTCCCCAATTTCTCCACCTCTTACTTCTACCCCTCCTCCACCCAAGGATGTGAGTGATCCTATTCTCCCAAAGACTTCCTCTTCTTCCGATATACCTTATCCCTCAAGGTTGAGGAAAGAGAAGCTCAAAAGCAAGGATGATATTCAGGTTTCGAACTTTCTCAAAATGTTTAAACAATTGAATTTCAACATCTCCTTCGCTAAGGCTCTCGCTCACATGCCTAAATACGCGAAAATGTTCAAATATCTTCTTAGCGACAAGGAGAAGCTTCTTGATATTGCTAACACCCAACTTAATGAGAATTGCTCTGTAGTGCTCTTAAGGAAATTGCCAACCAAGCTTGGTGATCCGGGTCGCTTCTTAATCCCTTGCAACTTTCCAGGAGTAGAGAATTGCATGGCCCTAGCCGATCTAGGTGCCAGTATTAATTTAATGCCTCTAAGTGTTTGGAAGCAATTATCTCTCCCCGAGCTAGTCCCCACCAAAATGACTTTGGAATTAGCTAACCGTACGGTTGCTTATCCAGTGGGGATAGCCGAAGACGTCTTTGTAGGAGTCGACAATTTCACTTTTCCTGCCGATTTCGTCGTTGTTGACTACGACATGGACCCTCGTGTGCCATTGATTGTTGGTCGTCCATTCTTGAGGACCGGTCGCACTCTGATCGATGTTGAAGCTGGTGAGCTTATCATGAGAGTGGGTGACGATAAAATTGTCTTCAACATGGGAAAGCTTTCTAAACAGCCTTATTCCAACGAGAGTGTTAATTGTATTGACGTTCTTGATGAGGCTTGTGAAGAACACTTCAAAGATGCTTGTAAAAGTATTCCTACCTCTCTTCCCAATGTTGAGACCGTTTCCTCTATTGACTCATCACTATCTCTATTTGGAGAAAGTGATTTCCTTTGGAAAGATTTGGAAGCCACCATGGGAGATGTGAACTTAGCTAATGACGATTCTCCCACCGATTGGGATGAAGATCTTCGCCTCATTGAGAACCTTCTTAAAGAAGACAATCTTTCTCCACCATCTCCCAAGGTTATTGCTATCGATGCGCCGACTTTGAAAACGCCTCCCATCGAAGATCCTCCGGATTTAGAACTTAAGGAGTTGCCGCCCCATCTCGAGTACGTGTTCCTTGAAGAAGAGAAGAAGTCGCCCGTCATCATTGCGAAGGACTTATAAGAAGAAGAAGAAAAATCTCGCCTCATCGTCGTGCTTAAAGATCATAAGAAGGCAATTGCTTGGAAAATTTCCGATATCCGCGGAATTGATCTGAACTTTTGTACTCACAAGATTCTCATGGAAGATGACTTTAAACCCACAATCCAGAGCCAAAGAAGGGTTAATCCTCGAATTCACGACGTCATCAAACAAGAGGTTATCAAACTTCTAGATGCCGGCTTGATTTACCCTATTTCGGATTCGCCGTGGGTAAGTCCCGTCCATTGTGTGCCCAAGAAGGGCGGAAGAACCGTTGTTCCCAATGAACACAACGAGTTGATTTCCACTCGTCTCATTACTGGGTGGAGAGTTTGTATTGACTATCGCAAGCTCAATGATGCCACGAGAAAAGATCACTTTCCTCTTCCTTTCATGGATCAAATGCTCGAGCGTCTAGCTGGTAATGACTATTACTGCTTCTTAGACGGTTTCTCCGGGTATTTTCAAATTCCCATCGATCCCAAAGACCAAGAAAAGACCACATTCACTTGTCCCTACGGAACATTTGCTTACAAAAGCATGCCTTTCGGTTTATGCAATGCTCCTGGGACGTTCCAAAGGTGTATGATGGCTATCTTCCATGACATGGTTGAAGAAACTATGGAAGTATTCATGGATGATTTCTCGGTTTATGGCGATTCTTTCTCTGCTTGCCTTGCCAATTTAGAACGTATGCTGAAGCGGTGTGAAGACACTCACCTTGTTCTTAATTGGGAAAAATGCCATTTCATGGTAAAAGAGGGCATCGTGCTAGGACACAAAATTTCCAAAGCTGGTCTTGAAGTGGACCGTGCTAAAGTCGATGTTATCGCTAAGTTGCCTCCACCTTCAACCGTGAAGGGTGTGAGAAGTTTCCTTGGTCATGCGGGCTTCTACCGTCGATTCATCAAAGATTTTTCTCAAATCGCTCGCCCCATGACCCACCTCTTGGAGAAAGATACTCCTTTTATCTTTTCCAATGAGTTTATTGAAGCCTTCAACTTGCTTAAGGATAAGCTTACTAAGGCACCTGTCTTGGTTACCCCTAATTGGGAGCTGCCTTTCGAGTTGATGTGCGATGCTAGTGACTATGTTATTGGTGCGGTTTTGGGCCAAAGAGTGAATAAACACTTCCAACCGATCCATTACACTAGCAAGACAATGACGGGGGCTCAATTGCATTACACGACAACCGAAAAAGAGCTTTTAGCTGTTGTCTATGCTTTTGAAAAATTTCGCCCCTATCTTGTTCTTTCAACCACAATCGTTTACACCGATCATTCCGCGTTGAAGTACTTGTTAACTAAACAAGATTCCAAACCAAGACTTCTTCGCTGGGTTTTGCTACTCCAAGAATTTAAAATCGAAATTCGCGATAAGAAAGGAGCTGAAAACCTAGCCGCGGATCATCTCAGTAGACTTGAGGATCCTTACCAAGGGGATTATCCGAACAAAGAAATCAATGATTCTTTTCCCCTGGAGACCTTAATGTCTATCAACTCGACTTCTGATGAAACCCCGTGGTTTGCGGACATTGCAAACTACTTAGCGGGTGGAATTCTCGTTGACGGGTTAACATCCCAACAAAAGAAAAAGTTCTTCAAAGACATTAAGACTTACTTTTGGGATGACCCGTATCTATTCAAACAATGTGCTGATTTGATTATTCGCCGATGTGTTGATGGACCGGCAGCTTTAGAAATCCTTGACGCTTGCCACAAAGGACACACCGGTGGTCACTTTGGTCCCAACTACACCGCCAAAAAAGTGTTTGACTCGGGATTTTATTGGCCCACCATTTATCGTGATGCTCATGAGATGGTTAAACATTGTGATGCTTGTCAAAAACAAGGCAAGATCACACATAAAGACGAGATGCCTCAGAATTTCATTCAGGAATGTGAAATCTTTGATGTTTGGGGTATAGACTTTATGGGGCCATTCCCTTCCTCTAAAGGAAACAAATACATCCTTGTAACCGTTGACTACGTTTCTAAGTGGGCTGAAGCCAAAGCTTTACCTACTAATGACGCAAGGGTGGTTTGTAACTTTTTGAAGTCGCTATTCGCTAGATTCGGTGTGCCTCGTGCCATTATTAGTGATCACAGGACTCATTTTTGCAATGATCAATTTGCTAGAGTCATGGCTAAGTATGGTGTAAATCACCGTCTTTCCACCGCCTACCACCCACAAACTAATGGCCAGGCTGAAATATCCAACCAAGGATTAAAGCGAATTCTGGAAAGAACCGTGGGACAGCATCGTGCCTCATGGGCTGATAAACTTGATGATTCTTTGTGGGCTTTTCGTACCACATACAAGACTCCGATTGGTTGTACGCCATATCGTCTCGTGTACGGGAAAGCATGCCACCTCCCCATTGAGTTGGAGCACAAGGCTTACTGGGCCTTGAAGTGGGCTAATTTCGATATCAACAAAGCCGGTGACCTACGCAAGATCCAACTCAATGAGCTCAATGAACTCCGTAATGAGGCTTATGAAAATTCTTTGATCTATAAGGAGAAGACTAAGCTCATTCACGACTCTAAGATTAAAAATCGAGAGTTCCAAGTTGGAGACAAAGTTTTACTCTTTAACTCTCGGTTGAAAATCTTTTCGGGAAAGCTGAAATCTCGTTGGTCCGGCCCATTCACTATTGCCCAAATTTTTCCATATGGTACTCTCGAGCTCGCTCAACCTAATGGACCTAATTTCAAGGTGAATGGCCAACGAGTGAAGTTGTACTTTGGTGAGGACATCTCTCATGAGATGATTTCATCCCTCACCACGTTTCCCATGAACTAATTTTGGGCCGAGTCAGGCTCGTGACTCGGTTATCAAAAACAAACGCTCCTCGGGAGGCAGCCCGAGTATCTATTTGTTTTCGTTTTAACCTCCTAAGTGTAGGGGGACCTATATAGGTGTTTGTATTTGTGTGGTGATGTGATTACAGGGATAAATGCACTTTTGGAACCTTTGAAGAACCGTGCTCCCGTGTTATCCGAGATCCGGTTCTATCTCTCAACTATCGTGATTCAATTTTCTTCATACTCACATTTGAAATTGATCACTTTAGTCGTCTCTTCCTTAGATTGATTTAACCAACGTGCACAATGTCATAAGTGTAGGGGCGACTTTTCCCACATGCTTAAACATTGAGGACAATGCTTATCTTAAGTGTAGGGGGGACTTCTATCGAAGTTTTAAGTGGACTTTTCCATGAAAATGCCTTCATTTAACCGGAAAAATCATCTTTTTTAGCACTTTTCAAATTTTTTATTAACTTTGGCCATTTAGTCGTAATTTTTAAATTTTTATCGTTGCTTTCATATGTATATATCCCGCAATAAAGTCGAAAATATTAATAAAGTGGTGTAGCTAGTTTAGAAATCTTTGACATATTAGGCCCGTTGCGTTTATTTTGACTCAACCCGAATAGACTTATCTAAGTTTATTCTAGCTAGTATCCTTAACCATGTAGACCTTAATTGGTTTATTAGGCTAAGCATCCACGAGTCTTATTACTTGAGATTTTAAATTGTGGAGAACGAGAAATGATAGAGTCAATTATAAGTCGGCATTCTTGCACAAGCTCACTTGGTGTAATTATTTGCCTATTCTCCCATCACTTGCTAATAAATTATCTACAATAAGTAAGGTCGTACGATTTGAAAGTTACTTAGCTTCTAGCCCAAGATCGTTTAAAAGTTGCTCGGTAATGATAAGAGTTCATAGCCAATGCATAACTTATGAAGCGGGGCGCGAAGATTGGCGAGTCCGAAAAGGCCCTAACAAGGCATGAGGATTCCATTTTATTGCTAAAGATCCAAGGTGATGTGAAAAGCATTATTCCCAAAATCAATATGAAGGATCAAGACTCACGACGAAAAGAAATCAACTCCCATAAAGATCATGGAGAAGTCTATCCGAAAAGACCCTAACAAGGTATGAGGATAAATAGATCCAAGTCCGAAAAGGAGGCGGATCGTTGTATCTCAAAATCCCAATTAGAGATTGAAGAAATAATCATGAAGTCGTGGTCAACAAAGTTGGAGTACCCCTCAAAAGTCTCCAAGTGAAGAAACTCTATTACGATGAGAAGACCATTATCTCAAGAACGTCTCTCGAAGATATGAAGTATGAAGTACATGCCAAATATCGGCCCGAGAAAGGTCTTAAATCGTGAACCAAGTTATGCCAAGATATGAACTTTTTGATATCCCGAGAAGCAGTTTTAAGAGATTTTGTCCTTTAGCTAACTATTGATCGAATCGTCCTACTTTGCTTTCAGCCTAAATAAACTATCGAAATAAGTCCAAAAATGCATCTTCATGATCATTCTAAGACAAAAATAAAATATAAGAGATACACCTAGGAATAAGGGAGTTTAAGCATTTAATTAAGCCATGTGTGTAAGTGTTTGATATGCTAACTTATAATAACAATGATCTCGTTTTTAAGCTTAGTTTGGGGAACGTGAAACTTGAGGGTGATAAATCTTCGCAGCACCAAAGCCCTAATGTAAGTCCTTGATCTCTTTGCAAGTTATTTCCATCCTTTTGTTTACTTTAAAGTTTTGATTTCTCTTAGTACTTTAATTTTTGTTTAGTAGTATGTTAATAAGGCCAAGGTTGATTGATTATGAGAAAAGTGTAAAATTGTTTTATCACTAAGCATTGCATGAGGGCATGGCAATGGTTAAGTGTAGGGGATTTGATAGGTGTGAAAACACCCATCCTTTTACCACTTATTTCTGGCTAAAACTAGACCAAAACACGTATTTAATATCATTTGTTTGGAATTATGCGTGGTTTTTGTGTTTATTGCGTTTTCAGAGTCAACCGGAAGAATATTAAAGAAAACATGGGATTGCACGGGTTTTATCGAAGAAAAAGACTCAAGACGAAGTCTATTTTCCAAGAGATGCAAAAGATTTGAAGTCATTGTGCCTATTTGAAGATTTATCGAAGAAAAGGGCCAATGATGGAAGATTCATATATGTCGAAGAACTCGAGTCTATTAAACAAAAGATTATAAGACGAGTTGAAATTATTCACCGATACTTCTCAAATTCAAAGTCGGAAACGTTTATTTAAAAGAAATGTAAAGACTAAAGAAGAAAGAAGAAAAGAAGCCCAAAACAAAGCCCATTCACAAAGCCCACAAGACACGCCTATATATATAGGACTTCATTTCACCATTTTGGAGTTAGTTAGTCTTTTAGTTAGTTTTTAGTATTTTTCATTCTCTCTAGTTCTAGAGAGAGAAAGTTCTCAACTTTCTCTCACTAGTTTTCATCTTTCTTTCTTTCAAGATCAAACCTCTGTATTGTTTTTCATTAATCAAGTCTAATTTCAAGCTTTTAATCTTTAATTTTATTATACCTTTCTTTGATTTTGATTCACTTTTGGTACGAATTACTTATGATCTGTGTTGTTCATCTATGTTTTCGTGCTTAAAAAGTTAATCTTTTTATGTTTCCTTAAGTTTCTATACAAATAAGCTTTAAGATCTTTATGCTTATTGGCTTATTTGTTAGTTTAGCTTATTTACTTTTTAAAGTTTCCATAAAAAGTTCATCTTTTTAGTATTTGATTTATAAGTTTGCTTATTTAAAGTTAGAAAAGTTGTTTTTAGTGCTTATTTGATCCGATTCAGTTTAGATTCGTTTTAGATTTGGGTATTAGCTTATTACACTGGCTTAATTTTCGGATCAAAGAGGGTAATCGGAAAGGGTTATAAACCCCTTTCCGATTTGTGTATTCCGACCAGCAGCACCCTTATTCCGATCACCCGATCGGAAAAGGGTTTTGGTAGATTCCGATTTGGAGCTTGTTGCCACTATTCCGATTGGTTAGGTTTATATGTATTCCGATTTGACTCACTTTAAGATATTCGGATTATGGGTTTTAGCACATTCCCATTAGAGTTTTAATCAAATATTCTGATCAGCTCCTTGGCCATATTCCGATTGCACAGGTATTCCGACCAGGGGTGAATTTGTCATTCCGATCAAACTGATCGGAATATATTCCGATTAGTGCAGGTTTTAAATATTCCGTGGATTTAGTTTTTCGTTTTTACAAAGTTTTCAAGTGTTAGTTTTATTAAGTGTTCAAGTATTTTTCTCATTTTGCCTTTAAGTTTTCAAACATTTATTTTTAACTTGTCAATTTAGTTTAATCTTTTAAAGCTTTAATTCTACTCTTCGATACTTACTTATTTGTTATTAGTTTAAAATAGATAAACAAACCAACACCTTTTTATTAACCAAGAACAAATCATTCCACTTAGAACCGTGATCAATTCGAGGAGATTCCGATACATAATCTTGAACCCATAGTAAAAACATTGTATCAATTATCTACCTCATTTACAGTATCAGCAACATTTACAGAGAGATCACACACATTATCATCATTTATATTCACAGCATCACATTTAATCATAGCGGATGTAAGCTCATTCGAATAACTAACATTCACAGTAGTAAGCACATCACACCAAATTACTTGGGACAAGAATCGGTCATATTCGGATAAAATCTTTTCCTTTTCAATTAATTGTAGTTCGTAAGCGGTGTCCATTTCATAAAACACTTTTTGAACTTCTTTAATTTCAAACTCGAGATTTTCCGAAAGAGATGCAAAACTTCCTTTAAGACTTTCGACAAACGGATTGATCTCATTCTTAAACACCTCATTCATGTGTTCGAAAGCCCATTCTCCGGCGTTTAGGCCATTTGAAGTCGTACATTCCCAGATGACCTTGTCAAAACTAGCAAAGTATTGATTAATCTCTTGAAAGTTTATCCATACAGTGCTAACAGGTGGAAGGTCCTTTGGAATTTCCTTAGGTCCTTCCATTTTGACAAGTGTAGGAAGTGTACTAGGGTTTTCTTCATTTAACATGTAGGTTGGTGTTGTGATGAGATCTTTATCCATATGGAAGCGAATTCTAAAGTCCGTTTTTGCAAGCTCCTGATTCATTTTAAAATAATCACACTGGGGATATTTTGCAAAGTTGTATGACCGATCCTCATCAACTAGATCCTTATTTGTGCGATCCTCGAAAGTAACAAGCGGATCTAAGACCAATCCTAATTGGGTTGCATTATAAAGTCTTGGACTATGGATAAAAGCTTGTCTTGCATACCGTGGGTTAGGGGGAAGGCCTTTTTGACGCGATAAGTTAAATTCTCTAAACGAAGCATCAAATAAGTGCACTAGTTGAGAGGCAGCGTATTGTCTTAAAAGCAAATAATCTAAACTTCTAATCTTATTAGCTGCATTAATTTCCATTTCATTCTTTTTAGACTCGAGTAACTCAAAATCCGTTTGAAGTTTATGAAAATTAGTGACCACTAACTCTTTTTCTTTAAGTTCGTTGGAAAGATCTGCTCCTAAGGTTTCAATTTCTTGCAAATGACTCATTTGTTTGTTTCGAAAATGATCATATTCGGGATTGGTTAGAACATTGGACGAAGGAACTAATTCCAAAGTTTGAACTTTTTCGTTGCACAAGGCAAGCTCAGCAGACAAATTCTTATTCTTAGCTAGGGTTTCTAATAGTGCAGTATTCATTTGGCTAAGTAAATTTGCAGGAACCATGACCAAATCTTGTTGAGCAGGAGTATGCGTATGCGAAATGACTCCCGGTTGTGATTCACTCAAAGTCTGGGGACTTGCATTGATATTGTTATCATTGTTTGTCTCCTCATTTGAAAGACTCACCACCGAAGACTCATTCGGATCAGCACCCTCTTGCCCAGCTTGATGTGGTTGAATACTAGTATAAGTGGAATTAGTAAGTACCTCAGATATTTTATCTGACCCAAAGCTAGAGATAGTTTCCATAAGAGCTGCCTGAGCAGATTGAAGATCATCACAATCTGAATCATAAGCATCCAGATCATCTGCTTGGTATGCTGCATTCTGTGTAGTGACAACTTCTTGTTCCGCAATCCCTGGATCAGCAAGAAATGCAAGCTCCTCTTCGTCAAGTTCCTGTCCTTGTGCCTGAGCGTTTACCAAATAAATCTTCTCTGCAAACCATTGACCATCCCTTCTCCTCTTGGGTTTTGTGCAATCCCTAGACATGTGACCCTCTTCATTACAGTTGTAGCATGTAATCATTCTCAACTTACCTGTGGAATTAGCCCATGGAGGAGTTTTGACCATTGGAGCAGGATTGACCATGCGTGCATTGGTTGATGTAGTGGGTCTCCCTTGATTAGGTTGTATAGGTTGAACCATTACCCTGCCATTCTCAATGGTAGCTTGTTGTCGAGAATTGGATGAATTCCTAAGCTGATTGTTAGTAGGAGCTGGTCCTCTAAATCCTCGTTTGCTCAATGTCCTTGTGAGATAAGCAGACATAGTGGCTAACACTTCAATTGGGTTAGTTCCTTGTTTGAATTCAGGAATGGGAACTTCATCATTATCACAATACAATGCTTGGTCTTGTTGAGGAATACTCATGTGGTCAGAATAGCTTGATGGATATGCTGCATTTTCTTGATAAGAAGGGTATGATGACTGATCATAAGGTGCAATGCTTGCTGGTGAGTATGGGTGAGGTTGTGAGGCATATTGTGATGCTTGTGGTTCTCTCTGAGATGAAGGTGAATTAAACCGATATTGTTGCTGATGTGAGGTGGGTGGTTGAGGTAGAATCGAATATTGGGGGAAGCTTGGAGTCAGGTACGGTGATGGATGATAAGCTTGGTGTCCCATGATATAAGGAGTGTTGTTGTATGACAAGCTTGGTTGATTAGCCATCAATGCTAGAGAATCAGGGTACATACCTCGAGGTGAATGGTGCATGATCACGTGTTTCTCATGCTGCTGAAGAAAAGCATATAGTTGATCCAAATTGCACTTATGAAAATCCCTGGTTAACTTAACATCGGTAATATACTCACCCCATTCAGCTTGAGGTAAAGTATTCAAAAACTTGGTGTTAACCTGGAATGGAGCAATCACGAGATTGTATACATTCAAATCATTCATTAGAGTAGTGAATCTGAAGTAGTAGTCGTGAAGCGTTTCCCCTGGGCTGTACGTGAACCTATCAAACAGATCATACAACTGACATTCTCGTTCCTGTTTTGTAAGAGACGTACCTTGTAGCAAAACCTTTAGACGTTCCCATAAATCCTTTGCAACCGTATATTGACTCACCATTCGATAGATGTCATGTGGAAGAGCTTGGAGAATGGTTTGAAGAGCCTTTTCGTCTGCATCGGCAATAAGTTGTTGAGCTGGTGTAAGTTCTTCAAACTCCCGTGGTCGAGTCACATTGTTAACAACGATGGTACCATAATCAAGTGGACCATTTAGAATTGACTTGACCATAAGCCTTCCATATGTCGATTTCCCTTAATGTATGACATCATACGGCCTTGCCATGCTTCAAAGACTTCTTTAATGAGCAGTGGAGGGCGATTATCCGTTCCCGTAATGACGGAAATATCCGTAAGTGATGTCATTTGAGGCATTAATGAACTCGGATTTATTTTGTGATCCCTTGAAAAAAGATTATCAAAGATGATCGAACAATGAAATAAGGTTAAATGTTTTAATGTTGTTGAAGCAAAGATGTTGTGTGTTTTTGTGAAAGATTACAAACTTGAAACGAAATCCTCTAAGTTGTGAAAATACTATCTTAATACCCAAACTTCTTAATCTCAATGTAAAAATCTCAAAGTTTCGTAAGTCTCAAAATTAATCCGTCGAAATGCTAAAAGTAACCAATCCTGTCGGAATGTTATCTGAAACCCTGATCGGAATGGTGTCTAATAGGAATGCTATTCGGAAACCTAGTCGGAATATAAGCCAATCGGAATGATATCGGAACCCTGGTCGGAATATTGTCCAATCGGAATGATAGGAAACCTGGTCGGAATGTAGGAAGACACCCCTAATCGGAATACTTAAGAAACCTCATGTCGGAATGTAGAAAGACACCCCTAATCGGAATGTAGAAAGACACCCCTGATCGGAATACTGATAGGAATGTGTAAACCCTTTTCCGATTGCTCTGATCAGAATCCCTAAACCCTTTTCCGATTGCTCTGATCGGAATAACGGTACTGTTACGAAATTTTGAGGTAAAAAGATGAGATTTTCGACAAGAAAACCGTGATTTGAACCAACCCAAAACACCCAAAACACCCAAAACACTACCAAAAATTTAGAAGATATATGGATCACTTGGAGAGTCAAAAACACGAAAAAAAAATTGAAACTTGGGTAAAGATCAATCAAAAACACATGAACACACAAAAGTGAACAAGAAGAACACAAAACCAACCTTTATTTCATCCCATGCTCTTGATACCAATTGAAGAATATTGATAATCTTTATGAATCAAGAGGGTTGATGTTTTTCTAGAGAGAGAAAGTTAGAGAGAGAAGTGAAAGAAACTTGTATATTGAAATGTAGAAAATGAACAACCAACACCTCTTTCCATGGTGGAAAGAGGTTTAAATACCCCAAGTCCTTAATGGACTTGGGCTTCCGGCCCATGAACATGCTCATGGGTCGGGCTATTTAATAAGTGAAACTAAACATTACTACGAGCCTATAACTACATTATTGGAGTGACCGAGACTTTCTATATACGTAAAACGTATTTCCAACAGTATCTGTTTTAGATTGTTAAACTGAATTGGTTTGTCATAGATTTGCTTTTATTTGTGTGTGCTTGCTGATATATTAGAATTGTTTAGCTTATTTTGTTAGATTTACTTATCTATGAGTGCTATCAGGATCAACTGATTTGATAGCTCAATTATGATATACTTATCAGTTCATATTACTGCCATCAAAGTCACTCCTGTGACTGTTTCATTTAATTTGTCAAAAAAAATCATCCAAAAAAGTGTCCCTTATGGGGCTAGAAACCATGACCTTATGGTTAACAGCCATACACGTTTATCAGTTGTTCTAGATCATCTTTTGAGATTAATTACAGCTTATCTAATTAAAATAGGACATTAATTAGGTTGACAGTTTTTCTTTAGTTAAATATATAAGTTTCAAATTTTGTTCAAATTTAAAATCATTTTAATTACTTTTATATAGTTTTACAAATAAATAAATAAAAACAAAATTAAAAAAAAAGTTACTTTTTAGATTTAATTAATTTTAGATAATTTTTAAATTAGTTTTAATAAATTTTTAAATAAGTGTAAAAGTATTTTTATTAAATAGATAGTATAATTTTTTAAATAGTTTTTAAGTAATGATTTTAAATAGTTTTAAATAGTTTGAAATATTTTGATAACTGTTTTAAAAAAAGAATGGGGAACGATTCATGCACTTAGGATTTAATTAATTATAAAATTGTAGGACTAATTTTAGATTTAAAACCGAAAACTCATTTGAATCAATTGTCCAAATCGAAACAAAACGTCTCAAACTCACTTGATCTTCGTGTACAACGAACTTGGATCGCTCACGTGTTTAATTGAATTCGTCTTTGGCTTATTTATGGATTATTACCTTTTCCTAAGGGTAATTTCCTAAATTTGCCCTAGAACGTATCTAATTAAAATACATCGACATTCTACGACACATCAAAAATTTTGGCGCCGCTGCAGGGGATCTTGTGTACGATTTGTCTTGTGGAGATTTGTTGATCATAGATTTGAAGACCCTTTCCGTCCTCGGAAAGTTTTGTTATTTTTCTATTATTATAGTATGTATCATTTTTCGTGTTTTTTGTGATTATTATATTATATTACGTAGAACAATAAATTTACCTACTTCCAAATAAGACCTTAGTTGGGATTTCATCACCTAGCTATTGTATTCGAATCCAAAACGAAAAGAAGGCAAAATAGATAAATACTAATAAAACGTTTGAACTCGATTTATACAAACTATAAGGTGGGTATAAAGCGACGTGCTATAAAAGGCCGTCTAAGGAAAAAGGTTTTTAAGTACTTTGTGCCACCTCGTTTCCCCGTTTGCTTGTGCGTATATTGAGAGGGATGACCGATTATTTGTTTGCCAACTCAAGTAGTATTATACCTTATTTTTGTAGTTTACTTATTGAACCTCGAGACGTTTAGGTTTTCACCTATCGTTTCAAAGTCGACCGAGGGTAGATTACTTCCATAGTAATTATCCTTATTCCTTGTTTTTATCATTATGTCTTCATCTATCGTTTGCGTTAAGTGTGGGAGTCCATTTTATGATGGCGTGTGCCCTTGTTTTCAAACGAAAGACGACTCCTCACAACTTTCCATCGAACAATTACTTATGCTAGAGCAAATGAATTTTTACAAAGATTTTTTCAAAGATGATATTTTGGTGAACTATAACTATGACGATGATGACGATGATGGGGATATCTTTGATCTCACTCCATCTCATGATATCACTACTCCTATTCATGATTCTTCCACCATGGAACCCAAAAATTCTCTAAGCAAGGGGGACGAGCATATTAGCACTATTCCGGACACGGAATCGGACGAAGTAATAAAGTCTAGTGTTGAGATCCTTGTCCAAAACCCAAGAGAGTTCGATGGTATTTCCAATGAAACGTGTGATTTGCCACATTGTGATGACTCTCCTTCTTCCATTCACTTTGAGATTTTCTCCAATTCTAATGATGAAAATTCTGATGGAAATGAAGATTTTGAGAATGATTCTAGTTCTGGTGAATTTTCTAATGAGGAGTTCTCCGATGAACTTTCTTATAAAGATGATATTCATGATTCGGATTTTGAGGGGTTTCCCGATGAACCTACTCTTCTTCACCCATTTCCACCGGGAAATGAGGATGATAGTGATCTGGTTTTTTAGAGGTTCACCTTTGAACTTGCTCCTTTACACCCATTTCCACCGAGAAATGAGGTTGGTTTGACTATTCCGATCCTTGAGAAGTTCACCGATGAACTTACTCATCTAGATATGGAAGACGTGATTCTTTGTGAAAAATTATCAAACGTCTATCTTCTCATTTCTAAGATCGAGACTTTGAATTCTAAGCCTAATGTCAAGTCTTTCTCTCCATCTCCTATTCCCGTTGAGGATAGTGATCTGCTTATAGAGGAGATTGACATTTGTCTTGCTTCTAATGATTCGATACCACCGGGTGTTGATGAAATTGACCCAGAGGGGGACGCTCTCTTTTCAGAGAATCTACTTGATGATGATTCGTCCCAAGTCCTCCTCCCACCCACTTTGACCTTAATGTGTGGGTTTTTCATGTGTCTCATATTAAGTACCATGACCCGATTGATCACATTCCTAAGGGTAAAATGGTCGTTAAAGCTAAGAATGTTGATACCACTATGGATGAAACTTTTATCCCACCATTACCATGTGCTTTATATTATATTGGATTAGCATGGGGGGACGACATCGTGTTGTCCATTCCTTTCTCTCCCGAGGACGAGGTATTCGACCCGGAATCGTTGATTTACGGAAATCTCGGCCTTTCACCGATGCGATAATTGAAAGACTTTTCGATCATCTTGGTGCGAGTTTATTTCGGGGAGCATGCTATATTCATTCCATAATTTGTGACTACCATATCTTTTTGGAGTTTATGTTGGAGTTTTATCCTTTCGTTTGTCATCCTACAACGAGGATATAATCTTTGACCCCGACATCGTGCTTTATTATGGATTTTATTCCATTATGCTGGTTTTTACCATTTTCCCTAAGGACCAATGAATGCGGGGATCGAGTCGAGCTCATGACTCGGTTAACAAAAACGAGATGCCTTGTGGGGGAGTCCCATACATTCTATCTTCTTTCTATTTTCTAACACTAATAAGGCTTGATCTTTCAAGCTCGTGCTCGTGTTTTGTTGTGTTGTGAATGTTAGGTATGACCCTAATCATTAAAGACTCTCGTGTTCAGTTTTTGCCGGTCCACTTGATCTTCCATACTTTAATTGTCAAAAGGGGCACTCTCTATCCTTTGATTTTTATCGACTAACGTTTTATCTTGAGGCATAATTAATAAACGGGCTTATAGATTTGCGTGCTCTTTCCATGTTAGGATTTTGCATTAGACTCTTCGTGTTTTAGCAAGGGGGTGTTATTCTTGAGCTAAGAAACATTAAGGACAATGTTTGGTTTTAGCATGAGGGAGTCAATCGATATTATCGCTTGCAATTGCTTTTGTCATGTCTAGACGTAATCGTTTTTCTCGTTTTTCATAAAAATTTTAAATTTTTTGTGTTATTTTTAAGTTCTAATAAAGAAAATGAGTGCTTTTGACACAAATGTAGGCTTTCTGTTGGTTAAAATAAAAATAGCTTTTGACTCGACTCGGTTTTTACCTTAGCTTTTTCCTTAACGTGTTTAAATCAAGTTTTGCTAGGCTTTTATATAGGGGACTTTAAAACGCGAAAGTCTTAACTCATACGGGTTTAAGAAAGAGAACTTTTCGCAAGTTCCTATAATTGATCCTAGAAAGTCGTTTATCAAGGGAACTTTAAAACGCAAATTCTAAAACTTGAAAAAGTATAAGAAGATGTAAGATCCTATAGATGACTTGCAAAACCCAAAACTTTGATTTAATAGGCTAAGTACCCATTGATTTCACATTTTTGAAATTTTACAATATGGAGAACAAGAGATGATATACTTTAATCATAAGTTTCTAAGGTTAACTCTTCATTGTGTAAGTATTTTTGTGTTTGATTTAATCTCCTCGTATTTATTTTAGCTTTAATAATAATTGCTTAATAAATGAAGTTTTTAGCGGTTTAGGCTTAATATCTTAACTCGTAACTCCTTCTTTTTCTTCCCTTGTAATTAAAGTGAGAACACATTAAGGGTGTCAGCGTCATGGAATTTTGATCATGGGATTGTGGATATTTGGCTTACTATACATATCATAATAATAAGAAGAATAAATAAAAACATGTTCTCTATGAGCCTTCGGGTGGGAGTCATGTAGCACTAACCTTGTCATTTGAGCCTTAGGGTGTATGGCATAGGGACGTGTTTAATAAAAATTGCTTCATCATCATGAGCCATAAGGTGGGATGGTGAATGTCAATTCCCTTATTTTTGTCCAAGGAGCCTTCGGGTGTGGATTATAAATAAGGAGCACAATTGCATCTTAAAGAGCCACAAGGTGATATGATGTAATTGTTGTTAACTCCATTAATAAGGTCATAATTGACTTTGGAGGTTTTATTGTTGCTTTTAAGTAGTCCTATTAGCCAAATTTTGAATCCGGGAATGTATCCCTCAAATCGTGTTAAGTTATCCTTGATGTGGGCTTTCTTTAGTGACAACGGTTTTTGAAGTCGAGGTTAGGTTTTGAGTGTTGAGTTTACAACGTTCTTGCCTTCATTTTTGGATTAATAAATATCAAATAAGTCAAATGAGCCTTTGGGTGAATGACAAAAAAAATCTAGAGATACAATTAGGAATAATAGGAGATTGAGTTTAACACAAATTACTTGTATGAGTTGTTTTAATTTTGGGGCTTATGATTGACAATGATCTTGTGTTTAAACTTGGCATGGAAAAGTGAAAAGTCGAGGACGATGAATCTATTTGAGTTTTATGATCCTAAAAGTTATTTTTCAATAATGAAAGCAATACATTTTGTCTTTGCAAAATAAAGTTTCAAAAAGTTGAATAAAAGTGTAGTTAGTAGTTTAATTTTATCATTGCGTGAGGACACGATGTATTGCTTTATTTTGCAATCACTCTTGGTATTTAATAAAAGTTTATTTTCATTTAATTCAAATCGTGTTTTATTTTTCTGTTAAGAAATTTATATTTGCAATTTAATCTATTAACTGTTTGGTTATAATAATTATTAAATTTATTTAATCAAGTTAATTAATAACTTGTTTTAAATAAATAAAGTAAAAAGTGGATCAAAACTTTCCCACTAGAAAGTTGGATAAAAAATATTAATGGTTCGATGGTGGTATTTGATGTTGATTATGATGGTTCGTTTGATGTTCGTGGTTCGATGTACGATGGTGAATGGTGGTTCTGATTCGCGTTATATGCCAGCTCAGCGCTGCGCATCGTCTCAACGGTTTCTATAGTAGGTTTGTTACTTTTTAATGTTCTTGCTATTTATATTTAAGATGTGTTTGTTTAAAATGTTTTCAATGATCTGTTGATTATTTGCTGATGAATTGTTCTAGTGAGTCTGTTTTATTAATAGAATTGCTAGGTTATTAATTTGAATAATGGTGTTTATGGATCTGCTTAGTTTAATGGATTGATGCGATGATTGTGAGCTTTAGTTGTTATTTCTTTGTGTTCTTGTATTAGTAAACGTTAAAGTTTCATTGGGAGATTTGATTTTGCTGCGATAAATAGATTGTGGGTCTGTTAGCTTGAGGGACTACTGGTTTTCAAGAATTTCAGTCATTTTATTAGCTGCGTAGGTTTATGTCTGGATTTTGTGCAGCGATTTAGACTTCTAAGTTTATTTTGGTTTACTCATTTGATCTCAATTACTGAATAAATAGGGCTGCTAGTTTTGTTCTTAACTTTTCTGAATCATTTGTCTAATCTGGGTATAACTCTTTAGTTGGATTTGGATTTGGTTTTGAATAATTGTTGCCGTTTTAGACCTGGTTATCTGTCATAGTGTTTTTTGTCATTAAATATGGATATTTGAGTTTTGCTATTTGTACTTTTTAAGGTATCTGTTTTAGATTGTTAAACTAAACTGGTTTGTCATAGATTTGCTGTTATTTGTGTGTTCTTGCTGATATATTAGAATTGTTTAGCTTATTTTGTTAGATTTACTGATCTATAAGTGCTATCAGGATCAACTGATTTGATAGCTCAATCTTGATATACTTATCAGTTCATATTACTGCCATCAAAGTCACTCCTGTGACTATTTCATTTAATTTGTCAAAAAAAATAATCATCCATAAAAGTGCCCCTTATGGGGCTCGAAACCATGACCTTATGGTTAACAGCCATACACGTTTACCAGTTGTTCTAGATCATCTTTTGAGATTAATTACAGCTTATTTAATTAAAATAGGACATTAATTAGGTTGACAGTTTTTCTTTAGTTAAATACATAAGTTTCAAATTTTGTTCAAATTTAAAATCATTTTAATTACTTTTATATAGTTTTACAAATAAATAAATAAAGACAAAATAAAAAAGAAAAAGTTACTTTTTAGATTTAATTAATTTTAGATAATTTTTAAATTAGTTTTAATAAATTTTTAAATAAGTGTAAAAGTATTTTTATTAAATAGATAGTATCATTTTTTAAATAGTTTTTAAGTAATAATTTTTTTTGGTAAAGGGTTTCCCCGGTAAATATATTAACCAAAAAAGCGTTGACGTACAAAGGAATGTGGCTAAGATACCACATTAACCGCATGCTACATTAACCGCATGCTACAGGCAGCATGCGGTTAAAATTAAGTAATAATTTTAAATAGTTTTAAATAGTTTGAAATATTTTAATAATTGTTTTAAAATAAAAAATGGGGAAAGATTCATGCACTTAAGATTTAATTAATTGTAAAATTGTAGGGTTAATTTTAGATTTAAAACTGAAAACTTATTTGAATCAATTGTCCAAAGCGAAACAAAACGTCTCAAATTCACTTGATCTTCGTGTACAACGAACTTGGATCGCTCGCGTGTTTAATTGAATTCATCTTTGGCTTATTTATGGATTATTACCTTTTTTCTTAAGGGTAATTTCCTAAATTTGCCCTATAACGTATCTAATTAAAATACATCGACATTCCACTACACATCATATATCGAGCTTCATGAAAGCCATGATATCGAGCTTCATCAAAGCTATTATTATCGAGCTTCATAAAAAGTTACTCCCCTCAATACTGCACAAACAGCAAACGGGCGTATCGCCGACGTTTGGAAAAAAGACTTATCATTGACACACGTATAAGGATAAGAGTTACATATATAAACGCATCATAGTTAGTGATAAGTGTGAAAACACTCGTCAATAATGATCCATAAATCACTCAAAACATAGTCAAATACATAATATTTAACTGAAAATTATCAGAATTACGCGTGTATTTGTGTTTCATGTGTTTTCAGGTAAGAAGATACATTCTTGAGCAAAGACGCGTTTTCAAGGACTTATTTGATGAAAAGACGAAGAAAATGACGAAAGAAGCTTTCAAGGACCTTACTTGTTATTACTTCAAAGATCGAGGGCTTAGCTTGTAATTTTCATAAAGACGAAGGATGGAAAGAAATTGATTTAAAAGTTTTTATAACATTTGATACAATTAACAAAGATTGAGGACTAAATGGAAAATAGAGAAAGTTTAATTAACTTTTATAAAAACTTGGTCAATTGACCAAACCGGTCAAACACACAAACACAACACGTTTCTTCTCCAAACGTGAAGAGAGAGAAAGAAAGATGAGACGGTTTCTTTCTCCTTCAACCATCAAACCTGCAACTGAAATTCAAGGACGATACAAGAAGAATCAAGTGAAGATTATAACTACAAAAATTCTCATCTCCTTCTCCTCTACAAGAAGATGCAAGCTAATTAGATCAAAAGTCAAAGGAGAAGAAACGCCCAATTTTGGAATAAAGAATGAAGACGATTTAATCCTCGTATTTTACATGTGTCCATTCCTGATTGGAAGAAACACGTCATCCCACCTCCCTTGACGGCTATAAATAGAGACAAAGACCCTCACTTTCAGACGGTTAGCTTAGGAGTAGATTAACACATAGTAGTAGGTGTAGATAGTTAAATAGTTCAACTTTCTTTCACTTTTCTTGTTAAGCTTTTGTAACTGAATCAGTTTAATCTTGTAACCGTTTAGTTTTTTTTCTGCCATTAATGAAAGTGAAGCTTTTGATATATGTTTTTCTTCTCTTGCTTTCATGAATCTGTTTTAAATTTAGTTGAGTTAGTTAATTCTGTAACAACTTTTACCATCAATGAAAGTTCTTATTTTCTTTAATCTCTTCTCGATTACTGTTCATACTAAGCTGTTCATAAGCTCCTGGCTTATGAACATAGTAAATCAGTTTGAGTTTCTTTTCTTCTAAACTGTTAGTTAGATCAGTCACAAAGTTTATTAGTAGTTAGGATCGGTTATGAGATGCTTTAGTTTTGTAATCATAGATCAGTTCAGTTAAACGAGTAAAAGTAATCGGTATTCATCATTTCATTTTCAGCTAGTAGTGTTTGGAATTGCTAGATTCATAAGCAGTTTAGCTTAATAAGATCAAAATGATAGAAATTGAGTTCAGTTAGATTTGATTTCGGTCTGTATCGAAACCAGCTCGAGAATAACTTGTGCTCGAATTGTAGTTCAATTTGCAAGTCGATTCAGTAACAGTAGTGTTCACGAAGGATTCAAAATCAAAGGATCTCGTCCAGTTTTCTTTGCTTTTCTTGTTTTGTTACAATTTTGCAGGTTTCAGATTCGTAGATACTGTTTGGTTTGTATTTGCTTTGTTTCAGTTGTTCAGGTAAATAAATTTGTAGGATTACGAGTTCTGTTGATAAAGTAGCGGAGCAGTTGGTGTTTTCGATTCATTTCAGTTTTCAGTAGTAGTAGATAGCAAAAGCGAGCTCAGCGCTCAGCTTCGCCCACAACGGACTAGGCCTGGAAGAAAACGGTCAAGCGTGTATTTTGTTTTTCTGTATTTGTAGTGTAAACGCTCTATATGTTTTGATTCAGTTTGTTTGATAGTTGTGATCTTAGTGTTAGCATAATTTGCTTCTTTTCCTGTGTGTTTGGGACCAGTATTCATATAGATCTGATCAGTAGGATTTAGAATAATAAGTTTACAGTTGTAGGATTTGAACTTAGTCCTGTTTTTGGTATAGTTCTGATCTAGGCGAATTGGTGATTATAGTCGTAGAAGTTAGCTGATATAGAAGTCGTATAAACTCGTATACTTAGTCTCGCTTAGTAGTAGCATATTACATATCAGTTGGTTGTAGAATTGTAGTGCAAAATAGATTGAAGGGATTAGATAATAGCATTATCAGTTCATAGCTGTTATAGGAATAGATTTTGTGACTAATAAGAAATGAATCACTGTATCAATTCATAATATTTTGCAAAGTTTTGTTAATTGTCCATGTTAGGTCCTTGATATTGTTATATGTCACTACAGTTACAGTCCTTGAAGATTAGTTATGATGGTTAAATTTCAATAAATGTGCACTTTTAGTTCATGTGTTTGTTACTTGGTATTGCGTGACCAGTCCTGTACCGTTATAGTTAACGAGTTAGTCAGTTAGCAGGTTGTAGGGCCAGTTTACTTTTGGGCCGGTTCACTTTTGGGCCAGTTTACTTTTGAAATTTTCATATTTATATTAGAAATTTTCAGCTTTAGCATAAAACGTTTTTTTAGTAAGATTACATTTTAAACTTTCAAGATTTAATTTTGAATTTTACATCTTATAAAAAGTATATTCTTTCTTTTTACTTTTATAGATACAGTTTTATATTTTGTATTTTGTATTTTTCAATTTGTAGAACAAACTTGTATTTTACTTCTTTAAATTTTGTGCATTTAATTGTCGTATGTGCAATATGTTTTAGGTTAGTACGTATAAATAGTATAGATATTATTTTCATTTTTTTTACTTGCTTTGTGCCAATTAGACATAAATACCATTCAATTTTTACAACCAAAAACAATCAAGTTGAGCTTGGATAGTTATATCAATTCGATAAGACCGAGAGAAAACGAACTAAAAACGAAATATTAAATGGCGTCGCTGCCGGTTCTTTTCGTGAAGATTAACGGTTTCGAGTGAGACGATTGGATTTTGGGATCCGTTCACTTTGTGAACGTTATTTTTACGTATTATAAATCAAAAAGATAAAAAAAATCAAAAAGATAAAAATACAAAAAAATAAAAAACACACAAATCAATTCTTTTCCTAAAGAATTGAACCAAAAAAATAAAAAATCCAAAAAGTAATCTTTTTCCTAAAAGATTACACCCAAAAATATATATTATTGGTTTTCATCGTTTTTTTACGTACATATAGTATTTTTCTTAAAAAAAATCAAATAAATACAAAAATATTTTCTATATATTATTATATGTAAATACGTACACGTATACGAACAACCAATACACATATCTTCCATAAGTATTGCCGAGGCAATACACCGTGTTGAGGGGCGTTCCGGTCCTTGACACGCGTATCGATCAAATTTAATAAAGCAAGAATAGATAAATATTTCCAATAGGCAATAATTCGAAGAATACAAACTACAAAGTGAATAGAAAGGCGATGTGCTATAAAATGCCATCTAAGGGTCAATAGGTACTTAAGTGCTTCGCGCCACCTAACCCCCCGTTCACTTGTGAGTATTCTAAGAAGGAAGGCTTCATTGGGGGTCTTGCACCCAAGTAGTACATACGTATATTATTACTTTCTTGTGGATATTTCATATCGAAACTCGAAGAGGATAATCCTTTTCTCTTCAAAGTCGACCGAGGGCTACTCCCTCATTCCTCGTGTTTACTTACACGTGTACTCACACACGTGTAAACATACCACCTTTGGTGTATTACTTCCTTCCCAGAGGAAGCTTTTAAACGTCATTGTACTTGTATATACATTCAGCCACCTTGTTAAACATGGATACTCGTTCCATGTTGGAGATTTTGCAACAACGATCCGCCAACGCTAATTATTCGACTTGTTCGACTTGTGGAGGTCCACACGATACTTATTTATGTGATCAAAACAATGGATATTATGGGGAGGGATATGCTTATAATGGAACCGAGAACCCTAATTTTCAACCTAACCTTCCAATGGACCATACTTGTAATGACTATATGGGATATTCCGATTTTTCATCACGACCTCCACCACCATTTCATGATCAAACCTTTAATGAGCCATACCAAAACCAAGGATTTTCCAATTATGAGGGTTTTCAAAATAATGATAATTTTCAAGGCTATAATCAAGAAACCTTTCATAATCAAGGATTTTCAAATAATGAAGGCTTTCAAAATAATGATAATTTTCAAGGCTATAATCAAGAAACCTTTCATAATCAAGGATTTTCAAATAATGAAGGCTTTCACAATGATGAAAATTTTCCATGCTATAATCAAGATACTTTTCAAAATCAAGGATTTTCACATTATGAGGGTTTTCAAATGAAGGACATTTTCAAGGTTACAATCATGAGAACTTTCATAATCAAGACTCTTTTCAAAACTATAATCCACCTAATTATGGAAATCCACCTCCACCATATTCTTCGACTTATTCATGTGAGTTTTGTGGAAAAGGACCCCATTATGGTTATGATTGTCGACCAAGGGATCCGCCTTCTTATGATGAGATTTCTTTTATATTCGAGCAAATAGAAAGAGACAATGCATATTTTTTGAGGGCTTTTACTCATAAGAAAGAAATGAGCATCGAGGAAATGAGAGAAGAGTCTCGGTGGTTAAGGGAGGAAATTAAGTCTCTTGAGAATGATGTAAGGAACAAGCGGTTTAATAACAAGGAAATTGGTAATATGTATAGTGACAACGTGAATAAATCCTCTCAGTTCCTCAAGAAAGATTTAGATGATTTACTCGTTAAGATTGATAAAAAGGAACGTGAACGCATAAAAACCATTATCTTTGAGGAAATAGAAGAGGAGAATGTGCGGATACATGAAAAGATGATATCTCTTTTAATAACGCGAAGATGAAACTATCTAACAAAGCGGACATTTGTGACGAGTTGAACATTAAATATCGTCAACTTCAGCAAGAGTTACGTACTTTACTCTTAGCAAAAGACGAAAAAGTAGAAGATGAAGGCAGAAAAGACGAATATTTTGCTACTCGTAGGCCTTATCCATTATTTTATGATGACGATGATGACGATCCTCCGATTTGTATGACACTTAATGATGACACACCTTCATCACCTTTACCTCACGTGGAACCCACCGACTCTTTAACCATGGGGGACGAGCCTCTTAGCACTAATACAAACACCGATTTGGATGAATTAACCTCTTCTAGTGTTGAGAACCTTATCCCAATCCAAAGAGAGTTTGAGGGTGTTTCCATTGAACCATGTGACGAGCTTTGTATTGATACCTCTTCTCCTCATGATCACATTGAGATTTCATCACATGTTGACTTTCATGCTACTACTAGTGATTTTGGTGACTTTGATCTTGATGAATTGTTCAAAGAAAAGGATAATGAGATTGAGGAAGATTTTATGCAAGACTTGCCACAAGTAGAGGATGATGATTGTGATTCTAGTGAGGCATCTTATGATCTATCATCCGATGACTTTTCATGTCAAGATGACATTCCTAATTTGGATGATGATGTTGATCATATAGAAGAAGTGGAAGATGTTCATATTCGTGAGATTTTATCAAACGTTTATAATCTTATCTCCTCGATTGAAGCTTTGAATGAAAACCATAATGATGATTCCATAGAAGAAGAACCTTTCATTGATATTTCTTCACCGGTTTTTGAGGTTGCACCTATTGATTTTTATGATGATATCATCTCTTTGAGTGATTCTCTTAATACACCTTCCTTTGAGCCTTCTATTCCCACCCTTCCACCCTTGAAGTTGGTTATTGATGAAGATCCTATACTCTTAGAGATTGATCCTTTATCACCTAAGGCACCTTTAGAACCCAAAACCTTTGATATGGATTCTCATATGGATATTGATGCCACGATAGAGGCTTATCTTGCTAATATTGATATTGAGGTTGATGATAGTGATTCTAATTGGGAAGAGGATATTCGTCTTATTGAGAACTTGCTTTTTGGGACCATAGAACCTACACCTCCTTCACAAGACACTATTAATCTTGATCTTTATTTTTCTATGCCTTCTATGGAAGATTACCCACCTTTTGATGATGATGAGGAGCCCAATATGGATATACTTGTTATGAATGTTTTGATACCTACACCTTCATTGTCTCATGATGCTTTGATCACTAAGGGGGAATCTTATATGGTTGATACGAGTTCATCTCTTTATTTTCACATGAAGGGAAAGGTTTTTGATCCTGGGATACGTATGTATGGGAAAAATTGGTTTTCATCTACTCCACTTAAGAGTGTGATTTCTATTGAGATGGAATTCTTGTATGAGCTTACTTTGGTGATACTACCTACTTTGGAGTTGTTCACGTGTAGAGATGGAAACTATGTATTTGATCCTGGTGTGCTTCCTATTTGAGAGATTTTGTATGTTGGACAAACTTGAGACACATTGGACCGTTCCATTTATCGAGGCGGATATTGTAAATCTTATAGTAAATGGCAACGTGCTAAGTTTGAGTGTATCATGTGAGACGTGCTTCAAAGTGATATCCTTTACTCTCCATGATGGTTTCCCCAAGGACAACCTAATTCGGGGGCGAGTCGAGCTAGCGACTTAGGGTTAAAAAAAACTCAAGCAATGAATAACTAGGTTAGAAAACGTAGAGTAGATCTAAATAGGTTAGGTTTAATTAAAAGGATGTTATAGTAGAGTTGAAGTGGAGGGGTGGACTTTCTTCGTCTTTTGGTGTTTTGCTTCAAGGGTTGCTCTCTCTCATTTCATGCTTGGAGCTTATGGAGGAGGCCCGTGTATCTGGTTCACTTCGATTAGTTTTTGCTATCGTGATATTCAAACACTTGTGCTTAAAATGAATACCCTTTAGTTGTCTCTTCCTTAACTTGGGTTAAGCAAAGTAAACAATGTCTTAAGTGTAGGGGAGTTCACTCCAATACTCTTAAACATCGAGGACAATGTTTATCTTAAGTGTAGGGGAGACTTCTATCGAAGTGACCTTACCTAGACCATTGCCTTTAACTTCATGATAACTTGGAAAATTATTTTTTCAAACATTTTTCAAATTTTTGATCTACTTTGGCCACCAAAAATATGCATTCATAATTTCTGCATCAATCATTTTTCATTTGCATAACACATTTGCATTGTATATATTTCTTATTTTGTTTTTCATCAAAAATATAAAAAAAAATAATATAGACATGGTTTAACAAATTTAGACTTCTTTGACATATTTGGCCTGCCATGGATATTTTGACTCAACCCGAGTTTGCTTATCTTAGCATTCTCTAGCTAGTATCCTTAACCATGTAGTCCTTCATTGGTCTATTAGGCTAAGCATCCACGAGTCTCATTATTTGAGATTTTAAATTTGTAGAGAATGGGAAATGATAGAGTTGAAGCAAGTATAAAAGGGCTAGATAAACTTCATGATAATTACTTGTGGCTAAACCCTTCTCTTCTTTGCCTCTATTTTCTTCGCATGTATATATGTTAATAAATAATCAAGAACGGTTTTAATTGGTTTGTAATCTCTTATGCATTTTTGTCTAATCATTCATGGTTGATATAAGTACGTCTTAAGATTCTAAGTTAGAACGGTTTATGTGTACTAGACTTATGTCATGCTTAATATTTAGCGGGTGTTTTTCCTTTTATTCTTTTCAAATTTCTTAGTGAGGAATAAAGAAAAATAAGAGCGGCTTATGAAAAAAAATGAGTGGCTAGAAAAAAAAGAAAAAGAAAAAGAAGAAATATATATATATACAAGACTCCCAAGAGGGGCAGTGTGGTGTTAATTATAGTGACTATTAAGTTCCAATATTACCTTGACGGGTTGCGGGGTTTCAATAGATTGCTCTAATCCAATATTACCTTGACGGGTTGCGGGGTTGAAGATCCAAAGTCTCAAAAACATGGCGGATGTAAATTATTGCGTGAGTTTATTTTCTTTCCTTAGCGAGTGTGTAGCTACTTATGAAAGCATGACATGAGGATTTTACACATAAGGCGAATGACTTATTACTCTTGAAACGGACTTATATTAATTGTGAGCGGTTTTTCAAGTAATGGATGAGAGGATTACTTAGGATTAAAACCGTGCTTCCTTATTTTTGGATTTTACATTTCTTATATTTCACGCCTTAAATAATGACAAATTTGCCCAAAAGCAATTTGCTCAAATAATAACCGGTTCCACATTTAATTGTCATGAATAAGTTGATGCACTTTTTACTTGTGAATGCAATGATCCCATTTTTAAGCTTGGTATGGGGAAAGTGAAACTTGAGGGTGATAAATGTCCATGGTACCAAAGCCCTAATCTAAGTCATTGATTTCTTTATGAGTTATTTCCATCAAAACCATTTCAAGAAAAATCCAAAAATCTAAAAATATATAAATAGAATTGTTTTCTTTGCATGGCATTGTAAATATTCAAAATCATTTATCATGTAGTATAGTTTAGTTTATTAAATCATAAAATGGCCAAGGTTGGTTAATTATGAGAAAAGTGTAACTTGGTGCTTTAAAATGCTGCATTGCATGAGGTCATGGCAATGGTCAAGTGGAGGGGAGTTGATAAGTGTGAAAACACTCATCAATAATGATTCATAAATCACTCAAAACACAGTTAAATACATAATATTAAATAAAAATTATCAGAATTACGCGTGTATTTGCATTTCATGTGTTTTCAGGTAAGAAGATACATTTTTGAGCAAAGACGCGTTTTCAAGGACTTATTTGATGAAAAGACGAAGAAAATGACGAAAGAAGCTTTCAAGGACCTTACTTGTCACTACTTCAAAGATCGAGGGCTTAGCTTGCAATTTTCATAAAGACGAAGGATGGAAAGAAATTGATTTAAAAGTTTTTATAACATTTGATACAATTAACAAAGATTGAGGACTAAATGGAAAATAGAGAAAGTTTAATTAACTTCTATAAAAACTTGGTCAATTGACCAAACCGGTCAAACACACAAACACAACACGTTTCTTCTCCAAACGTGAAGAGAGAGAAAGAAAGATGAGACGGTTTCTTTCTCCTTCAACCATCAAACCTGCAACTGAAATTCAAGGACGATACAAGAAGAATCAAGTGAAGATTATAACTACAAAAATTCTCATCTCCTTCTCCTCTATAAGAAGATGCAAGCTAATTAGATCAAAAGTCAAAGGAGAAGAAACGCCTAATTTTGGAATGAAGAATGAAGACGATTTAATCCTCGTATTTTACACGTGTCCATTCCTGATTGGAAGAAACACGTCATCCCACCTCCCTTGACGGCTATAAATAGAGACGAAGACCCTCACTTTCAGACGGTTAGCTTAGGAGTAGATTAACACATAGTAGTAGGTGTAGATAGTTAAATAGTTCAACTTTCTTTCACTTTTCTTGTTAAGCTTTTGTAACTGAATCAGTTTAATATTGTAACCGTTTAGTTTTTTTTCTGCCATTAATGAAAGTGAAGCTTTTGATATATGTTTTTCTTCTCCTGCTTTCATGAATCTGTTTTAAATTTAGTTGAGTTAGTTAATTCTGTAACAACTTTTACCATCAATGAAAGTTATTATTTTCTTTAATCTCTTCTCGATTACTGTTCATATTAAGCTGTTCATAAGCTCCTGGCTTATGAACATAGTAAATCAGTTTGAGTTTCTTTTCTTCTAAACTGTTAGTTAGATCAGTCACAAAGTTTGTTAGTAGTTAGGATCGGTTATGAGATGCTTTAGTTTTGTAATCATAGATCAGTTCAGTTAAACGAGTAAAAGTAATCGGTATTCATCATTTCATTTTCAGCTAGTAGTGTTTGGAATAGCTAGATTCATAAGCAGTTTAGCTTAATAAGATCAAAATGATAGAAATTAAGTTCAGTTAGATTTGATTTCGGTCTGTATCGAAACCAGCTCGAGAATAACTTGTGCTCGAATTGTAGTTCAATTTGCAAGTCGATTCAGTAACAGTAGTGTTCACGAAGGATTCAAAATCAAAGGATCTCGTCCAGTTTTCTTTGCTTTTCTTGTTTTGTTACAATTTTGCAGGTTTCAGATTCGTAGATACTGTTTGGTTTGTATTTGCTTTGTTTCAGTTGTGCAGGTAAATAAATTTGCAGGATTACGAGTTCTGTTGATAAAGTAGCGGAGCAGTTGGTGTGTTCGATTCATTTCAGTTTTCAATAGTAGTAGATAGCAAAAGCGAGCTCAGCGCTCAGCTTCGCCCACAACGGACTAGGCCTGGAAGAAAACGGTCAAGCGCGTATTTTGTTTTTCTGCATTTGTAGTGTAAACGCTCTATATGTTTTGATTCAGTTTGTTTGATAGTTGTGATCTTAGTGTTAGCATAATTTGCTTCTTTTCCTGTATGTTTGGGACCGGTATTCATATAGATCTAATCAGTAGTATTTAGAATAATAAGTTTACAGTTGTAGGATTTGAACTTAGTCCTGTTTTTGGTATAGTTCTGATCTAGGCGAACTTGGTGATTATAGTCGTAGAAGTTAGCTGATATAGAAGTCGTATAAACTCGTATACTTAGTCTCGCTTAGTAGTAGCATATTACATATCAGTTGGTTGTAGAATTGTAGTGCAAAATAGATTGAAGGGATTAGATAATAGCATTATCAGTTCATAGTTGTTATAGGAATAGTTTTTGTGACTAATAAGAAATGAATCACTGTATCAATTCATAATATTTTGCAAAGTTTTGTTAATTGTCCATGTTAGGTCCTTGATATTGTTATATGTCACTACAGTTACAGTCCTTGAAGATTAGTTATGATGGTTAAATTTCAGTAAATGTACACTTTTAGTCCCTGTGTTTGTTACTTGGTATTGCGTGACCAGTCCTGTACCGTTATAGTTAACGAGTTAGGCAGTTAGCAGGTTGTAGGGCCAGTTTACTTTTGGGCCGGTTCACTTTTGGGCCAGTTTACTTTTGAGATTTTCAGATTTATATTAGAAATTTTCAGCTTTAGCATAAAACGTTTTTTTAGTAAGATTACATTTTAAACTTTCAAGATTTAATTTTGAATTTTACATCTTATAAAAAGTATATTCTTTCTTTTTACTTTTATAGATACAGTTTTATATTTTGTATTTTGTATTTTTCAATTTGTAGAACAAACTTGTATTTTACTTCTTTAAATTTTGTGCATTTAATTGTCGTATGTGCAATATGTTTTAGGTTAGTACGTATAAATAGTATAGATATTATTTTCATTTTTTACTTGCTTTGTGCCAATTAGACATAAATACCATTCAATTTTTACAACCAAAAACAATCAAGTTGAGCTTGGATAGTTATATCAATTCGATAAGACCGAGAGAAAACGAACTAAAAACGAAATATTAGTTAGCCACTTACACCCACGTGTAACAAAGTTGACATAAAAGTATGAAACTCGATCGCTAATAAAATAGCCCACCATTAGAGGGATACAAAAACACTCGTCAGAGGTGAAGAGTTGCGGTTAAAACATTCTTAGAAGCAAGATCAACACGGCCATCACTCTATGACATAATTGTACAAACGAATCACCTGCCTCATCCTCCTATTCAGGAATTCCATATGGAGTACCTGAACAAATGATGAAAACTGAATGTGCTTTTTCCCAAAATTCTTCTTTTTTCATGTTCTTGCTCGACATTCTATTTTCCGAAAATTAACTATATATATGTCAAGACAAAAATCATGCACATAACAAAAGCATATAGAAAATAGAATGCGTTGAAAATGCACTTACAGGTAGGTACCTTAAGTAGTTTGTACGGATTTTTAGTCATAGCCTTACATAGCTAACTTGGCCAGATAGGGAGTATGGAAGCCAAAGTCGACCATCATTATCAACTGATATATAAGCCAATGTCAATGTTTTGTTTAAAACTAAACATCAATCACGACACACTTAGTAACACATAATACAAATAACCAAAAGAAGGTTGCCCAAAACCAAGTCCATTATATGGTTGTCCAAATGTTAGCATATAGAAAACAAATAAATATTAGTTTGCTACATAGGAAAGTTTTGAAAGTAGATAAATTAAACACCATTACGCTACAGAAAATGCATAGTATTTCCTAGAAGTCTCTCTACCTTCGGGTAGGTCACCTCATCCGTCTCAAGCATGTGAAGATGAAGCATGAGAATAGAACGGGGCCAATGACACTTTCAATATGCTTAAGCAACTGAAATATATGGATTAATATAAGTTACCTTCATATATTCTGATGAAGCTTGTCTTGGAGGTCATCAAAAGTTAACACATGTATATCGAGCTTCATGAAAGATATTATATCGAGCTTCATCAAAGCTATTATTGTCGAGCTTCATAAAAAGTTACTCCCCTCAATACTGCACAAACTGCAAACGGGCGTATCGCCGACGTCTGGAAAAAAGACTTATCATTAACACATGTATAAGGATAAGAGTTACATATATAAACGCATCATAGTTAGCCACTTACACCCACGTGTAACAAAGTTGACATCAAAGTATGAAACTCGGTCGGTAATAAAATAGTCCACCATTAGAGGGATACAAAAACACTCGTCAGAGGTGAAGAGTTGCGGTTAAAACATTCTTGGAAGCAAGATCAACACGGCCATCAGTCTATGACATAATTGTACAAACGAATCACCTGCCTCATCCTCCTATTCAGGAATTCCATATGGACTACCTGAACAAATGATGAAAATTGAATGTGCTTTTTCCCAAAATTCTTCTTTTTTCATATTCGTGCTCGACATTCTATTTTCCTAACATAACAATGTAACTGTAACTTAAATACCACAAACTTACAACTTTTTCGTCTCAACAGATGACTTGGTGATTTTTACAAAGGGTGATGATGGCAACTCCATGAACCTACATAAGAAAAGAGTGACCTCCATGATTTCCCTCATCTTGCGGCAGATAACCTGCAAAATAGAACATATGCATACCCAATCTGTCAGTTAGCCGTGCAGTGTTTTTAATATGATAAGAAGTTGTATCCAACACTATGATTTCCCTCATCTTACGGCAGATAACCTGCAAAATAGAACATATGCATACCCAGTCTGTCAGTTAGCCGTGTAGTTTTTTTAATATGATAAGAAGTTGTATTCAACACCAGGAAATCACACGCATATGAGAAAAGAAAATTAGGGTTTCGATAAATATTGATAAATATGTGATACATATCAATATAAAAAATTCAGTTTGGAAATAAGAAAATAAATATGCTGATTGATAACAAAGATTAGTGTGATTGTTGACGCTCGTGTGGCGGCCGAATAGGGTAAGCATACAGAAGCAACAATGTATCTTAGTGATTGCAGGAAAGCGTTAGGGAAATCGGCTTCGGCTCGTGGCGGAGACCTGGGTGCAATGTTAAAGGGAACGGCTAATTCTACAGCATATGAAGAGATATGAAGGGCTAATATATTGGCACAGTGGGGTGCACATTCAAAGCAACGGGAAGCAGCTAAACCCCCTTAAACCTACAACATCATCATTGTTATAGTTGTCCAAAAAATAAAATAGGTATTACCTTAACCTAAGATGAGAGGGACATGTAAAATTTAGTTTCTAACATTCAAATTGAGCTTTTCTTTGATCATAAATAATCAGATTGATCCATGGATAATAAAAAAACTCACAGAGAGTGTCCGAGCATGGCTAAAAAGATTACCACGATATGAACGTTGGTAATGAGGTTAAAAAAGATTCAAAACCAAGAAGACGACCAACCTACAAAAGCATTAAAAACGGAAAATAGGATTTTAAGAAGAAAAAAAAGGCGTAGAATGAATGATATTAGGGGTTTAGTGATGGATTATTATCTAGATTCAGTATATATCTTATTTATATCTAAA